>SWDT01000217.1:0-59410 GCA_009193035.1 Halicephalobus mephisto | reverse complement strand
ACAGAGAGAGATAGAAGAAAATCAGAAATTGAAGTTGTACAGAATAAAGTTGAAGAAGAAAAAAACAAGAATCTGCAAAAAGTGATGATAGTGTTTTTTCTGTTCTTCCGTCTTCTGGTGGTCTCAGTTCAGGTCGGGATCTGCAGTCCTTGCCTGATTTCGTGGATGAAGAAGAACAAAAACAAAAAGACGTCCAACCAACGAACATTGCGGTTTGATTTTTAAATTTATTTAATTTTAATTTTTCTAATTTTTTAGCATGGAGATTCTGATCCAGAAAGAGTGCCTTCCACTGGTGTACTGTTATGCCTTCGGCAATATGTCCTCGAAGTTGCTCGATCGAAGTGAATCTCCTGTTCCTTCTCCGCCTCATGTTGAAGAAGTTCCAATCGATAATCCGAATCTCTGATTTCAAGAAATGAAGAAAAACTAAATGAAAAAGAAGAAGGTCAGTTGTTAGAGGACATCAAAACGCCAAGTGAGATCAGTGACATAGCCGTGGAAGCTTTACAATCGGCATCTGAAAGTTCGGCCACTTCTGTCTCTAGTCATGTTGTGTTCCTAATTCAATGATGGAGAAGTTTCTGCAGAAACTCCCGTTGAGTCAGCTAAAACTACTTCTGAATCTACAGAATCTTCTACGACTACTAGTTCTGTCGGGACTACCGTTTCTGAACAGTCCACAACTGAAGTAAGTTCGTCTTCTACAACGACGGTAGAAAAGAAGGACGATTCTGTTTCTGAAAGTATTCCCGAAGAAGTTGGTTTTTTATTTTTTATATTTTAAATTTTTTATTTTTAAATTTTATATTTTATATATTATTATTTTTTAAATTTTATATTTTATATTTTATTATTTTTTAAATTTCAATGTTTTTTTGATTTTATAATTTTTATTATTTAGCTTCCAAGTACGGCTAAATCTTCTTCGATTACTGATTCTTCTCCACTTGTTACCTCTAGTGGAAGACTCGCAAAAAATCACGAAGATGAATCAATTTCTCATGCTGTTGATGATGTTTCTGAAATTTCCCAATTTAACTTGAGTAATTCTGGATTTGATTCAAGTGCTGGAGGTACTCGTTACCGTAGAAAATCATGGGAAACTGTAGTTACTGGAACATTGAAGAAAAATGCAAGTCCGACTTATGTTCAAGGAGAAAAAATTGATTCAGATATTGGACTTGTTTTTGTTAATCCTCCTCCGAAATTCAAAAGTTCAACTCCTCCGCCTTTGACGCCATTTGCTGCTGTTTCTCCTAGAAGTCCCAGAAATTCATTGGAAAATAGAAAATCATTATCGCCAAATGCTAAATCTCCGACTTTTTCGAGAAGTTTTAATTTTTCGAAATCGCCACCTGCTCAAAATTGGAATCATACTGTAGATGTTGGAGAAAATTTACTAGATGTAAGTTTTTTGATTTTTTTAAAAGTTGTTCTTTTTAGATAGGGTACTGTAGGGTAGTTGGGGTTCTCGGTAGGAATTTCATATATGAAAATAAGTTTTAAAAAGTGGATAGAAGGTGATATATGTTATATGTCCTGATTTAGAAAGTTTTAAATATATTTAGAAAAACCATAATTTTTTCGCTTTGGTTAAGTCATATGTTTATTCACTCAAATTTGGGTAATTAGTATTTTTAAAAAATATGATACATGAATTTTCTGAACGAAAAAATGGATTTACGATATGATTCCCTAAGGGAAAATAAAGAATATTTTATTCCATCTATTCGACAGGGCGGTAGTACCTCGTTGAGTGAATATTTACCGTACTTTTAAATTTTAAATTTGCATTTTAAGCCTTGGTGATTTCGAAATTACAGTTAGTTTTTTTAAATTCTAGAAATTCATGTTAAACTTTTTTGTAAAAATTTTAATTTTTGATTTTTATAACTTTTATTTTTTAGTTTAATCTTTCTGATGTGGCTGCTCCGATTTTTGAAGGATCTGGATCGTCCGGTATTTTGAATCTGGATAAAACGCCTGAAGGTGGTAGTCCTCAAAAAGATGTATTTAATTGGAGTCCGGGATTTACTCAAGATTTGATTATCAAGCCATCTTCTGAAAATTCAGAATTAACAAATATTCAGTCAATTACGAAAACTACTGTAGAATTGTTTTCGAAATCAGACGATGAAACAGAAACGACGGAATTTGGAGAAACTCCACTAGAAATGACGGAGGATTACTGTATTAAAATTTTGAAACGTTTTTGTCGAGATATCTGGCCAGAATACGAAAAAAGAAAAAACGGAAAAAATGGAAAATTGGTCATCAAAATTGCTCCTGTTCCTTTTGAACATCCAGAACGATTTCACAGAAGTTACGAAAGACTGATTGCGGATACTGTATGTTCATCGGTTGAGAAACTTCTGAAAAGAAACACAAAAATTAATTCTGAAGAAATTTTTACAAATGAAATTCAAAAAATCGTTTTAAATACTTTCGCTTTGGGTAAGTTTAAAAATTTAAAAATTTATTTTTATTATTTTTAAAAATAAAAAAAATTTTCATAATTTTTTTTAATTTTAAAATTTTTAATTTAAAAAAATTTTTTCATTATTTTTTTTAATTTAAAATTTTTCAATTTAAAAAAATTTTTTTCATTATTTTTTAAATTTAAAATTTTTCAATTAAAAAAAATTTTTTCATTATTTTTTTCAATTTTATTTAAAAATTAGAGTTTTTTAGTTTTAAATTTTTACAGTAATTAATTTCAGAAAGACCTTGTGAACTTTTTGATCGTCGTCATAGATGGAATGTAATGGATGAGCCTTCGACAGATGTCTTTGTGGCTTTCAGAAACAAGTTGGTCTATGATCATTGTGAAAAAAGGAAATTTATGTTGCCTGATTTTGTCTATCAAGAATGCATCAAGTATCTCGAGAAAAATGTACCGGAAAAATTGATCGAAATTGGAATCGAAAATAAAACTGAATTGTGAATTTTTACTGGTTTTGATTACAGGGTTAGTAAAGTTGTTCGAAATTTTGGATTGAAGATTTTTAAATTTTGTTTTTATTTTTTGAAAACTTTGGAAACAGTTTTTTCTTTTTTTTTGTCAGTCATAAAAATGACAAAGTGGTCTCTGCCGAGGTCTATAAGTAGTCGATGTGAAAGTGAAATTTGCAGTTTGCCCGCAATATTAGGCCGATTTTCTCGTTGTTCGAAAAATTGATTTTGATTTTCAACTTTTATAAACTAAAGCTCCGTATTATGAAAGTTGACGATAATTGTTCAAAATTAAAATTTGAATTTTTTCGTATTAAGAAAGTGGATTTTTTTATATCAAAAAGTTGTACTTTATTATATTTAACTTTTTCCAACTTAGACTTGACTTATGAATTGTGTCTTGACGCGAAAAATTAGTGTTTTGTACTCTAAAAATTAAAACTTTGAGTTGGAAATTAAAATTAAAATTAAAATTTTTATCAAGATACAATTTATGATTTATGTTTGAATTAAAACAATTTATTTTATTTTCAACTATTAATTTAGATAAAACAGATTTTTAAAAATAAAAAATTCATAAATATTTTTTAAAATAAAAAATCCAAATTTAAATTTCGAATTTTGAGTTGATTTCGATGAAACAAAACAATTTCCATTACGGTATTTTGTATTTTTTCTTAAATTTTAAAAATATTTAAAATTTCGAACAAAAAGTTCAAAATCATTTTCAAATTAATTTTTTTCAAATATTTGTAAATTTTATTACTTTTTAAAACAATAAATATTCATAGTTATTAGGAGATCAAAACTCCAAAAAAATTTCAAAAATAAAAAAATTTAAAAATAATTTCAAAAATGAATTCAGATGTAGAACCTGAATCCGATAGGAGTTTTGTGTTTACAGTCATCCGGAACACAGCCTTCTTGTTGATGATTTTTGTTTATTTTGAATCCCAAAGTACAGCCTCTGGATTTCCTTCCAGAAAGATCGATCAAAGGACAACAATCCTTCGTCGGATCGCAATTCTGAAGAGAATCTGTTGCCGCTATGGGACCCAATTCAACTGTCTGAATTCCGATTTGTTTTTCTCCAAGTTGATCTGCATGAGAGTTACCGTAAGACCCTTCAAACGAAGAAGGTGTAGTTTCATGTTTATCATTACCGTATTCCACTACTCCAACTCCTTCACCGAGATTTGGATATTTTTTATCCAAATTATGATCAAGTTTAATTTCGGATTTTCTTTCTTTTTCAATTTTTCGATCAATTTCATCGACGGATTCTGCTTCCCTCATCGCCGCCAGTTCCAATTCATTAATGGCATCTGAAGTTATGTCTTCAATCTTGTTTCCATCAAGAAAATCGTTTTTTTGTTCAGTTCTCGGAGGTCCAAAATAACTGACTTCTTTTTGATTATCGTAATCCTGTTCTCCGAAGAGACTTTTTTCATCTTCAGGAAGTTTATGTTTTTGCATTTTTTTCACAGAATCGAAATCATTTGCGATTATTTTCGGTACAGGAACCAAATCAGATTCAATGTCCTTCGTGATGACCGGAAATTCCTCCTGAAAGCCGGACGAAGTCACACATGGAACTGTTTCTTCTTTTTTGTCGCAATCAGTACAGTTCCGTTTTCTGGTTTTAATCAAAGTTTTCGAACAATCACTCCACTCTGACCAAGCAGCATCTCGTTGTTGCCAACCTAAAAATCTCAAGTTTTAAAAATCTCAAATCCTAAAAATTTTAAAAACTCCAAATTTAAAAAATTAAAAAATCTCAAATTCTAAAAATCCTCAAAAATCAAAAAAATTCAACTTTTAAAATTTTCAAAAATCAAAATTTAAATTCTACAGTAGGGTATAAATATTTTTAAATCTGAAAAGTTTTAAAAATGAGAAATTTACATTATTTTATAAAAATAAATTTACATTATTTAAAAAAGATAAATTTAAATTATTTTAAAAATAAGAAATTTAAATTACTTTAAAAATGAGAAATTTACATTATTTAAAAAAGATAAATTTAAATTATTTTATAAAAATAAATTTAAATTATTTAAAAAAAGATAAATTTAAATTATTTTATAAAAATTAATTTATATTATTTTAAAAAAGATAAATTTAAATTATTTTATAAAAATAAATTTAAATTATTTTAAAAAAGATTAAAATTACCTGAAATCATACAAGGAGCTAATTCCATGTAGTCCACCTTCTGTCTCAGCTCCGCTGCAAAGAAGTCCGGTTTCGAAAGTCTCGTAAATCTGTTCAAAATGCAATTTTGAGAAGGAAATTCGAAATAATAAGTAGCAGATTGACAGATAAATCCAAGAAGACGCTAAAAATTAAACATATTTAAAAATAATTTTTATTTTATAAATATCAAATTTTTCTACCGTAATTTATTTTCTCCAAAAATCAAAAATAACAAGTTCATTTCTGAGGTACTTCTTAGAGTAATGATTTTTGTAATTTTCTATTTTAAAAATAAAATTTTTTACTCAAATTTAATTTTTCTATAATTTCAATAAATTCAATTAAAAATCACAAAAATTCATTTTTCAATTTTTTTTAAATCACAAAAATTCATTTTTCATTTTTTTTTAAATTAAAAAAATTCACTTTTCAATTTTTTTAAATCACAAAAATTCATTTTTCAATTTTTTTTAAATTAAAAAAATTTATTTTTCATTTTTTTTTAAATTAAAAAAAATTCACTTTTCAATTTTTTTAAATCACAAAAGTTCATTTTTCATTTTTTTTAAATTAAAAAAATTTAAAAAAATACATTTGAAAAATTATTTTTTAATAATTTTAATCATTATTTAGTATCGTAAACTACGTTAATAAAGACATTAGGAATACGGTAGTTATTTATGATTTTAATTTTAGGCAACTTACACTGGCAGTGATGCACCTTCTGATGCAGTCCACTTGGTTGGCGGCGTCTACTGTAGCATCGGCCTGTCCATCGAGGACTCTCTGAGGAATTCTGTGAACTACGTCATCACAATTCATCGGAAGTTCTGCTACTAAAAAAATTAAATTCAATTATCATCGACAAAATTTCAAAATTACAGTATATCGAATTAAATTTACTCAAAAATACTGTAAAAATAATTTTCTAATAAAATTTTTTAAAAATTTTAATTTTTTAATTTTTTGATGAAAATAACCCACCTGGAATGCACATTTTTTCAAAGTAAACCGAATCTGCATGTGGTGTGTACTGTAACTGTCCATTTGGAGAGATGGCTTCATCCATGATGGTGCATCTTCCACTTCCTCGATCGAAGGCAGCTGATGCACAAGGTCTTTGGAATCTGGTTCCATCGAGATACTACAATTACAGTAATATTATTTTTAAAATATTTCAAAATTTACCGCGTTATTTCGACATAACAGCAAACATACATCAGGAGAATCAAGTTGGATTTTCGCCACAGGATTTTTTTCTGGAACAAAAGCGATTCCATCGATGAGTTGGATTCTGGCTTTTCCTCCATCTCGACAATCCGTCATTTCGGGGATCACATGGGTACCAGGGGTCGGAACAACAGAAGAAACCGAATTCGGAAGACGTTGATGACGATTAGAGAAAGGTTCGATGGATTCAGAAAACGTGTTCGAAGGAGTGCATTCGAGGTTTGGAACGAAGAACATTGATCCGACAGATGGCACAACTTCTGGTTCACAGTAATTAGGAAATTGACTAAAATAATTTATTTCAATAATTTTAGATTTTTTGAATGAAATTAAACATATTACAATAACTATAAAAAAATAAAACATAAATTTTAAAAATTAAAAATTAAAAATTTTAATTTTAACATAAATGTTATTTTTGATTTTTTTGAAATAATTTTTAATAAATTTAAAAATTTTTAAAAACTTTTAAATTTTTAGTTTTTTATATTAAAAAAAACAGCAATTTTAATTATAAAAATTAAAAAAATTAATTTTCAATTAAATTGTGATGTTTCAAATTATTTAAAATCATTTTTCGTCTCAGGATCAAAATTAAATTTTTTTAAATTACGATATTTAAAAAATGCTTAATTTTAAATTTTTTAAAACACAATGAATACAATTATCTGAATTCTATTTAAATAATAAATTTTAAAATTACAGTAATAAAATTAAAAAAAACTTACGGTAATTTCAGCGGATCTTGTTGATCGAACAAAGTCAATTGTCTTCTGAACCTCTTTCTGTAACTGTAATCGTCTTTGTCCTTGATCGGTTCATCGGCGAAAGGAGATTTAGGATTCCTTTTTGCGGCGACTAAAACCCCCTCCGGCGGTGGGACATTGTACAAATCGCACGTTGCTGTCAAGGAATTAAACTCAAAACTTTGGCATTTGAGGATATTCTCAAAACAAAGTTTCTGACAATCCAATTCCGTTGACAAAGGTCGACGTTCAAACGAAGTAGCACAAGTCAAACGAGAATTTTCAAATTTCGTCACACATCCATTTGTTTCGTCCGTACTCGCGAGCAATGGGGTCTTGGTGTCTTCCGTGGATTCGTGGCGGGACTTGAAGGGGACTCCATAGGAAGCAGGATAAGAGTTGTAAGAGTAAGAGTAAGGAGAGTAGTTCGGGTAAGCAGGGTATCCGAGACCGAAACCAGTTCCTGGGAGACAAGCTAAAAGTAAAATTTCAAAAATAAGTTAATAAACATTTAAATAAAATTTCAAAAATAAGTTAATAAATATTTAAAAATAAATTAATAAAATTTCAAAAATTAATAAATATTTAAAAATAAATTAATAAAATTTCAAAAATTAATAAATATTTAAAAATAAGTTAATAAACATTTAAATAAAATTTCAACAATAAATTAATAAATATTTAAAAATAAATTAATAAATATTTAAATAAAATTTCAAAAATAAATTAATAAATATTTAAATAAAATTAAAAATCAAATTATTTACCTACGTGAAAAATTCAAAAATAATCTAGACCAATTTTCCCAGATTACTATGAAAGTACATGATTTCGAAATTTCGTCCCGAGACCTACGTTATTTAATTTTTTTAATTATCTAATTAAAATTAAAACTACTTTTAAAAAATTGAATTTATTTGATTCTGTAAAAAATTTAAAAATAAAAGTTTTCGAAATTTACTAGAGGTAATTATTTCGAAATAATTCAAACTTTCGTTCTGAGACCTACGTCATTTAAACCCTCCGAATTTACTAGAGGTAATCATTTCGAAATAATTCAAACTTTCGTTCTGAGACCTACATCATTTAAATCCTCCGAATTTACTAGAGGTAATTATTTCGAAATAATTCAAACTTTCGTTCCAGGACCTACGTCATTTAAACCCTCCGAATTTCTCCCAAATTTTAACTTACAAAGTCCTCAACTTACCATTGACCAAGTCAATTCCCAAGACGATTCCTACCAGGACTATCTTCCACATCATCACAATCTACTTCGACACCTAAAAATAATATATTTTACGATTAAAAAAACTTGTTTTTATTTTATAAAATTTTCAAACCTCTAAAAACTCGTTCAAAGTAAAATGAAATAAAAATCTCTGGTCACTCGTGATTTTTTGAATCCACCTGAAATAATCATCATCCCCAATCTGACCATTCGTGCGCAACATCGAGGATAACCTTAATCCCAATCCGCTTTCTCGTTTGTGGCTTCCCTTTCCGGTCCTCGAAAAACGAAAACGAAACTTGGTGAAAATTCTGAATTTTCTTTTGTATTGTACTCAGAGTTTCAACAATAAAAAATGCGATTAACTTTTGGGGCACTTGGTCAGGAGGATTCTGGAGCATTTGCTAGGATCTCTCAAATCCACTTTTATAAAAATTCTGAGATTTTTTATACTTGATAATTGCTACATAAGTGAAAATTTAAAACTGTAAACTAGATATACCAGACATTGAGGTTAGTAGTTACTCAGAAAGTTTTACAAATCCATCGTCAGAAGCCGATTAATTTTAAGTTTTAAAAGATGAGTAATCGTCTTATTTGATATCATCGAGATCCTTTTTTGCTTTCTTCAGTTCTTCACTCATGGACAAGAGTTCCCTTACTCTGGTGAACTTCCTGTCATCTCTCCGAATTAGGAAATGAATATCTTCCAGGGATAGCTTCTTGTTGGCGTTGATCGAGACTGCTTTCTTGCAAACCGACGTTATGTAGTCAATTGCGATCTCGTATAACGTGTCCAGTGTGTTCTCATTCGGCTCCTGAAGGTTGAAACGCAATTAAAACAAAATAATACTACACTCTTAAAAAAGCGGAAATCGATGTTGTTGTGAACCTGTTTGATGTGGATTTTCGTCTTTTTAAAAACTAAAGTAACATATGTGAAAATTCGTAATCATGTGAAATTTCGAAATTAATGTTGTTACAACATTGTTTTGGTATGAATTATCAACTTTTTTAAAATTAAAATAGCATGTGACAACTTTGAATTTGTCCGATAGTGATTTCACAATCAATGTTTTGGAAGCGTATTTGTCCTAAATATATTTAAAACTCTTCTGAATCAGGGTGTATCGGGTACATGACTCTCTATCTGATCTCTAAGGTTAATTTTGATATATGAAGTTATCAGTAAACATCCTAAAAACCACTTAAGTACTCTGTCGAGAACGGGTTTTTCGCTTGTTTAAAAAAACCAACTTTTATGTCACCAAATCCATAAAGCATATTTCTCAATTCCCGTCTGATTTGTTGAGTTTTGTCTTCTCCGGACTTCTTGGTTTCATCTTCCTCATCAGAAACATCAAAAAGCGATGGTTCATCCGCTATCATTGTCAACAGTTAGAACATGTCTGAAAAACTTGAATAAAAATCGACTTCAATGGCAATAATGCAAATTTGATGAAAATTAACATACCTCAAGAAGAAATAACCCTGAAAAAAGAAACAACCATATATCGAATCCGAAAAATACGAACTAGGTCACTGGCGACCTTCATACTCTGCCAGAAATTCAACACTGTCTTATTTCAAACATCAATATGGAAATTAAAAAACTTCTATCAAATCAAACTAAAACAATTACTCGAGCTGGAATTCTGATGGACCTTTGAGAGTGAAATCTGAAAGAACGTGCTCGACTTGTTCAAAATGCCTGAGTTGGCTGCTAATTTTCGCAAAATAGTTGTCGTTAGTCAAAGCGATGAAGTAACATCCATCGAGAGTGAGTTTCTTCGTCTTGCAGACCTTGGTGCCATATTTGATCAAGCGGAAAATCTGTTCAAAAGCTAAATTAGCCAAAATGGTAACAGTGTCATCTCTCGGATTCTGAAAGCCATACATGTAGGTTAATAAATCCGTAAATGCAAAAATTCGTATATGAAAAATTAAAAATAAAGAAATTCAATAGAAAAGAGATCTACTCAGTTACCAGAGAATCCGGAAATTATATATATACATTAATAAGCCCGTAAAGGAAAAAATTGATATATGAAAAATTTTTAAAAATAAGAAAAAGTAAGAAAATTCAATATAAAAAAGTCTATTCAGATATCAGAGAATCTGGAAATCATATATATACGTTAATAAACATATAAAAGCAAAAACTCATATATAAAAATTTTTAAAAAAACAGAGTAAAAAAAACCTACCCTAACATCGCCGAACCCAAAGAGCATATCCCGGATTTCTTTTCGAATGGCACATATCTCATCTTCTTCAGACATGACTGCAGGATTACTGTTGTTTTGAGTAGAATTCATGATGAACAATGAGAATCCTAAAATCGAGAAAAAACAAAAATTAACTCATACTTATTAAATCGAAAAACTGATCTTAAAGCGCAAAACGAGGTTATGTGCACGGCGGCTTCTTTGAAGTTACTTTTAAATTCCTGAGATTTTTGTCTTATTTGGCAAGTATAACATGTTTCAAAAAATTCAAAATTTTCAACCGTTCTAATTTTGCAAATATTTTATGGATTTTTGTATTTATTTTTTCGTTAAATTTAAACAAATTTGTTTTTTTCATGAAAATCTTTAAAAAAATTAATATAAAACGATTTATATTTGCATTGTAAATCTGGTTTATAACCGTTGGCGTTCTGTTCTGAAGATTGATTCATTTTCGAAGGTTAATTATATATGAACGTGATATCGTACTCTCTGCTCTTTGAAGTCGTTCAGATAAACTCCAGTTTTGTCAAAAAACGATTAATAAAAACGTACGAACAACGAAACAATGCACGTGCTGCAAAACCTGGTGCGAACTACTATTGAATTCTTAGTACGAACTTTCGTGGTGGGAGTTTTTAACAAAAACTTTCGTGATAAGAGTCCCTAATAGAAACTTCCGTAGTGGGAATTCTTAGTACGAACTTTCGCTGTAGGACTTCTTAGTAGGACTTTCGTGGTAGGAGTTCCTGGTGCAAACTTTCCTGGTAGGACTTCTTAGTAATGACTTTCGTGGCAAGAGTTCTCAGTAGAGATCTTCGTAGTAGTAGTTTCTAGTAAAGACTCTCTTGGTGGGACTTCTTAGTAGTACTTTCGTGGTAGGAATTTGTTCCTTGTTCTATTTTAAGAAGTACTAGGAAATATCCCAAAAATCACAACTAATAACACAGTAACTCATGGAAGACGAGTTGCTTTAAAAGCTTTAAATTTATTGATTGGGCAAAAATGAAAGCACCGGCTCAGATTATTGCAAAAGCACATTACAGTAATCTCATAAATCCATCTCGTAATGATTGCCTTTTGTTTTTGAATTTCGATGTTTCCGAATATGATCGTCAGAAAAATCCGAGAAATTGCTCATGACAGAATGCCTTCTGACGATGGAGACTTTAGGAGTGGATGTTGTACCGTAATCGCTTAATTTCGGGGACGGTTTTCCTGTTGAAGTTCTGGACGAAGAAGAACTTCTTCTTTTCACGGTTAAGTCGAGTTCACTGCTGCTGTTTTTCAGTCGATTCCTACAGTATACAGTGCCGATGTTGAGGATACAGGAGCAGAGTTCGACGATGGTCAGAATGGAGGCCCCGAGCCAGAGACCTATTTGACCCCCGATGTCAGAGATCAAGTTAACAAACTGAAAATTAATTAAATAAATATACTATATAAAGTTAAACAAAGATACTGTATAAAATTAAATAAATATATTATACAAAATTAAACAAAGATACTGTATAAAATTAAGTAAATATACTGTATAAAGTTAAATAAAGATATTGTATAAAGTTAAACAAAGATACTGTATAAACTTAAATAAAGATACCGTATAAAGTTAAATAAAAGTACTGTATAAACCTAAATAAATATACTGTATAAAATTAAAAATTTGCATAATGTTAGAAAAAACCGTTTTTAGTAAAATTATTTTAAAATCGGACAATTTAGCGGGGGAATAAAATCGGATATTGTAGATCTTTGACGAAAGAGATATTCCTCATTTTTCACTTTTTATTTCTCAGAAGTTTTAGAAAAGGAACACTTTTTATTTTTCAGAATTTCTAGAAAAGGACACTTTATTTTTTAGAATTTTTAGAAAAGGAACACTTTTCTGATTCTTAGGAAGAGAACACTTTTCATTTTTCCAATTTTTAGAAAAAGAATATTTTTCATTTTTCCAATTCTTCGAAATTTCAGAAAAATGAATACTTTTTATTTTTCATATTTTTCATATTTTTTGAATTTTCGAAAAATGAATATCTTTTATTTTTTGTAATTTTTTAGATTTGTAATGAAGTGGCATCCTTTATTTTTCATGTTTTTTTACATATTTGGCGAAAAAGAACTTTTTCATATTTTTTGAAAATTGTCAACAAGGGAGTACTTAAAAATTTTAAAATTCAGTAAATTTAAGAAACTGAAAAAAGTTGTTTGTTGAAAAATAAAGATTACAATATTTCATTTTTGTTTGTAAAATTTCATTCTTAAGAAAAAATTTTAAAAATAATATAAATTAAATTTTTGGGAAATTAAAAAAAATTAAATTTTCAGAATTATCCATTTTGTAAAAATTTCGAAATTTAAAGAATTTTATATTTAAAAAAAATGTACTGTGACGTGTAAGTCCCAATTTCGGAAGTAAAATTGAAGATTAGCTTTCAGAATCCTAGGTTCTAATTTGAGATTCAGAATTTGTAGATCTGATTATGTTATTGTTGGAGACACATAGTCTCCATGACTGGAGATATTCAGAATACCGAAGTTTTAACAGTTCCTTTTATCCACTGAGGAGTACAAAAGGGAACACTTCGGTGTACCAGGAATCCTCCCTAAGTGTAGCTCTGATACTTGGTAATATTGTTCCTATTCTTATATTTGTGTCTTATTGTTAAGTAAAGACATAACAGTTATTAAAAGTATTTATGTTCAACTTTTAAAATATCAAAAAGGAATTATCTAGGAATTGTGTTTTACTTCTATAATTATAAATAAAAAAGTACTTTTAATAACGTAATTAAACCCGTAAATCCTGAATCCCAAATCACAGTTAATAATTAGTTTTCAGAATCCTAGGTTCTAATTTGAGATTCAGAATTTGTAGGTCTGATTATGTTATTAAAAGTACTTATGTTCAACTTTTAAAATATCAAAAAGGAATTATCTAGGAATTTTGGTTTAATTCTATAATTATAAATAAAAAAGTACTTTTAATAAAATAATTGAACCCGTAAATCCTGAATCCCAAATCACAGTTAATAATTAGTTTTCAGAATCCTGGATTCCGAGAACTAATTTTCAACTCTAACAACATCGAAATTCCTTATCACTATTATGAATTTGCCTAAAATGACTCTTAAAATTCCATGTAAAAACTGCAAAATTATTTAAAATGACTTTGTAATTTCTGACTTAAAGGTGTAAAAACTGGAACATAAATGCCGTACAATTTTCGGAAAATATCAACTCACCAGATAACTCTCCCTTTCACTCAGAATTTCGAAACTCATTTGTTCGTAATAAACTTCGACCATTGCTGCGTTGTTGCCATCGTACTCAAAACAGCTTTCTGAACTTCTTTTTTCTTTGCAGTTGGCTCGGAAGGCTCCAGAAGCCAATTTTGCACTCGAAAACGTAGTTGTGTAGACATTGTGAGTACATCTGTGGTTGCAGGCACAAGTGTTTCTTTTCGTGAACTTGGCTCCTTCTACGATGAGACAGTTCCTCGAGAGAGGGTCCAGGGAGTCGCAGATTTGGGTGTTGTTGTCCGCCATGGGGTACCTTGGGTCCGCACACCCGCACCTCCTGATGATCCTCTGTTGGTAGCAGCTCTTGTAGCAACCTTCTGGTTCGTAGATGTAGTTATGGTAGATGTAGTTCGGGGGCAACGGGGCGTCGGGAGGGATGCAGTCCCCGTAAGGCTGGGAGAGTCGATTGACCTTCCTCATCGCCATTCCGAAGGAACTCAGAGCTCCAGTCGGGGCCGAGTACCCGAACGTATCCGGAAACGGCCATTCCGACTGTCCATGGATGGTGATTCTGACTCCAGCAGATTCCGTAGTTGGCAGATAATCAGAAGAGTTGATGTAGACCATGAGACGAAGTCCGTGACTAGGCCCGGCTCTACTGGACATCATAGGACTGGACTGGTTGGAGTTGAAGGTGTAGCAGTTCCCAAAAGCAGGATCAACATGGAGTTTGAAGTCGTTGATGATGTTGCACTGCTGTCCATTGAAGGAACACATCCTGATGAATTCTGATTTACCGTAAGACAGGGCAATCCGACGATGGACCGGAAGACCGGCCATGGTGAGGATCAATCTGGAATAAAAGTAAAAATTGATGTTTAAAAAGATAAATGTAAAATTCTCAATTTCAAATTTTGGTTTTAAATGTTTTAAAAATTTAAGAAATTCTGAAAAATTTCATTATTTTTTGTTGAATTTTGGAATCTTAAAAAGTTTTACGAGATTATAGAAGCTTTTAGAAAATTTCTAGAAACTTCGACAAGATACTAGGAGATTTCTAGAATCTTTTATGAGATGCTAGGTGATTTCTAGAATCTTTTATGAGATATTAGATGATTTCTAGAAACTTCAACGAGATGCTAGGAGATTTCTAGAATCTTTTATGAGATATTAGATGATTTCTAGGAACTTTGACGAGGTTTCAGAAAATTTCCAGAAACTTTGACAAGATGCCAGATGATTTCTAGAATCTTGTATGAGATGTTAGATGATTTATCGAATCTTATGAGACTCTAGGAGATTTTCAGAAACTTCGACAAGACGCTAGATGATTTTCAAAAACTCCTGCAAGATTCTAAATTTCTAAAAACCTCTGAGGTTCTAAAAGATTTCCAGGAATTTCTGCAAGATTCTAGAAAGCTTTGAAATCTGCTACGTTCTAGAAATCTCCAAAAAGTTCTTTGAATTTCTGTTTCTTTAAAATTCAAAAACTCACTTTTCCTTCGTTTTCGTAGTGATGGCCACTTCGTCGGTCATGTTTTCGTACCCCAGCATCTTCAGCTGTGCCATAAAATCTGCTCTGAAGGGGGACCCTTCTTCGGGGATTTCATTTCCTCTGATTTCCCAGATCCTCTTGATCCTCTCGGGCCTCAACAAACAGTAGTTTTCGGCTTGGCACAAGCAAGGCAACTCCGTGGTGCCATTGGTTTCAGGGAGATTACAGTACCCGATGTCGTTGCATTCTGGACAGATGGATTCGACCCATTGGCTGATGTGGAAACAGGGCCAGGCGGTGGAGTCCTGTCGATCGAAGTTGCAAATACAGTAAGTTTTGTTATTTTTGGGAATTCCGTCTTTCTGGACGCAATCCTTGGAATCTTCGTTACACTCACATTCCGACATTATAGGTTCGTATTGGACGTACCGGAAGCCCCCAGGGGACGAGTGGGACCTCCTGTACCTAGCGTTAGTCTTTTCTTCCAGATCTTTGACGGCTTCCTTCGAGAAAGTGACTGCTTGATGAAAAGCGTCCAACTAAAAATACTCACTAATAAACACTATCCAAAAAATTAAAAAATTACTAGTGCACTGAATACTCTCTTTTCCGAAAAGTTACGAATAGTGTCCGAAATTTTCCCAAAATCGTTCAAATCAGTCACTATCCTGACAATTTATATTATGAGCACAAATCGTTAAGATAGTGTTTGAAAAATGAAAAATCGTTCAAATCACTATTCTGACAACTTCTAACCATGAGGATAGTGACTGATAAAGTAGACACCACACTTAATTGAAGAACAAACAGCTACAAATAGTATCCGAAAATCGTTAAAATCAATCACTTTCTTGCAACTTTTGCTGTAAAAATAGTGATTGATGAAATAGACACTATTCTTTGTTAAATAATAAATCACTCCAGATAGTGTCCGAAATTCTGTCAAAGTAGTTAATATCAGTCACTATCCTGGTCATTTTATTTTCAAAGATAGTGACTTAAAAGTAGACACTATTCTTTGTTAAATAATAAATCACTCCAGATAGTGTCCGAAATTCTGTCAAAATAGTTAACATCAGTCACTATCCTGGTCATTTTATTTTCAAAGATAGTGACTTAAAAGTAGACACTATTCTTTGTTAAATAATAAATCATTCCGGATAGTGTCCAGGAACGTTTATCGATTTCTCATCGACTTACCGTCTCGCTGATCTCGGGAACTTTCCTCGCCAAATGGTTCTTGAACGGATTCAAATTGCATACTGTAATTGCGGGAAACGGAGCTTGTTTAAATTGCAGCTAAAAAGTAATTTTTTTGCAAAAATCCCTCAAAAATAATGTTTCATTTAGATTAAAAATAAATGAATTTTTGAATTTTTGGCGGATCTTTGAGAGATTTATGAGTGTCCGTCAGCTGACGTCCACTTTCGGCTTGTTCAAAAAAATGGACATGGCACTTGTCAAATAATGACGAAAAACAAATTATAAAAAATTAAAAATAAAACTTACTTCGACATTTACGATTTTATCTTTTCTATTAAATTTGTCCGAAACCAAATAACATTGATAAATACAAACTATCACTGACAAAATTGTCAACGTCATCCAAAAACATCGAGAACAAATGTTTCGCGAATTCAGCACCTGCAAAAGTTGGGATAAAAATAGAAAATTTTAAAAATTAATCACAAATATAAAAAAATTAAATATTAATTTTCTTCTCTAGTTGTATGGCACGAAAAGTGCGACGTGCTTTTTGAAAAAAGCAGAGGTGGTTCAAAAGAGAAAAGAAAACTGTCGGAATTGATCTTTAGTGATCTTAATTGAGGTAACTATCGGTTTTGACACTTTGCAAGTTGTCATTGTTGTTAAATTTTGGAAATCTTTATGTGTTTGGAGATAATTATTTTCACAATTGGGGACGTCTCCCGAGGGGAGTAATTGTTGGAGGGTGTAAAAAATTAGGTTGTTTCATCATGGTGGTTTTGTTTTTCGAAGATAGTAATTTTGCAATTTTATACAATTTCGTAATTAATATTCTCGAATCATATTCTTAGATGAAGTTTAAAATTCCGTTTCTGGAGGTGAATTTTCATATATAAAAGTAAGAAATATCGAAAAAACCACAATTGCCACAAAAATGTAATTTTTGGTTTTTTAGCAATTATGAAATAAACACAATCGTCGCATTTTCATAAATATCCGACCTTTGACGAAAATTAAAACAATAGTGACGATTTCCATTTGTTACTGAATTAAAAATTGCGTTTTTTGTGCACTTAAGTGTCTCATCGAAAACGGATTTATTTTTTAAGAAATCACCCACCATAGGAATTCCATGTGCCGTGGTTGTTTTGGAAAACTTGACCAGTTCTCCCTTGATTTCCCTGTCTGCGGCGTACCTGACGGTCCTTCCGACGTCGCTGATCTTCTGTCCGATGTCCATGAATGAATTCCGTCTTTTGTATTGTTCACTATCGCAGCTGATTTTTCGTTGTGGGACCTCAAATTGGACACTGTTTCTTGTTTGGTTTAGACATGGGTCTGCTGGCCAGATGGGGGGGTTGTAGCCGAGTGGGGTTGGGGGTAGGGGTCTTGTGGGGGCCTTGGAGATGTTTTTCGAAGACAAATCCAATTCCAATATCGTCATTTTAAATTTTTATTTCTTTAAAAATTAAAATTATTAGATCAAAGTAAAACCGAAGCACGAAAACCGAAAATCCAGTTCTGCTGGTTTCCTCATTGACTTTACTGATTTCGCCTCGGGGTCCGTTCAGTCCTCAAGTCAACAATAACGGTCCAGACTTTATCAGAACGTCAATTAGGTTTCTGCAAAAAAACTGCAGCAGAGCAAATAAAGGTCAAGAAAATTGGGGTGGTCCTTCAGCGAAAATCAAAAATTACTACTGGTCTCAAGAGGAAAGTTAAAAATATCATGGTCTCATCTAGAAATTGATAAATTAAATTTTTCGATTAAAAATCCTATAGTTTAGAAAAATGATCAAAAGTCATTTGGTTCCAAAGCGAAAATAGGAAGTTTTTGGTCTCGACACGAAAATGAAGAATTCTGTGGTCTTGAAACGAAATTCGAAAATTCTAAGGTCTCGAAGCGAAAATTCAAAGTTTTCTAGATTTTGGAATGAAAATAAAGCATTTTAAGTTTCAAAACGAAAATTCGGAATTTTATATATTAAAAAAGAAAATTAAAAATTTTAGGTCTCGAAGCGAAAATTCGAAGTTTTATATATTAAAAATAAAAATTAAAAATTTTAGGTCTCGAAGCGAAAGTCCGAAGTTTTCTAGATTTTAGAACGAAAATGAAGAATTCTGTGGTCTAGAAACGAAAATTAAACATTCCTTATATTCTAAAATTGGAATAAATTTGGATGTAAATGTTCTAAAGTTCAATGAATAATAAAATTTTGGATATCTACAACCGAATCTTAGGGAGCCTGTCAAAACCTCCTTTCATCAAAAATTCTGAAAATTCTTTGGTCATGGCCACGTCAGAGAACAATTTTTTTCGAAAGTGATCTTCAAAGAGCATCAAAAAAGTTAATTTTGAACTTTCGAACCTACAGTAATCTACAAAATAAAATATTATTTTTAATTTTTAATTTGGAAATTTTGTTTTTTAATTTTTATAAAATAAATAATTATTGAATTTCGTGCCGGGACCATTTGTTCGATTTTAGAGGTTATTTTTTAAGTTTCTAACAATATATAAATACTGTATTTTTTATATGAAAATAATCTTCAAAAAATTAAATTTTTAAATAAAATAAATTTTAAAAAATAAAAGTTATTAAAGATGAATTTAAAAAAAAATAAAAATTAAAAAAATCAAAAATTAAAAAAAACTAAAAGTATTACGAAAAAATCAAAATTATTAAAATTATTTTAAAAAATTGAAAATGTTTAAAAAAATTAAAAATATTTAAAAAATTAAAAATATTTTAAAAAATCAAAATTATTAAAAATATTTTAAAAAATTAAAATTATTTTAAAAAATTGAAAATGTTTAAAAAAATTAAAAATATTTTAAAAAATCAAAATTATTAAAAATCTTTAAAAAATTAAAATTATTTAAAAACAAGTCCGAAAGCGGCATTTAGCAACTTATTGATGTTTATCAATTTTTTATTTTTTTATTTTTTTTAAATTTACAATTTAGAAAATCAAGTACTAACATGAATAAGGACCATTTTTAGGATATTTTTAAAACTACAAAAAGGTTAATAGTCAGCTAACTCATCCAGAAATTTTCCATTTTTAAAATGACGCAGAGTCATTTTTTTTCAAAAAACTTTAAGCAAGATAACCTTTGAAGAAGCGTTGAAAGCTTCCCCCAAATCCCCTTGAGATTCAACTTTTTTTGTCCGAGGCTCATCTTTAAAAAAGTTAAAAAATCAAATTTTTAACTTCCATTTTGACACGAACAAGTTAATTTATGTTAACATTATTTTTAATTTTATTAAATAAGATTTAAAAATTTAACAAAGACAAAATTAATAAAAAGTAAATTTAAAAATTATCAAAAATAAAGTTACAAAAAAATTCGTCATTCGTGCTGGGACCAAAATTGGGTGATTTTTTATTTTATTTTTAAATCATAAAAATGTTCGAAATTTAAAAAAATGTTTCAATCAACTTTGGTCTCGACACGAAAAATAAATTTACTTTTTTAATAAAATTTTACATAACTTCCAAATTTCTAAACTTTTCCTAAAAAATTTATAAAATTTAATAAATATTAAGAAATAAAAAAACCCATTCAAAAATTGTCATTCGTGCTGGGACCAAAGTTGGGTAATTTTTTATTTTATTTTTTTTTTTTGAATAAAAATCGTTAAAAAATTTTACTTTTTCGATCCACTCGGCTAAAATTAAAAAAATAAAAATTCACCTACCGTATCCAGGTAATCTTCGTTCTGAAAAGACAAAGTAACCGCTGTGTTTATGTCGCTATCAGAAGGAAATCTGTCTTGTTCTGAATATTCCGGGACTTTCAGGTACGCCGTTCTCTGCGTTTTTGGTTGAAGAGCTCCTCCCGTTTCCATTTTTGTCCAAAAGCAGAGGAATGTCGGATATAAATTATGGATTCTTCAATTTTTTAGGAATAAAAATGGAACCTTAGTAATGAACGATTCCCTGGGGGCCCATGGGGGAGTTGCTCGGTAAATCAGATTCTTAAAGTTTATAATAACTTGAAAACTCTGAAAGTTCAAAAATTTAAAAAAAAAATAAAATTAAAAAAGTTTAAAAATTAAAAAATTAAAAAAAATTAAATTAAAAAAGTTTAAAATTTAAATTTTAAAAAATAAAAATTTTTAAATTTAAACTTTTTTGATTTTTTTATATAATATATTTATAAAAATCGGTTTTTTGGAAGGTTATTTTTAGAATTTAAACGCCCTAAAACGAAATTAAACTTTTAATTTTGGTCTCAAAGCAAAATTAAACTTTTTTTTCTTTAAAAATGATCATTTTATTTTTTGCTTCGGAAAATTTTTAGGCTTTCAATTTTTTAGAGTAAAAGTTGATTTTTAAAAAACAATATTGTTAGGAAAAGTTTGAAATTGTCTAAAGTGGAATTTTCAGAAATTTTTAGTTTTAAAAAGTTCCAGAAGCTTCGGCAAGATTCTGAGAAGATTCTAGAAAATTCCAGAAGCTTCGGTAAGATTCCAGAAATTTCTGTGATTTTGAGAAGATCTCAAAAGGTTCAAGAAGCTTCAATAAGGTTCTGAAAAAATTTCTAAAGATCTCTAGAAATTTTAACAAGATTCTAGAACGTTCCAGAAGCTTCGGTAAGATTTTGGAAGTTTTATAAGATTCTGAGAAGATTCTATGGAATTCTGAAAAGATTTTAGGAAATCTCCATAAGCTTTTATAGCATTTTAGAAATTTTACCAAATTTCAGAAGTTTCAACGAGATTCTGAAAATTTTATAGAATTCTGAGATTCTCGAAGTTCCGACAAGATTCGAGAATCTCAAAACTCCCTAAAATCAACTTTAAAATCTCCATAAACTTCTTAAAACATTTAACTTTGGAAAATTAGAAAATAATTATTTCATAATTTACGCCCTGAGGCAAAAACAAAAAATTCCTCAATTACCAAACATGTTCTAATTTTCGTCGACAGGTCCCAGGAGAAATTTATTTTTGATCCTGAATGACCTCAAAAAACATTAATTTAAAAGTTTTTTATTACCGTAACAAAAATTAAATCTTACTCGACCGAAAAAAGTAAAAAATCCTAAAAAAAATAAAATTAAAAATACTCTTTAATTTACATAATTGAAAGTTGACTCAAAAACGAAATTGGTCCCGAGTGGATTTCTCGAAGAAAAAAGAATTATATTTATCACGGAAAAGTTGAATTTTTTTTTACATTTAAAACATAAGAGTGAATAAATTTCGGAAAAAATTGGGATCATTTGTCTTGTTTCCGACTAGCAAACATTAGTCTTTTCAGAGCTGTCGAGTTTTCGAAATCTTCAATTTTCGAAATTGAATTAATTCGATTCAAATTCGGATTTTTAGATTTTTAAATTCGAACTAGTTCGATTCAAGTTAGAATTTTTAGATTTTCGAAATCGAATTAATTCGATTCAAATTCGGATTTTCGAATTTTCAAATTCGAACTAGTTCGGTTCAAGTTAGAATTTTAAAATTCAAAAATAGAATTAACTAAATTCAGATTCAAATTTTCTGATTTTCGAACTTGAATTTGTTCGAAATTGATTCTAATTTTAAAATTCGAAAATTGAAGACTTTGGAAACTTGACAGCTCTGTGCTGAGTATATCAAAGTTGAAACTCAAGGTTCAAGATCGAAATTCTAATTTTTCGTGTCAAGACACGATTCATAAGTCATATTGTGATTCGAAAAATTTAGTCAATTTTCAGCTATTAATTTAAATGAAACAGATTTTTGAAATAAAAAAGATTCATAGATATTTCTGCAAGATTTCTTAAGAATTAATAATCTTTCACTGAATTCTGGATTCTTCTGATTTTAGAAAAATTTCAAAGTTTTCGCAAGGTTTTCTAAAAATTAAGAATCTTCTATTAGATTCTAGAAAAATTCCAGTTTCCGCAAGATTTCCTAAGAATTAATAGTCTTTCACTGAATTCTGGATTCTTCTGATTTTAGAAAAATTCCAAAGTTTCCGCAAGGTTTTCTAAAAATTAAAAATCTTCCATTAGATTCCGAAAGGGCTCCAAAAAGTTTCCACAAGACCCTTTAAAATTCCAGAATTTTCTATTAAATTCTGAAATTTTCCACTAACTTTCAGTTCCTTAGAATCTTCTACTGGATTCTGAAAAATTCCAGAAATGTCCCAAAATTTCAGAATTTTTCTAAAATCTTCCACAAAATTTTTCCAAATGTCAACATCATTAGTCTTTTCAGTCGGCATGACTGGCATTGACCGTTACAAATTTAAGTTGAGATTCAATTTTTTAACACATTGGGTAAATCAGATTAGAATTGTCCTAGCGTGATTATACTATTACAAAAAACAAAAATGGGTATTGTTACGAAATTATCTCGACACACATTTCTAAAATTCCGTAAAAACTTCAGATTTTGAAATTTCAAAAATTTAGAAAATTGTAAAAATTATGAATTTTTCGGAAATTTTGAAAATTTTTAGAATTATGTGGAAATTTTCAGAAGCTTCTACTGGATTCTGAAATTTTCATGAAAGTAAAAAATTCTTAAATTTCCAAAGATTTCAGAAATTTCTCAAGATCTAAAATTTCCCATTAAATTTCAAAACTTTTTAGAATTATTATTGAATTTTGAAAAATTCCAAAAATAGCTACAAAATTTTCTAAAATTTCAAAATTTATTTAATTTCAAATTTTTCTAAATTCTACAATTTCCAAATGTTGACATCATTAATTTTTTCAGTTGACATTGATCGTTAAAAATTTAAATTTCGAATTTTTAGTTTTTTAAATTAATATTAAAATTAAACTTTTATAAAAAAAAATTTAATCCAGATAGAATTCAACTAACATCAAAACTTGGATCACGAAGACCGAAGAATCGTCAGCAAGGCCATCGGAGGAGAAGTGGCATCAGAAATAGGCTCTCCAGTACCAATATTGCCAGTGGCAGTGTCCATAGTAATGTCACTCATCACAGAAGAGATTAGGATCACAGAGAAAAGAAGAATCATGCCGTTCAAGAAACTCGACATCTTGTTCAAAAAAAATAAACCAAACTAAAACAATTTTCAAAAAAATCAAAAATCAATTTCTTAAAAAATAAAATAAAATTTTAAAAAATAAAAGAAAATAAAAAAAATGAATTTTCAAAAAAAAATAAAAAATTACAGAAAATCATATTTTTATGAAAAATTAAAATTTGCAAAATTGTTTCGACACGAATTTCCATAATTTTGTGAAAAATCCTGGTTACTGTAGTAAGTTGTCGAATTTACTGTATTTTTTAATTTTTATCTGAATAGAAATTTAAAAATTGCAAAAAAAGTAATTCCATAAAAATTTCAAAATATAATTATTTAGAAATATAAAAAAATTAATTACTGTATTTTTTTAAAATTTTTAATTCTAAAAAAATATTTTCATAAAAATTTTTAAAAATTTCGAAGTATAATTATTTAGAAATATAAAAAAAGTAAATTATTGTATTTTTTGTTTTTTTTAATTTTTAATTCTAAAAAAATATTTTCATAAAAATTTTAAAAAATTTAGAAATATAAAAAAATTAATTACTGTATTTTTTGTTTTTTTTTTTTTAATTTCAAAAAATTTTTATTTTGTAAAGAAGCCACGCATTATTTCGTAATTATTTTTCGATCTAAATTTATCTTTAATGAAACAAAATGACGCTTCCAATTTTGGTCCGATTGACAGCGATCCGCTTTTGTTCGTTTTCGGATTTTATTGAAATTGAGACCCGATAAGTCTTCTTTCAAGTGCGAGAAAACAGATTAACTGGCCTCGATTAAAAAAATTCATGATTAGTTTTTGACTCATTTTTCATTTTCGAAAATTCAGAATTCTGTTCAAAAATGATTAATAAATTTTTTTTATTATTTTTCATTTTTGGAATAAGTTTGGAAATTGTTCCAACTTTAACCACCACTACAGTAACCCCAGTCAAAGGTAAATTTTAAAATTTAAATTAAAATAAGTATTTTTTAGGAAAAGTTTGAAATTTAAATTAAAATAAATATTTTTTTAGGAAAATTTTAAAATTTGAATTAAAATAAGTATTTTTTAGGAAAATTTTAAAATTTAAATTAAAATAAATATTTTTTTAGGAAAATTTTAAAATTTGAATTAAAATAAGTATTTTTTAGAAAAATTTTAAAATTTAAATTAAAATAAGTATTTTTTAGGAAAAGTTTGAAATTTAAATTAAAATAAATATTTTTTTTAGGAAAATTAAACAAAACAACGAAACCCCCGTGTTGCAAAGATATGTTGGGTACGATAATCTGCCAGAGGCTGCTAAGGCTAAACGAACAACAGTTTTCTAAAAGATGCAACAAAGACGCGGAATTTAGGTAAGAAAAATTTTTTTTAATTCCACAAAACTTTAGAAATTTTCAAAATACAAAATTCTGAAATTCCAGAATCATTAAAAAATAAAAATTCCGGAAATTCGTGTCGATAAGACTGCATAATTATGTTCATTTTTAACTTTCAAATTTAGTAAATCAAAATTGCACAAAACAGAATTTCTTGAAATTCTGAAATTCCAGAATCATTAAAAAATAAAAATTTTCGAATTTAAAAATTTTTTGTAACAATAATTATTTTCCATTTTTATATTTATCAAATTAGAATGCCATCAAAGCTTTCGGAATCTGAATGAAGGTTCTGAAGTCTTAGAATCTTATGGAAATTTTCGGAACATTATAAAACTACGTTGGAATTTCCAGAACCAACTTCTAAATTCAAGACTTCTGGAAATTCGTGATGAGACAGTTTCGCAATAATATATATTTTTAATCGATATTTAATTAAATTCAGAAATAGATATCATTGCGAAATCGTCTCATCACTAACTTCCAGAAGTCTTAGATTCAGAAGTTAGTTCTGGTAATTCCAACGTAGTTCTATAATGTTTCGAAGATTTACATGAGATTCTAAGACTTCAAAACCTTCATTTAGATTCCGAAAGCTTTGACAGAATTCCAACTTTCGTAATAGTAGTAATTTTATTTTAAAAAGTCAAATTTTCCCTTAAAAAGTGAAATTTTCTAGACTTCTACAATGTTGCACATCTTGCAACAAATACGAAGGTTCAGCTCCGTATGACGCTGTGGCAGAAACCTTGGTTTCAGAATCATGTTTCGATCGGTACGGGTCCGAATTCTGTGGGAGGTAAAGTCCACTTTTATCACACCCAGTAACCCTGACTTACTGTAGGTACGTCAACTCCACTGATGTTTGGTCGATGAAACATTGGAGTTGTGACGGACAAAACCCCCACATCGCCTTCAGATCTTGCAGAAAATCTTGCGGATTTTGCGACTTTGAAAAAGTAAGTTACAATCTGCGATCTGCTTTGGACGCTTGCAAGTACAAAACGGATCATTGGAAAGAAAAACTCCGAAGAAGACTCTACGTTGAAAATTTGAACAAAGTTCTACCGTAATCCTATTTTATGGAAATTGTTGTGGATTTGGTTAGCAGTATCTCTGAAAAAGTGGATTTCACCGGAAACGCGGTTTTGAAGTTCACTTTTTCGGTCCAATAAAGAATAAAAATCGAAAATCACATATTTAATCGCTGTGAAAATAAGAAAATTTCCATGAAACGGTCTCGACACGAATTTTAGGATTTTTAGAAAATCCAAATGAAGTGAAAAATTAAAATAGAACGAGTCGATTTTAGAGATTGCCATTTTTATACTTTTTTGCCATAGTAGTATATATGGCGTTTCTAGGACATCCACGTGCCCACAAACCTCCCAACTCAATTTTCTCCCCTTTTTAGCCATTTTTGACCATAAAATATGAAAAAAGCCTCGAAAATGATATAAAATAGTCTTTTTTGATAGTAACTCATACGCCAAATTCCGAGGACATCCATTCCATTTAAAAGTGCAAAAAAAGCTCATTTTCAGACAAATTTACAGTCAACTATGCATTAAACCAACTATAATTTCAAGTAGAAATCATCAATTTTTATATTAAAAACACTATACCCAAGCCAGAAAACCCCTGGACACTCAAAATTCATTTTTGGCTTTAAATCTTTAAATTTGAAACGATTTTATGATTTTTGCAGACTGGGACGTTTGCAGATTTTATATTTGTATAAATGGATTTTTTGTTTTATTTTACGAATTAATGATTAACTGCTTATTAGTAAATAATAGCATTAATAAAAAATAAATATAAATTATACAAATAACAAATTTGTATTACCTAGTTAAGTTTTAAATTTTATAATGACCATGAACTAATGTATCAATTTTATTCTCTAAAATATATCTTTTAAATTCTTCTTTATCATCTTCATTCAGCGCAACTTTGTTTTGTTTAATAATATAAATTTCATGTTTTTTGGCTTGAATCATATATTGTTCTTTTCTAGAAACTTTATTTTCAAGTAAACAATCTTTATAATCTTCTAACTTTAAAGTTTTGGTTACATTCTTTTTAATTCATTTCGATTTTTTCTTTTTTTCATTATCAACTTTGAATGCATATTGTTTTGGTTTTAAAAATACTTCTTCTTCCATAAATTTTCTATTTAATTCATCTTTAAACTTCCCAATTACTTTTTTATTTCTTTCATCATAAAGTGAATGATCTTTTGGATAATCACTGAAGTCGAAATGTTCTTTCATTAATTTCATATCTTCATAAATATCCTCAGTTTCAATTTCATAAATCAAACTATCAGTATCTTGATAGCATAATCTTATTTTGTTTCCATACTTCTTTAAGATAACATCATAATGAAACTCATACATTAGGTATTTACTTAGATCCAAAATACTGAATCCCACATAAATTAGTTTATTAAATTCTAAACTTGTTTTCTCCATTTCAATACTTAACAAGTTTTTATTAATTATGATACTTTTCTTAAAGTTTGGTTTTCTTATCAATTTTAGAGCTTTATTTTTATCAGTTACTAATCGAATGTCTACTCTATTATATGTTTTCCATCGTTTTTCCAAATACGGCATTATTTATCAATTTAAAGAAGTCTTTCTCAAAGTCATTCTTAGCTTGTTTTCTCAAATTTGTATTAAGCATTATGTACTTTTCCATCCAATTACTCTCTTTAAAAGTCAGGATTCTATGTATTTTCTTTAATTTTAGCCCATGATCTAACGCTTCAATCAAGTTTTTATAGTGGATTACATACTTCTCATTATCAAACAAAGTATTCATTAGTTTTGAAACCTTTTGTTGATTCACTTTTGTATTTTGTGGACAGAACGGAAAATCGTTATATTTATCATGCAATTCTTTTGCGTACTCCAAATCAACTTCTAAAATACATCCTTTTTTCATTTTATTTAAATTTTTAATGTATTTTTTTAGTTTTTTAACAGATTAATACACATCTCAAGAGATCATTCAAGTTTGATGGAATAATTCACTCCGTTTAGGCCACGTGCTTCTCTTTAAAAAGCGGAAACTAAAATAATAAAAATTAAAGTAATTTTCAAAATAAATCAACATACATCTGGATCGTCGATATCCAAATAAGCATAAATAACTACCGCACTGATGATTTTCGTCTCTGGGTGGTGATCAGCCAATTCTCCTAAATCAATTGTCGGACCCGAGATTTGAAGATCAGAGAAGGCAAAGTGCTTTTTCGCGGCAAAAATTCCAATAAAGCGACCATCATAATTGAAGATGCTGGAGCCCGAATCGCCATATTCTCCATGCGAAGTGCCGAGGTAGTATCCAACTAAATCAATCAATTAATATCTGCAAAATCAAAATGCTAAACATACCACGTCTTTTCGAAACGGTTCCGTCTTTCCAAACAGGCTCTCGCTTTTGATCGACTCCCAATTGGAGATAGTTCTGACCACGATACATAGAATCAAATCCAGCTGGATAGTTCGGGAACTCACTATTAACCAATTTGAAAATGACAAAATCGTGCTTCTCGGAAACGACGCTCACAGTAACCTAAAGAATTCAAATTAACAGTTAGTTCAAATAAATTAAAAGCTTGATATTATTAAAGTTCAAAACAAACCTCAATCTCCAATTCCGAAGTCATGACATTGTACAAAGTGATCTTCTGACCTTCCTTGAGCGATGAATGAGAGCCATGTTGATAAGTAATTGCGTGCTTGCTGTCGAAAACCATAACGCATCGATGTGACTTTTCGTCCGGCTTAGAAGTCGTGAAAAGCGATTCTTCAAGCTTTTCTGTGGTCGCTTTGAGCATTGTCAACCTAAACAAGCATTAGAATTAATGTAAATTATAAAAAGCTAAAGAAAACGCTGTAGAAGACTGAAGAAATGAGAAAATTGCGAAAGAATAAGGATTGAATTATTTTTATTTTGGCACTAGCAAAAGTTGCGCCCCGTGGACCCTCCGTTTGCTTTGTATCAGTAACAACCTCGTGTCTATCAGTTTCGTTCAAAACTCCCCAAAACAAAGAAAAACTTCTCAGTTCACATGCAAAAATCAAAACAGACTGATGAAACTTGGGAGGTTTGTTCAAGCTCAATTTATTCCCCAAAAACGCTTATCCCTTAAAATACCAATTGCGTATTAACAAATTGCAATGAAAGCAGAAAAGGATGGGTATAAACACAGCAAAACGCAAAACAGTATGCTACATTGGCGGACAAATATTTGTTGCACAACGCCAAAACAAGACAAAAGCGTGCTGCTTTGAATCTGTCTAAGAGTTGAAAGGTACACAAAAACAATTGACACGTCTCTCAATTCATTGGATGAGCCAGGGTTTTTCTGGATCGGAGGTGATCATTTTTATGTACAAATAGAAAACCTGTAAGCATTAAAGTTCACAAAAATCGCTTCAAATTTAAAGGCTTAAAGCCAAAAATGGGTTTTAGGTGTCCTAGGAATTTGGCGTATGGGTTGCTATCAAAAATGACTATTTTATATCATTTTCGAGGCTTTTTTGCGTATTTTAAGATCAAAATGGCTAAAAAAGGGGTGAAAATTGAGTTGGGAGGTTTGTGGGTACGTGGATATCCTAGAAACACCATATATATACTACTGCCATCTGTGCGGGGATTTTAAAACTTCGAAAATACCACATTATTATAAAAATTGCAAAATAAAAAATTTCGCGAAGTCATCTCAACGTGAAGTTTTCAATTTTTTTAGAAAAAACCAGAAATTAGGTAAAAGAACGCGACCGAAAAAGCGCGAGTCGATTTGGGGACTAAATTGCCAGAATTACCGTTTTTTCTACTTTTTTGTCGTCTGCGCGGGAATTTAAAAATTTCAAAAAGTGCAATTCGCTTTCTAATTACAATACTTGTAAAACACACGTAAAAACATAAAATTCATATATGAACTTCCATCATATCTTACAGTATAATGCTAATCTAACGAAACTAAATAAAAATACAATGCAAAAAAGTGGAAATAAATAAGAAATAAAACTTTAAAAATAAAATTGAAAACGTGAAAAATTTGAATTTCCGCGATATTTTTGCGCGTCGGAAATCAGGAACCTTGTTTTAAGTATTTTTTTCTTTTCCTTCATCGATGTCAGTTGCCTGCTGGTTTCTGAACTATCTGCCGGTGAATACTCTTCTCCTTATTCTGATTTCTCATCCTCGACGGAAGGACCACAGATTCAGTCAAGTATTCACTTCCCAAATTTCTTTCTATTCAGAATACCGAGTCCATGGTCTTTTGAAGTTGTTGAAGAAGGTCGAAAAGAACCTATCCAAGAAGATAACCAGACCCGCGGTCAAGAGAGGGAAGATCATCAAGGAGTTGCCTGATCCGAAGTCGTTAAAAAAAGAAATTAAACAAAAAAATCAACGTTTTAAAAAAGACATGGCTTTATCTCAGTCAAAATTAGGAAGAATTATCCAAAATGTAAGTTTTTATGTGAAAATTTTATATGAATTTTATTTTAGGAATGTTCAAACCGCTTCGAATCAGTGAGGGTGGCCGTGGAGTACCTGGCCAGCTTCTTCTACTACGAATGCACCGTCCAGGACCACGAAGTTGACGATTTCGCTGTCACTTTGGCCAACTCTTTAATAGACATAATTTACGAAGACTCCAGATTCCAGATTTTCACTGATCCGAGTTACGAGAAAGGCCCATGTCATTGCTTTAGGGAGTCAGAAATGGTCCTCGAAATAAACGTCGACGGAGCCATCTCCGCTGTCGTCATCGAATCCGCCAAGAAGATGGATCTAAACACATGGGAAGTGGTGAGGAGTTTATTTTTAATTATTTTACAACTTATTTTCGGTAGGGTATTTAAGTTTTGTAATTTCCTCGACATTAGCATTTTCATATATAATTATTAACATCCGAGGCTGGATAGAGCCTTTTGCACCATGCATAACCCCATTTCAGAAGTTTCTAGATCTATTCAGGTAGAATATAGTTTGAAAATATTGATTAAATAATAATGCTCGCGCAAAACCGGAATTGTAGGCTACTTTAGTTGCTAAAAACTTCTAGAAATTCCCATCGAGACAATTTCGGGAAAAGTTCATATATGATTTTTACAATATATGGTTTATTACGAAACAATGCAAGATTATGAAGCAATCGATGCAAAAAAGTAAAATTTTAGGTAAGTTTAGTCCGAAAATTCGCGTTGGGAGAAGTTCGTAGCAATATTCATTTTTGATGTCTATAATAGTATGATTATAGTCGAAGATCCTGCCAGATGACCTTGTGATTGTGCTGTCGACCACTTACTGTTTCCGTGCAGTGGGATACCAGCCTCCGGTGTTCATGCACCGAGGACACAGATGCCACATCGGAGGGCAGACGGAGAAGCTTGAGTTGGAGTCCGTTCTGAGACTCGTGTCTTCTGAGGTAGAATGCAGCAGACCCAGGTTTGAGGTTGGATAGGATCGTTTTTTCCTTTTCTTTACTGGTTTTTAGTTGATCCCGATCGAGATGAAACCTCCGTCTTCTCCTCCTCCTCGGAGTTCGGATTCAACTCATAGTGCCCATTCCAGACAGCTAGAATCACCGATGGAGTTCCTGACACCTCCGATAATCGGAGTCCCGAAATTCTGGATATCAGCTCCTGCTTTCATCCCGCCAGATGTCCTCCAGAATCCGAACGGTGAATTGAAGAGAAACAAGCAAAGGAGCAAGAAGTGTAGTCTGCTGGTGGCAGAATCGCCGGAACCGAAGACTTGTTCTCTAGAGAGCGACATTGGAGCCCGATTCAAGGAGATGGTGAGGGCAGAACTGGAGAGAGCCAAGTCGGAACAGGACAGCAGGCACTGATTTGTTACGTTTCTTATGTTTTTAGATATTTAGTTGTAGAGTCTAGCTTGAATTAATTAATTAATCAATGTTGGTGAACAGATATTCGGAAGGTTATTGACCTTTTATCTGAAATTCGAGTGCTTTAGAAATGCAAGTTTTAAAGTTTTTATTGTTTTAGAGTTGTTGATTTTTCGAGGTTTTCGAATTTAAATAATATATTTAGAATTTTCTTCGGTTTTTGAGTTTAAATTATATATTTAGAATTTTTCTCGATTTTCGAGTTTAAATTATATATTTTGGATTTTCTTCGATTTTGGCATCAGTTAAAATTTGATTCGAAATTGACAATTATGGTTTATTAGAATTTTAAAGATTAATATTTTTTAATTCAAAAAAGAGAATAAGTGGTTTTTTGTGATCTAAAACTAGATGTTTGGATCATTTTTTATAAATAAATCTATAAATTGAAAAATTCTTCAAGAGGTACTTACGATTTTTGAGATTATCCTTGACCGAAGAATCCATTAAATAAATTTTTTAATTTTTACAATAAAATTTAAAAAATATTCAATATTTTTATAATTTTATACTGTAATTAGGTCAGTTTTCCCTTTTTTCTTTCATTTTAAAATTATTTTTGCAAATATCCACCTTTTTTGCTCATTGTTGTCGTGACCCATTTGAGAAATAAATTTCTAATACTAATTATTCTACTTTTCATTGGGGTCGAAATTTCTTATTCCAGATATGCAGTTAATTTCTTTTACCTTTACCTTGTTCATTACTATTAAACCTACTTTCCAATGTGCTGCTACTAGTACTACTACTACTACAACGACTACCACTACTACTACTACTACTACAGCACCTATTGAAGGTTGGTTGTATTTCAATTGAGGAAATTTATGAAATTAAGCCTGCAAGCAAAATTAACAAGAATTAAAACAAGCATTTGCTTGAAGACAATTTAGAATTCAACAGAAACAATCAGTTTTGAGAGATCAACCTTGTTGATGCTTCAAGTTGGACATGCCAGCTTGCATGACTTCATCGACTTCTAGGAGATTCTTAGCGATTTCGTACATAGCATTAAGGCTAGCTCTCTTGACAACATAGTTATCCCAGATACGGAGATCATCAGAAGGTTCTCCAGTCACCAAATCCAATCCAACAGGGGCACGACCATTCTTATCAGCGTCTTGTTGAGCTTCAATCAATTTGACAATGGAATCTTGAGTATCCAATCCAGCATTTAAGGCAAGAGTCTTCGGGATAACGAGTAAGGCATCAGCATAAGCCTTGACTCCAAGTTTAGTTCTTCCTTTGGTTTCGTCAATGACGTCACGAAGTTTATTGAAAGCAGCAATTTCAAAAGCCCCAGCACCTGGAATAACTGATTTCGCACTCAACGCATTATAGACAGCTCTAATTCCGTCATGAATCGAATCCTTGATCTGAGTAATAGTGTGCTTGTAAGGACCTTTGATAAGGATAGTGACGGCTTTTGGATCATTGCAGTCTTCAACAAACGTAAATTTGTCTTCTCCCTACAATTTTACAATTACTACTTCCCGGAAACAAAACCAACTTACAATAACATGTTCATAGACAGTTCCGGCGTAGCCAAGAACTTCTGGAGTCAAATCATCAACAGAATTGACAGCTTCTCCTCCACAAGCCAATTGAAGTCTTTCCATATTACGTCTCTTCGCACGACGAAGAGCTAAGATTCCTTCTTGAGCAAGCAAGTCGAGAGAAGGTGGATCAATTCCTTTTTGATTGATGACAACGAATCCATGCTTCTTTCCATCCGTGGCCTCATCACAGACTTTCTTTTTCAATTCAATAATTTTGTGGACACGACGAGTGATGAATTCACGTTCCGCCTTTAGAAGCTTCTCGCGTTCCTCAGCTGATTTGTAGAAGAATCCAGAATTAACTTCACTAAAAACCAAGAAATTTAAGGTAATTCAAGGAACTTAAAACTCACGTCTTCTCAAACTCGAGGGAAACGTTGCAAGTCAGAATGTAAGCATTCTCCAAGCTTTTGGGCATGTCAGGATGACGTCCTCCATGATCCAGAACAAGTCCTTTGATGAGCTTCGTGTCTTCGGCCTTGTCCAGAAGCATTTCTTGAAGTTCAATCATGTGGAGGTCAGGGTTGTAGTCTTCTGGTCCTTTGCGAATGGCTTGAACAGCTTGGAAAACAATTTCAGCAATGTGGTCTGACAATCCTCCATAAAGCTTTGTTCCGATGGAACTCTTGGCAACTTCCAAAAGCGTTTCATCATCGACTTCAGACTTCGCCTTGAGTTCAGACAACAGCTCCAGAGTTTTCTTGTGAGCAATAGCAAATCCTTCTGTTAGGATATGAGGATGGACTCCTTCAGTGACGTATCCTTCAGCGCACTTCAGGAGTTCTCCAATCAGCAAAACAGTAGAAGTCGTTCCATCTCCAGTGTTGTCGTTCTGGGCGGTACAAGTCTTGGCAATCAATGAAGCTGTTGGATGCCGGATCTGCATTTCGTGGATAAGAACATTTCCATCTTTTGTCAACTTGATATCACGTCCTCCAGAAACAAGCCTAAAATACAACCGAATTTTTAAAGCAGATTGACGAAATCAACTTACATCTTCAAAGTACCCTTCGGACCAAGGTTGGACCTCATCACAGAAGCAAGACCAAAGGCTCCAGTGATATTGAGCTCCAAAGCAGCTGCATTTCGAGCCAATTCTGCTTTAGGATTCAGAACACTAATCGCGGACATTGCTCACCAGGATAACCTAAACTTGGAAAATAACTAACGATATATCGCAAAGTGTAACTCTATGATATATCAAACACGTTAATTAAAGAATAAGGGATTTAGAAAATGAGAAATCATCTGGGAACCCAGACTTGAAAAGTAAATTAGGGAAATTAAAAATCACGAAAGAGTTAGAGATAATTACGAAATTTAGTTCGCAAATAGCCTATACGCATGATTACGAAGGTGTACGGTATGTAGGGATAAGAATCAAATGCAAAAAATAGGAATAAAAATAGAAAAAAAAGAAGGCAGAAGAACATTCGATGAGAATCTTTAAGTTTCGAAAAGCTTTACACAGACCCGGCCGTTTTCGCGTCGGGAGTTTTGAGGGAGATGAGGAGAAACTGGCCAAGGTCTTAATTTTTGAATTTTAAAATTTTTGTTTTTTAAATTAATTTTTGTGTTTTTTAGAATGTGCAACCTGTGAGGAACTCCCAATAAGGACAGGAAGCGGCATAGGCACAGATCAGCCCGTGACGCAGACTCTCGGAACGAATGCCGATGGATGCGTTACGAACACGTTCGTTTGCACCGGTCCTGCGGACACTGAAACCGTTATCTTCGTGAGTTTATGTTTTATTTTATTTAATTGATATATGGAAATTAATTTTTTCAGTGGTACGATGCTGATGGAAACGACGCTGGAGTGACGCAAGGGATAGGGTCGGCGATGTCCACCCTCACATGCAACGAAGACGGAGAATGGGTCATGGACGGCTTCACCATGTCCGTCAGCTCGGCCGAATGTGTTGCTGCTGTTGCATAAAGTTAATATTCACACTGTAGCAATTGTTAAAAATGGGTGTTATTTTGAAATTGTCTCAAAAAGAATTTCCAGAATCTTCTAAAACTTCTAGAAACTTTCACATGTTAGTTCTAAAAATTATCAAGTTCTAAAGTATTTTAATTCAAAAATCAAAAAATTAACTTTGACAAAATATGAAAGTTACTAAATTTGAGTTTTCTGGCGAAATATGAATCAATGCCAAATTGTATCTTTTGGCGAAATATGAATCAATGCCAAATCATATTTTCTGGCGAAATGTGAATTAATGCCAATTAATTTTTTTATATTATTTTTAAATACTTTTTTAAATTTTTGTTGGCATAGGTTTTTAGAAGATTCTAGAAATTTCAAAGTTTTACATTTTAGATGTCTATTTTTTTTCAATTAGATTCTGGAAACTTCAAAAATTTCTGAAAAATTCTTAAATTCTAGAACGTTTCAAAAATTCTGAAAGATTTCAGAAATTTTCGGAATTTTTCTAGCGTCACAATAAATCTCAAATTTCTTTTATTTTTTGTGTAAAAAATTTGTTTTAAGTGGATTTATAAAATAGAAAGTGAAATTTGTTTCTTGAAGTTATACCATATCCAGGTCAAGTTTTTCGATCTTACAAAAGCCGATTCAGATATCTAACGCAATAACCACTTTTACTTTCGAGTGTTCAAAAAAAAGAAACAAAACTGGATTCGGTGGACAACTATATAAGGATTGAAACATTTCGAATTTTGGCAGTTTTACGAAAATGGAAGCCAGATTTTGTGGAATTTTTTTTATTTGTTTGGCAATTTGCCAGGTAATCAGAGTAATGGAAGGTTGTGCAACCACTTCCTCAGGATCTTCGGGTAAGTTTATTTTAATTAACTTTTATATAAACATTATTCATTTTATATAAAAAGTTATTTTATTTTATAAAAAGTACTTATTTTATATAAAAAGTTATTTAATTTTATAAAAATAATTTTATTTTATATAAAAATTATTTATTTTATATAAAAATCATTCAATTTTTAGTATTTAAAATTATTTAGTTTTTTACATGTAAAAATTGTTTGATTTTTTATATAAAATTACTTAATTTTTTTTCTTTTATATTTTAATTTTATGTGAAAATAATTTTTAGCTTGTTCGTCATGTGGTGAGATTACGGTCGAACCTGGAGCGGACCCGGCGATGTCCCCCACTCCTACGATAACCACGGGCACTAATGAGGATGGATGTGCAACCACTACAGTAACCTGCGACGGATTCACGGCGAATTCTATAGTAATTTTGGAAGTGAGTTTTTTGTAAAATTGACAAATCTTTTTAATAGAATACTTTGTTCTTATTTTTTGAATATGAATAATCTCATATATGAAAACTAGTCCTCGAGAGTAGGTAGAGAGTTACGTACCCCATATACCGTGATTTCGAAGGTTCCAGATCCATCTAGAACGGATATTTCGAAATCGTACAAGATCGCGACACAGTCAACTAGTAAAATCGGAATTTCAAATTACCGTAGTTTCGAAAAAAATTAATTTTTAATTGTCGCAATATTGTGACCATGACATCCTGAAAGAATTCCTTAAAAGTTAAACTTTACTACTTTGAGTCTCGACTGGAAAATTCTCCATTTTTGATTTTTGAAATTGTGATAATCACTTAATCTTTTTAGTGGTTCTTTGAAGGGAACTCCGTCGGAGTCAGCGGGGCGAACCAGGACGAAATCGGGACGATCACTCGAACCCTTACTTGCGACACTTCTGGGGATTTTCTGGTTGTGGAAGATGGGGCCAGCCAAGCAGTACAAACAGTCCAATGCTTCTCTACTAACTGAATTAATGACTTTTCATGCACATAATAATGAATAATAAAATTAATAAACGAATCTTATGCGAAAGCGTGATGGTTCCTGACAGTGTCGTCGATTTTGGAATGGAATAACCTGGATTCTACTACGGCTTCTGTGTCCAGCAGAGGGTTCTTGACAACGGTGTCGACGAAAATCTGATAAATGGACCTCAGTAACTCCGGGATTCCGATGGCTTCAGGATCGGAGTTGAGTACAAACTTGAGTCCCGTGCCCGTCTCCATGTAATTCATCTTGTACCCGGAGGTTTTGTAATACTTGATGATTTGCTGGCCGTCTTTCGTGGACACCTGCTGAACGAGCCTCCTGAGAGAGTGGATCATGCCGTAAACGAGTCGAAATTCTTGTTCCTCCTGCATCTCGCGCTTCCTGTCCCGTCTCCATTCCTTGTAGCAGATGCATTTGCCTTTGGGATTGAAGAGATAAAAGTTGTACAGTGTCATCTGCAACAAAAGTAACTAGTAAAAAATCCAAATAATTAAAAACAAAAAAATTTGATATAAAAACACGAAAAAAATCAAACAACAAAAAAATCCAATTTTAATTTTATAGTTATTTAAGTTGGTAGTTTTTATGTAATTTTTTGATTAATCAGGAAGGGATGTAGGGGTATAGTACGGTAATATGAAGAAATCAGAAGGGGGATTGGGGAAATCGAAACTTGAATCAGAAAAGTCGAAAGTGGAAATTTTTGGATTTCTCTGCGACCGAATTTTCGCGTTGGGAACCTCCAGAGGTCAACCACAAAGTGACCAAATTCTGTTTACCTAAAAATTTCACAATTTTTTATTTTCCGACTTGAAACAATATTTAATAATCTATCTCAATGAGTTCTGAAATTATTCCACAATATATCAGTAAAAAATTTACATATTATTTTAAAAATAATTTTAAATTTAAAAATCCGGATGCTACTGTTCATTGAAGTATCTAATTCAGAATCCCAAGTACTGTATTCACTGTGAAGATGTGTCTTCAGAAATTTCCGAAATTATTTAAAATTTTAAAATTAAAATAATCGAAAAAAATATATTTACCGTAATCCAATTTCGAAACAAAAATAAAACATTTTTAATTTTTAATTATTCAATCATCATTATTTTTAAAAACACTGTAGAAAAAATTTTAATAAGAAATTTGAAAAGTCCGAAAATTGTAAATTTCTATTTTTGACATTATTTTTTTAAAAATAATTTAGTAAATTTTTATTTTTATTTTTATTTTTATTGTTATTTTTATTTTTACTGTTATTTTGGATGTTGATTGAGTTTCTGTAAGTTACTGAACGGGTTAAAGCCCTGAGGCTATAGTGTGGCGATTACGAAGTTGAACATTATTGACTTTGAAAATCCAAATTTAACTCCTACAACATCATCAAAAACCAAATCTCATTAAAATAATATATAATTTTATTTGTGTTCGAAAATTATTAAATTTCTAAGAAAATCCTAAAAAATCCATATATTTGATTTTATAAAAAATACCTAAAATATCGCAGTTTCTGGATCTTTCAAAACCCCCGTCTGGACCCCCCGACCTCCCATGTACCCCAGTTAATCCTTTTTGAACGAATTTATTGAATAATTTAAAAATAAAAATTTTATTTTTTTTAGTTCTTGTAAGCTTGGACCGACAGTCCAATCCACGTCTGAGTTTTCGACTCGCTGTGGTCCTGTTTGGAAAATAGGTGTTTCGCGCGTGGCAATTCTGGCCAATGAAACAGACGCTGTTCCTATTATTTATCGTTACCAGTTTTGTTTTTAAATTTTAAAGTCTATTTTTCTTTAAAACAAGAAAGTAGGGGCGATTTCCACGTAATCCAGCTCTATCAGATCCTCCTTAACGCTTTTTATCTCGTGGAAATTATTTGCCCTCTTTTCTCGTTACTTTTAGATTGATCATATCTTTGTTGACGTGTTATTGATTTATTTGTTTTAAAATTTTAGGGCAATTTTCCCACGAGTGCCAGAACAATGAGGGTCGTCCTATTTTCGACCATTATCGTCCTTGCTCAAGGCTTCTATTTGCCCGGATTAGCTCCTGTCAACTTCTGCGAGAAAAAGGATACTACCAAGACCTGTGCTGTAAGTTTCCCATATATGAATTCTTTAATTTCTTTATTCACAACACTGCACATGTGTAATCCTTGATTATCCGGCCTAGATATTCCATATATGAAATTTTCCGTTTCTCATATGAAATATATTATCTTATCTGTTTTCCGCTTGTAGGATCTTTGATTTTTTGCTTATAACATCCTGTATATAAAACCTGGGACTTTCTTTTTTACATATTACATGTATGAAGTGCGTAATATTTCAGCTGAGCCCTTCGTATATAGGATCTGCAATTTTACATTTAAGTATTTCATATATGAGTCCGCAATTTTTCTCCTAACTTTTTTGCATATAAAATCCTTGATTTTCACCTAAATTTCTTTCCAGAACGTGATTCCGCTGTTTGTGAACAAGCTTGACAGTGATCAGAGCGTCATCCCTTATGAATACCACAGTTTCGACTTCTGTACCGTCAACGAAGAGGATTCCCCCGTCGAGAATCTCGGTCAAGTCTTGTTCGGAGAAAGAATCAGACCTTCTCCATACCAGGTACCTCGTTTTTCTATTTTCCCACTTTTGTACTCACTTTGCGTCTTAGATCAACTTCAAAGAAGAAAAGCAATGTGCTCTTCTTTGTGAGAAAGAATACAAAAAAGGAGATCCGGAACATAAGCGTCGTCTTCGTCTTCTTCAACGTGGAATGAAGCTCAATTATCAGCATCACTGGATCATGGACAACATGCCTGTTTCGTTTTGCTTCACAAATCAGCAGAGTTACAACGTCTGTCTCCCTAGTTTCCCCATGGGTTGCTACGTTACTCCTGATGGAAAACCCAAAGATGCCTGTGTTCTGAATGAGAAGTACAATTCTCCCAACTCGTTTTACTTGTTTAATCATGTGGACATCCTCATTGAATATAGGGACATGTCACATGAGCCAAACATGTTCGATCACAACATCGGAGGCAGAATCATCAGAATCAAAGTCTTACCAAGAAGTATCAAACACACGGATACGAAAAAACTCGACTGTAGCGAAACGGCAGATCCTCAGGCAATCGGAGCTACGGATGAAGAAGGAAAAATCATCTACACTTATTCTGTATACTGGAAGAATACATCTGTAAAGTGGAATTCACGATGGGATTATCTCCTGGATTCTGTTCCGCATTCAAATATTCAATGGTTTTCAATAATGAATTCTCTCGTCATCGTCCTATTCTTGTCTGGAATGATAGGCATGATTCTTCTGAGAACTCTACATCGTGATATTGCTCGTTACAATAAACTTGAAAATGAAGAAGATGCAGAAGAGGAATTTGGATGGAAACTCGTTCATGGAGATGTTTTCCGTCCTCCAAGATCTGCTTTATTTTTGTCTATTTTCGTTGGAACTGGAGCTCAACTTCTTTGTTGTTCGTTTATTACCCTTGCTGTGGCATGTTTTGGTTTCTTAAGTCCGGCAAATCGTGGATCTTTGATGACTTTTGCTCTTGTTTGGTTCGTATTATTGAGTATTGTTGCTGGATATATTTCTGCTAGACTCTACAAAAGTAAGTTTTTTTAAATAATAAAATTACAAAATAAAAAACAGAATTTAAACTACTTTTAGTTTTTAATATTTTGGAAAGTTATATTAAAAGTAATTTTGTATGAAAAATTATTTTTGATTTTTATAATATATCGGAATTTTAATTAAATAATGATATGTATTTTTTGGAAATTTTTGCGTAGAAAAAGTTGGATTTTTAGTTAAAAACAGTAATTAAGGATTACGATAGTTGTTTTCCAATTTCGTAAGGTTGATCATTTTTAGGCCAGTTTTTTGGTGGATTAACTTCATATGATAATGAAGTGGTCGAAAAATCGATTTTAAAAAAATTCAAAATTTGTTTGAATAAAAAAGGGAAAAAACCATGAAGAAAGAAATCGTCATACAATTACAGTTTGGCTGTTAAAGTTGATTTTACTTTTTAAAGAAAATCCTAAAATTATATCAAAACAATTTCATGACAAAGTTGATTGTAATAACATGATTACTGTAATTTTGTATTTTTCAGCAATGGAAGGACTTGCTTGGAAGACAAATATTCTCTTGACAGCTTTCTTTGTTCCTGGAATTTTGTTCGGAGTTTTCTTCCTCACGAATTTGATGTTGTGGGGTAAAGGCTCATCTGCAGCAGTTCCATTTGGAACCTTAGTGGCTCTGCTTTCTCTCTGGTTGTTTATTTCTACTCCATTGACCTTTGTGGGATCCTTCTTTGGGTTCAAAGCTGACAGAATCATTGCTCCTGTTAGAACGAATCAGATTCCTCGTCAAGTTCCAGAACAAACTTTGTACACTAAACCACTTCCAGGAATGCTTATGGGAGGAATTTTACCATTTGGATGTATCTTTATCCAACTTTTCTTTATTTTGAACAGTATTTGGTAGGAGTTTTTTTGTTTTTAATATAATTTTTTATTTTTTCAGGGCTCATCAAGTGTACTACATGTTTGGATTTTTATCGCTTGTTTTTGTGATTTTGGTTATTACATGTTCTGAAGCGACGATTTTATTGGCATATTTCCATCTATGTGCGGAAGATTATAATTGGTGGTGGAGAAGCTTTTTTACGTCTGGATTTACAGCTGCTTACTTGTTTGTTTACTGTATCCATTATTTCACTTCGAAATTGACAATAACTGGAACAATTTCAACAATTCTTTACTTTGCCTATACGGGAATTTTTGTGTTTTTGTTCTTCTTGGCTACAGGTAAGATTTGTAGTATTTTTTTATTTAAAAAAATTGTTTTTAGGAACGATTGGATTCTTGGCTACATACTTTTTCGTTCATAAAATTTATGCATCAGTTAAAGTGGACTGAATTATGGGAGTTTTGTCAAGGGTCGATGGATAACTACGCTGCAATTTTTAATTTTACTGCTTTCGATTGGTAATATAGCCAAATAACTAAATATTTTAATTATTTATTGGTTATGTAATTGATTTGATTCGTACGCCGGTCCTTCTTGCTAATCAGTAAGGTATTAATGTTTAAAAAATGGATTCAGTAAAGTTAATAGAGGAAAAATAAGGAGTTGTTGGATAATTGGACTAGTCTGGGAGTACTGTGGAGGTAGTTGTGGTTTTTTGGAATTTTCTATAATTATTAATTTTCAATAATAGGATTCAAAATTTTGCGTATTTTAAAAATATTCGAAAAATTAATTATTTTGTAATTTTTTGAATTCGATAATTGTCTTATTTTAGTTTTTAAAAAGTTGCAAATATTCGTGTCAAAACAACTTTGTAAAAAATTCGTTTTTGATGTTTATAACATTATTGAGAAAAATAAATATTGAATAAATGTAACTATCGGATTTGGAATGTACTGTAGGTCAATTTAAAGTCGTTTATGTTAAAAGTGGAATTTTCGAAATTATTAATTTTTTAGATATCTGAAATAATGAATTTACAAAATTAATTTCCGCATTTTCTAGAATTTTCGGTTTACCAAAATTTGAATTTTTCGTTGAAAATAATCCAAATTTTACATGTCTTCAGAAATTGAATTTCTAATCACTCCACGACGCAGAACATTAGCCTCTTCACTACGAAATTTCTTGAAGAAACTACTGTAGAAATTTGCATAATACAGTAGAACTTGGATATAAAATATCCCTTTGGAACGGGGGAAAGCGTATGTTATGAGAAAGGATATATCAAAGCGGAGGTAAGTTTGAAAGCAATTAACCAAACTCACTTCCTTAGACCGTGTGCTATAACAAAGGATATGTTATAGCAAGGGTATCTTATATCCAAGTTCTACAATACAGTCAAATTGAATATGAGATACCCCCATGGGACCGGGCAAAGCGTATGTTATAAAAAAGGATGTTATTGCAGGGGTAAATTTGGAGACAGACTAACCAAACTCACACCGTATGCTGCAACAAGAGATATGTTATAGCAGGGATATCTGATATCCAAGTTCTACTGTAATTTAAAATTGGCATATAATTTTGTTGTTTCGTAATCACCGATTTCATATTGAATATAACCTAGCCCTAACTACATCTTAGAATTTGTGGATACCAAATCTCCGAAAATTCAATTTTTAACCCTTAATATACCAACCCTCTCCCATCAACGTTGTTTACCAAGCTGGGGTCCTCACAGGACCCCACGGTTTTTTTAAAATTACTCAATTGTTTCATGCGTTAGATGACTCAAACTATGCTTTTTGGATTGATTAACACATACGTTAGTGATTCAAGCGTTACCGATATTATATTTTGTATATTAATTTAATTAACAAAAAGTAAATCAATAATAGGTACGGGATGTACAAAAAAATAGTATTTTTGACTTTAATTTTGTTATTCGAAAAGCTGTAAGGCAGATTTTTATGAAAAATTAAAGTGTCTTATAAGGCATATTTGAGGACTATAACTACCCCATGGGGGGCGCCCCTGGAGAAATTAGATCAAATCGGAGAAAGTTCTCCATACAAAATTTTTCGAGATTTCTGCCAAAACTTCTTCTTAGTGAGTAAGTTGAGTTGGTGTTGAGAAACGCTTTTGTGATTTTCAAAAAGCAGTTAGTGTAACTTACGTACAGATTTAAGGAATTTTTGATAGCTTTTCTGATGATTAACCCTTATCAGCTTCATAGGGGCAAAAACCGCATATTGGGGATATAATTTTTGGACTGTGGGAGCTATTATCCACTTAAAGCTCTGTGTTTTAGTGAAATTTTAGAATCCCAAGTGGCTTCTCAAACAAACTGAACGCAAAACGTAAAAAATTAAGACTTTTTTAGGCAAAATTTTGTACGGAGAACCTTTTCCGATTTTATATAATTTCCGCAGGGGGCGCCCCTTAAGGACAACTTCAGCGTCAGAAGATGAGTTATAAACTACTCTAGTTATGTACAAAAAATAAATTTTATAGCTCTTCATATAAAAAATTTAGAACAAAAGTACTTTTTTCGTCCATCAATGGAATACCATGGACCTCAGCGAAATTTTAAATTTTTTAAATATTTTTAATGAACATTTTATGTCTGATTACGCGATTATATTCTTAGGCCCATGAAGGACACATCAAAAAATATAAGCAAATTAGCTGTTATAGTTAAAGAACTATAACAAAAAATCGCCTTCTGGGTCCTCCAGGGACCCCGCTTGGTATATTAAGGGTTAATCACTTCAAAAAATTTTTCACCGAAAAACCACTAAATTTCCATTTTCATCTTTTTTGTTAATTTTCCACAAAATATTTGCCATTTTAAAACATAAATATCTCAATACTAAAAATACAAAATCAACAAAAAAATTATCTTTAATCAAAATCCCACAATACTACCAAATAAATTTTTTTCTTAAAGTTCTATATTCTTCAAATTTAAAATCCAAAAAAACTATATCCATCTTCAAAAATCTCAAATTTTCAAAAATTTCTTTTATGATTTTCCAAAAGTTACTTTCATTCAAAACTTCAAAACCAATTATATTTTTCTCAAAAAAAAATAAACAGCAGCAACTGTAACTGATGATAATGGCATCTTTCTTTACAACCCTTTTGAAAACTGTGAGTGATATTTCTCTGATTCAATGACAAAACTAGTTGCCTTCGGCGATGCTCCTTTTAGCTGCTTCAATTAAATGCCTTAGGCCATTAAGGGGTTTAGCACATTTAAGGAATGGATGTCTTAGCATTTCTTTCGCTGAAAATCTTTTTTCCACATCAACTTCAAGAGCTGCATCAATGAATGATCTAAATAACGGCGATATACGTTCTCTTGACGGAAAATCTGGTCTTCCATTTGTTGCAATTAAGAAAATTGCCTAAAAAAACATTTTAAAATAATTATTTTCAATTTTTTTACCTTTAGTGGATTTTCATTCAAATACGGCGGTTCACCTTCGACCATTTCTATTGACAAAATACCAAGAGACCAAATATCAACTTTAGGACCGTATTGTTGACGACATACAACTTCCCTAGCCATCCAATATGGAGTTCCGACCATTGTATTCCTTTTCGATCCTGGTTGAATTTGAGCGCAAAATCCAAAATCTGTCAATTTCACAGATCCATCCATTCCTAAAAATCCCAACTTACTTAAAGACTTTTCAAAATCCATACCTAATAAAACATTGTCTGATTTTATATCTCTGTGAATAACATGACGACTATGGAGGAAATCAAGAGCTTGAAGAACCTCTCGACAAACAGCAGCTATCATGCCTTCTTCCATTTCACACTAAATACATTTTTTAGAACAAATTAAAAATTTTCCAACAAACCTCAGTAACAACATCCGTTAAACTCCCTCCGGCCAAATATTCCATAACAACCCACAGTTCTTCTCCTACCAGGTAAGAATCAAGGTAGTTCACAATGTTTTCGCTGAAAATTAAGTAAAATCAATAAAATTAAAAGTCTTTAAATTCTTTCAAAATTCAGAATTGTATTTTGTGAAAATTTTAAATACATTTCAAGATCTAATCAAAATTTAAAAATCAAAAATGCTGAAAGTTTTTACAATTGTACTGGAATTTTTAGGATTTTCTATAATTTAATAAAAATTTCAGAATATAATAAAACTTTTAAAACCTTTCTATAATCTCATGAAAATTGAAATTTTCCACAATACAATGAAATCAAAAAATTTTTCTAAAATCTTACAAAAACAGAAATTTCCCAGAATTCCATAGAAAACTTAAAAACTAAAAATTTAATAAAAATTTTTAAAAATTCACATTGAGACAATTTCTCAAAATTTAAATTTTTATAAATTAATTTTAAAACTTACTGTTTATTTTCTCTCATGACGAGAATTTCATTAATAATAAGTTCTTTTTTCGGTTGTTGACTCAAATTCATTTGTTTAATTGCAACTTCAGCTCCAGTGGCGATTTCTATTGCACTCCAGACAGATCCAGAAGCTCCACTTCCAATTTTCTCAACTCTATGATATTTTCTATCTGGATTACCAATAGTAACAATAGTTTTTAATTTAGCCAAAACTTCAGCATCTGTAATTTTTCTTCTCGATCTTGCAGTTTGTGTTCCACTTTTACCAAAACCGCCATTTTTCAAAACAACATCTCTCATCGGTTCTTCTTCTTTCGGTTTAGTGTAAATAGACATAGTTTTCACAGGTCTCTCTGGAATCGGGGGGGCTTCTTCCTTGGGGGCCACGGGGGGTGCATACGACGGCATTGTCGGCTCGTCTTTAAATTCATTCCTTACAAAATTTCCCCCTGAAATTCCACAAAGCTTCTGAGATTTCTGATTTGGAGATTGAATAAATTCATCACTTAGATGACTACTGGCTTTAGAAGTACTTGAACTTCCATTCGACGATGCATTTGAAGTCCTCATTATTGGATCCTTCGGAAAATGATGGTAATAGTTGTTCTTCACATGATGTGGATGAGGCAAACTAGATGAAGAGTAATTTCCATGTTGATGGCCTTGCTTCTGGAAAAACGGCGAAGACGACAATTGATCCACACAATTCTGCATCGGAGAATCTGAAAATTAAAAATAAAATTATTGTAAAATTTTAAAAATTTTCAAACTTGTCTTGACGAGAATTTTTAAAATTTTCCAATCGAGAACCAAAAGTGTAAAATTTAACATTTTCATGGTCCACTATGTGATTGGAATTACACTATAAAATTCAAAAATTAACATTTCCAAAATTGTCTCGACAAGAATTTTTAGAATTTTTACAAATTAAATTAGTCTGAAACTCGGCTTTACGCGGTAGTTTTGTGATCTTATACGACTTCGTAATCAAATTTTAGAACTATGTTCTCTAGATCCGTTCAAAAAAACTCTGAATTGGGGTCATCTGGGATATACAACCCTCTATCTGCTCTCGAGGGTTAATAACTACATATAAAAACATTTTTATCTTTCAAAACTCGCAATTCCAAAATAACTTCACTAAATCTGGATTATTTGGCTTATGTAAAAAGTAATATTTTTAAGTAACCTACCGTATCCGTTGTCGTAATTTAACCACTTTTGTTGAGGAACAGAGGGTCTGGTATAGTACTCGAGTGCATCCAGAACTGCTTGTGGATTTTGTTGTTGTTCTTGTTTGCTGATCTTGCTTTGTTGGAGTAAAATCTCCCAATGCTTTGGCATACCCGTAAATTCTCCCGTTGATGGATTGTAACCGACATGAACAGTATGTTCAAAATTCGATGGTAACGAAATCACAGGTTTTGTGTTACCTTTATCCTTGTCTTTTTTGTCTTCTGTAAGAAATTACTCAAATTTATATAAAAAATCCTAAAATTATTCAAATTTATATAAAAATCCTAAAATTTTTGAAATTTATATAAAAATCCTAAAATTTAAGGAAAAATCTTCAAAATTTGCATAAAAACACACATTATCTGTAAATTTTACGTAAAACTCATTGAAACTTGTATAAAAATCTTAAAATTTACATGAAATTTTCAATTTACATAAATTTTTAGTTTTTGAAATTCATATAAAATTCTTCAAAGTTATATAGAAATGGCAGACTTACTTTTATTTTCCTTCTTTTTCTTCTTATCTTTGGAGTTTCCGAATCCGAAGGAACTGCCGAAACTCGACAAACCTGAACTGCTTTCTGGTTCCCTTGGAAGTGGCTTCACGTCCATTAGATTTCTGTAAGTACCGTTTCCATTGACAGAATGGATGGTCGATGATGAAGAGGACAACCTGATCGGGGGCGGGGGTGGCTTCTCCTCGTAAGCAGAAGACATGATCCGATCGATGAGTAATCAAGTACCGGTCAAAACTGATAATTTTGGAATCAAGAAAATTGATCCCGTTTAAATTCAAGTGATTAGATCAAAATCGAAAATAATTGCTGATCAACGTTCATTTACAGCCAATGGCCTAAAAATAACAAGTTATTTAAAAATAAAAAACAATTGTCACGATTCCTAAAATTTCATATATAAAATCGCGTGAGTCACGAGAAATAAGACACTCCAGATCTAGCATCACCGAATAAAGCAACAATGATAATGAATAAAATTAGTTTAAAATAAAAATCAAAAAAGTCAAAAAATCAATAAAAATTCAAACGGCACTTGCCGAGATCCGTTTTTCCATCGCGTTCGGTCTCTGTACGAAAGAACAATCATTCCACCGCGAGCCGATCTTCCATTACAACAAAACTGGTAGAAAAAGCATGGCGCCATTCCTTATTTCTCTATTAGGGAAAAACTGTCAAAAAGCAATTTTTGTTATCACGAAAACAACAATAAAATCAAAGAAATTCGAATAGAAATAAAACAATCGATCACAATTGTTCGCAAAAATAAGAAAGTCGCGATCCAAATTTTCCATGATCGAGGCCGCTGATTCGTTTTTCAGTTTCCCCTATCACATCGCCCAGTATTTCCTTTTTCGGAGCGATTGCGGTCTGTCTTCTCATTACTCTAATTCATTTCAATTTCGATTCAAGTGGACCAAATTACGAGTCAATCGGAAAAAATTGATCAAAAAATTTAAAAAATTAGGCGGAGGTCAAATCGAAAGTACATTAAAATTAGTTGGGGGAAATTAATATATCAAAACAAATTTCATATATGAAAAACATTTTTAAAGTAATTTTAAGAAAAACTCATATATCAAAAACATTTTAAAAATAATTTTAAGAAGAATTCATATATCAAAAACATTTTAAAAATAATTTTAAGAAGAATTCATATATCAAAAACATTTTTCAGACAATTTTAAGAAGAATTCATATATCAAAAACATTTTTCAAAAAGTTTAAAGAATGATTCACACATAAAAATCGTTTTTAGAGAACTATAAAAGTAGTTGACACGTAAATGGTTATTGAAAAAGAATTTTCATACATTTTAAACAATTTTCTGTTTGTTCCAGTTTCGGACAACAAACAAGAAGCTCATTTCATAAAATTTGGCAACGAAGAAAGAGCAGTGTTCTCTTTCTGTCGCTTCGTTCAATTTCGATTGTCGTAGACACAAAAGAGAGCAATCGCGTTCTTCCGTCCCCGAGGAACAACGTTTCCACCTTCTTTTTCAGGTGATAGGGAAAGAAAAAAATCAAAGATACTAAAAACAGCTGAAAAGTGACAACTAGTTCTTTGAGAACATTTGACAGGTAATGTTGGACGGAAGTCGATATAATATAGGGTAATCGATGGAATGAGTGAAGTTCGGGAGACAGACGATGCGGTTTTAAAAAGGAAAAAGTGATTTCAATGGATATATAAAGTTAAAAAGTGAGAAACGATATATCGAAAATTACATAAAAATGTATAAATATATATAAGCTTAATTTTTTATTTAAAAAAAAGTGATTTCAAGGGATATATAAAGTTAAAAAGTGAGAAATAATATATCGAAAATTATATAAAAATGTATAAAAATATATAAACGTAACTTTTTATTTTAAAAAAGTGATTTCAAGGGATATATAAAGTTAAAAAGTGAGAAATAATATATTGAAAATTATACAAAAATGTATAAACGTAACTTTTTATTTTAAAAAAGTGATTTCAAGGGATATATAAAGTTAAAAAATGAGAAACGATATATATATCGAAAACTATAAAAATGTATAATTTTCATTTTTCTTAAAAACCTATTAAATTTTATTTAAAAAGTCTAAAATTACAAATTAAAATACAAATTTTTAAATGTTTTAATTAATTTATTTTTCTCTTTTTTAAAAATATTAAATTTTAATTATCTAAAAAGCTCAAAATTACAAAAATAAAAATTTTCAAAAAATTAAACAATTTCCAACTTTCTTAAAATTAAAAAAATATTAAATTTTATTTAAAACTTTTCTAAAATATAAAAATATTAAATTTTACTGAAAATAAAACTTTGTTTGTCAGAATTCTCCAATACTGTAGAATGTTCGTTTTTATATCAATTTAAAATTACAAATTTCGGTAAACAATTCAAAGTCCAAAAACGGTTCGACGCTGTGCCGGGCAATCTCCCAAATTACGCCAGTTTTTCCCCGAAAAAAGTCCACCCGAGAACCTTCTTGAATCAAGAACCAACTTGACCGAAAAAATTGAAAAAAATATTTTTTTAATCCGTTCACCCGGAAATTTAAAATTTTTACGGATGTTTAAAATTCCAAAAATGGAATAATTTCGAAAAATGCCTCAGGAAAAAACAGATCCAAGAGGGAAATTCAGTCGACGAAACTGCATAAGTTAAAAATTTAGACAAACATGAACTTTCTTCCGCTCCCTGAGATCAAGCACCTCGAGAGCCAGGTCCTCGAAAGCACGTCGACGAACCCGTCGATGAAAACCTTGAGGAAAAACGAGTTTGCGTCGAATTTGTCATTAACATTTTGGAAAAAAGTAAAGTAAACAGTTGTAAATTTTTACTACAATTTAAAGTTTACTTTTAGGCATAGTTCTGTGAAATTTTATGGAATCTAGGGATTTTCAAATTTCCAAAATCAAATCGAAGTTCTGAATTTTTCAAAAATCTGAAAAAATTCTGAAACTTTCTAAAAATTGTTGAAATTTGGTGAAAATTTCTAAATCTAAATTTTTCTGAAATCAAGTAAGATTTCTGAATTTTTTTAAGTTTTCAGAATTTAGTAAAACATTTCGAAATTTTTTAAAAGTTGTTAGAATCAAATACTAAATTCTGGAATCTTTCGAAATCAAGTAACAAATCCCGAATCTTCTTAGAAATTCCCAGAATTCAGCGGAAAATTCAGAATTCTTCTAAAATATATTTCAGGATTCTGAAGTCTTCTAGAATCCTTCAGGATTTAGTAGAAGATTCTGAAACTTACTTTTCTAAAATTTATAATAAAAAATGACTGCTGAATTTGAAATTAAAAAACATTTTTTAAAACGAACGTTTGAACAAAATCCTAAAGTTCGAAAACTAGTTCACGTCAGAGAAATTCCTCCACATCCTATTTATTCATCAAAAACTCACGAAGTTATTCATTCTTTTAATTTAAAAAAATAAAAATATATAAAATACTCATTAATTAGAGACTTTTCAGATTTGGATTTTCGGAATCCTCTATAAAGCTCGAAACACTTTATCCAACTCTATAAATCAACCATCAGTCGATAATCCGTCCGGGACAGTTGTCCACTCGGTTTGCCCTTAGGCATTGGACTGAGAAGAGTTTGGATTTCAATTTCGACTAAGTTTTGCAACCTCTACACCTGACAAATCCAATAAATATTTAAAATTCAGCACGTGTTGAAGAATCTCAAATTCAAGGATTCAAAGATCCTTGTCGACAGAACCGGAAGGAAAGAGACAACACTAACGGCGAACGAGAAAACCAAAATGGGCTATACGACAGCTACTCCCCGGCGACGTTTGTTCCCCATTGTTTCGTAATATTTATTTCGTTTTTTAAATTAATTTTTCCTTACTTAACTGAGATATTGAATTAATTTAATTATTAAAAGACGAAATAAATACAGTGAAACCTCGCTAAAAACACCCTTGATAAGACCAAATCCTCTTTAAAGACAACTCGGTTCCGACCCCTACTGTGGATTTTCCCCTAGTAAACCTCTCGATAAAGGCAACTTCTCTGTAAAAACAACATTTCTGCCGTCCCTTCGGGTTGTTTTTAGCGAGGTTTCACTGTATTACGAAACAAAGGGGAACAAATGCCGCTGAGGGACAACCGTCGTGCAGCCTGCCCCTCAGCGGCAATTGCTCCCCTTTGATTTCGAAATTCTTTTTAAGTTAATTTTTTCTTACTTAATTAAAATATCAAGTTAATTTAAGTACAAAAAAATTAATACAAAAATGAAATGAGATAAATATTACGAAATAAAGGGGAACAAATGCCGCTGAAGGACAACCGTCGCCAGAACCGGAAGAAAAAAAACAACATTAACGGAGAGCGAAAACAGAACCAAAAAGCATGTCCCGCGCCCACGCAAAAAAGGAAGATCTGACCAAGAAAGGTCCCACAACGAAAGAAAAAAAAGCGCGCAGAAATAACATTTAAGTTCTGATCTGTTGTTAAGTTCCTATTTATTATCACCAAATCCTCAATTTTTGTAATTTATAATTTGTAAATTTTGCAAGAATACTACGCCATCTAGTTTCGACCAGCACGACAGAAGAAAAGTTATCCGCCGTTTCGGTGCTGTCCACAGATCCGCAGAAAGCTCAAAATTCAGACGAAATTTTTCCGACAAAACCGGCACAAGATGACATACCAATCTCGGGGGAATTTTTCGGATTTCAAAACTCGACTCAGAAGGAAATTGAAGGACGGCCCGGAAATGGAGTCCGTGTCAATGTCATCTGGTGTCAGTCATTGATAAGTTATTTTTAAATACGAAATTAGAACTTATCAAATTTAATTCCAAAATTTAAAAAATCAAAGTTTTTCTAAAAATTTTCAGAAATAAAATTTTATAAAAATTTTTAGAAATAAAATTGAATAAAAATTTTCAGAAATAAAATTGAATAAAAATTTTTAGAATTTTACGTTTTTGAAAATTTTAGAATATCGTAGAAGATTCTAGAAATTTCAAAATTTAAATCTCTGAAACTTTTTCATTTTCTGAAAATTTAGAAATTTCTAGAATCTTCTAGGATTTTCCAGAACTCTGAAATATTTTAGAAATTTTTAAAACTCAGAAATTCCCGTCGAGACAATTTCTAAAAAATTTATTTGATTTTTATATTACAGTTCCACAAAATCCTAAAAATTAGAAATTTTTAAAATTCGTTGAAAATAAAAAATTAGAAATTTTTAAAATTCGTTGAAAATTAAAAATTTTTTAAATTTATTAAAAATTAAAAATTCTTAAAATTTATTAAAAATTTCGAAATTCTTAAAATTTATTAAAAATTTCGAAATTCTTAAAATTTATTAAAAGTTTTGAAATTATTTATCTCTAATTTCAAAAATTCCCTTCAGGAAAACTATATAATAACAAAGTTTAAATTTTCAAAATAATTAAAATTTAATTCTTAAAAATTAAACCCACAACTTTTCAAAGATCAAGTTCGATTTAAAATCCTCTTTTCAATATTACAGTAATTCCAGGAATTTGAAGCATTGACAGGTTTGAAAACAAAAAACTTTAAACTCACCCACTCGAAACTCCTCCAAAAACCACGTAATTTTTGGTCTTCAAATTTTGCAAAAAATTACATATTTTTTTATTTTCTTGAAGATTTCAAAAATCAAAAAATTATTAATTTTTAATTCTTCAAAAGCTTACATATTTTTTAATTTTCAAAAACTCCAAAAATTGAATATTTTTTAATTTTTAAAAACTCCAAAAATTGAATATTTTTTAATTCTTCAAAAATCAGAAATCTTTTACTTTTTAAAAACTCCAAAAAATCAGAAATCTTTTAATTTTTAAAAACTCCAAAAACTTACATATTTTTCAATTTTTAAAAACTCCGAAAATCAGAAATCTTTTAGTTTTTAAAAACTCGGTTCAAGAATCCATCAATTAACGAAGTAATGTATTGATCCCACTTCCTGACAGCTCTCGAGATTTGCTGCTAAACAACTTGAATTTTTGCCTTCATTTTCACGTCGACGGAAAATCTTCAAAGTGAAACAAGGGGATGAGTGCATCCAAGAAAATCCACTTGAGCTCTGTCTAGGATTTGGTTATTTACAAAAAACTAAATAACAATTTTAAATTTCGAAAACCGGTCGGAATTTCGAATTTTAATCAAAAAAGTTAAATTTGGGAAAATTGTTGACCATAAATGCGGAAATTAATGCCAAAAGTCAAAATTAAAAACAAAAATTTAATTCAAAAAAGATTAAACATCCGGAATGACGAAATAAAAATAAGTATTTTTCCAAAGTTGAATTAAAAAAATTGGAAATTTTAGAATTTCCGGAAAAATAGTTGAAATTTTCCAAAATTCAGTGGGAATTTTTAAAATTAGGAAAATTTTTAAAAATTAAGTAAAATTTTTTAGAATCCGATAAAACTTTTCAGAATTAAGTGAGATTTTTGAAAATCTTTCAGAATTCAGTGAAGTTTTTTAGAATCCGATAAAATTTTTCAGAATTAAGTGAGATTTTTGTAAATCTTTCAGAATTCAGTGAAATTTTTTAGAATCCGATAAAACTTTTCAGAATTAAGTGAGATTTTTCAGAATTGAGAAAAATCTTTCAGAATTTAATGAATCTTCAGAATCCAGGAAATTTTTTCTGAATTCAAAAAAAAGTTTAATTTTTATAAAAAATTACTTTAATAAACAAATAACAGATTTAAACAAAATCCTAAATTTTTTAAATTTAAAACTTTTAATTTTCAACGTTTTTAAAACCAAAATACACATTTGAATTTCTTACCTGACAGGTCATAAGCGAAAATCAATCATGTTTCCAAAATTCAAATACCAACTCAACCTAGTTTTTTTATTTTTTTTTAAATCTGGCTGAATTTTAAGTTTTAATTTTTTTTTAAAAATCTAACTGAATTTAAAATTTTTATTTTTTTTTTTAAATTTGGCTGAATTTTAAGTTTTTATTTTTTTAAAAAAATCTAGCTAAATTTTAAGTTGTTTATTTAAAAAAATTTGATTGAATTTTAAATTCAAATTTAAAAAAAAATCTAGCTGAATTTTAAATTTTTATTTTTTTCTTTGACAATTGCTCTTCTGCGGTAATTACGTTCCCGATTTCGTAAAACTGATTTTTTTAAAATTATTATTTTTCGACATCTGAATAATTCTAAAACGATAATCAAAAAAGTTAAAATGTTAATCGAAAACCAAAAAAATTCTAAATTAACATGAATCAAAAATGATAAATGTCCTGAGGGAACGATTGCCTCAGGAAAAATAATTATTATATAATTTATTTTTTTAAATTTTTACACCAGTTTTTTTAGTTTTTGGAATGGTCTAAGATACCGATTAAGAAATTCGAAAAAATAATTTTAAAAAAACTTCAAAATTAACAAAAACCCTAAGGGGATAAATGTCCTGAAAGATCATATATCTTACAACCTATTTTCTGCTTTTTTAAACTAATCTTTTTTGTTAGTAAATTATTAATCAAGTAATTTTAAAAAATTAATTCTTAAAAAATTTCGAAATAAACAAAAATCCTGATGTAACTATTGTTTCATTTTCCTGTTTTTAGATAAATATTTTTGGTTACTAAAATATTCCAAAATATTAATCAAATAATTTTAAAAAATTAATTTAAAAAGAAATTTCGAAATTAACAAAAATCCTAAGATTTAACTATTGTTTAATTTTTCTGTTTTTAGATAAATATTTTTTGTTACTAAAATGTTCTAAAATATTAATCAAGTAATTTTAAAAAATTAATTCTTAAAAAGTTTCAAAATAAACAAAAATCCTAAGATTTAACTATTGTTTAATTTTTCTGTTTTTAAATAAATATTTTTTGTTACTAAAATGTTCCAAAATATTAATTAAGTAATTTTAAAAAATTAATTCTTAAAAAATTTCAAAATAAACAAAAACCCTAAGGGAGTAAACGCCTCAAAGAAAATAATTGTCTTTAAAAAAACTTTCAAAAAATCAAAAACAACAAAAAAATTTTTAGTTTTATTTTCGACATTAAAAATTCATAAAAAAGTAAAACTTCAAAAATTGAATCTAGATATTTTCAAAAAATTCATGAACAACAGCGATTTGAGGCAAAATTGGCTCAGTTTCTGTCAAAAAAGATCGTTGTTCTTTTGGCCCACTCATTTTATTGCTCAAAAATATGAAATTATGGTAATTTAATCGACAAGAGCCAATTGAACTTTGTCAAGGAAAATTTTTACCCTATTATGTAAGATTCCTTTTTTAGACAAATTAAAAAAATAAAAAACATCGAAAAAAAATGCGTAAAAACATCGAAAAAAAATGTGTAAAAACGTCTTCAACATGGCCGCCGGAACCCCAGCGGGAGATACCGTATAACCTGAGACCACGTCATCTTGCTGATACTAGACCAAACTTAATGAATAAATTACGAAAAATTGAAATCAGACAATTCAACTTTAGAAAATCGGTATTTTTAAATTTTTTTGCCATTCCCCCAGGGTTCGGGAATCTAATATATTCTATTTCCTCACTAGATTACGGTATTACACAAATATAAGTTTTAAAAATTCGTTTAAAATAAAATTTAAAATTGGTCTAAAAAGTAGAAAAATTTTGCATCAATACTTTGAACCTTGGATCTCCACAGTAATGGTCTACTGTAAGTCTAATAAAGAATATCTTGACTTATTTTGGTCTGGATAACTTCTGAGACTCTACAGTAACCAAATTAATATATTCTGTTCGAAACCCTACAGTAACGTTTTTAAATCTGATAATAACCTAATTTACTTTATGTTAAAAATTTTCGAAAACCCTACAGCACGGCGTGACCGCTTCCTTATAGAGAGGACAGTTCGGCGAAAAGGCGGGAAGTAATATTTTATTATCTGTTTTTTTTGCATATTAGCCTTTCTTTTTGATAACCTTGAATACTCTCTGATGGAAATTCCAATATCGTGTAATATACTAAAGAAAAAAAGAGTTTTAAAGGCGGCAATTTAGGATTTTTATTAGTAATTTTACTATTTTGTTCTATTATTTTGTAATTATCTTTTCCGCTACGATACAATAAGACAAAAGTAAACTTTTCTCATCAGATACTTTAAGTTCTTGGTATGAGTTCTGTAATTTATATGTCAGTTTTAAAAGTATACTGTATTTTGTATTAAAATTCATTCATTCTATGAATTTTCAGGTATTATTATAATAATAGTTTGTGATATTTTCGATTAAATTATTAATTTTGTTTTATAACAGTAAAATATATCTACTACATATAGATTCTTTCTTCTCTAATACTTTTATGAAATATTTTTTACTAAAATTTTATTATTTTTCCTCCAAATACAGCATGTTTTGAAACAAGTCTCTATTTTAACTTTTTTATTAGAAAAACTAGAACTAGAATACTTATGATTTATCTCTGGATATCAGAGATATCCTTCGAAAGTGAAGAATACAGAAACTAAACACCCAAGCCAAGTTCCTTTTTCGAGATTTGTAATATTTGCGCATAATTGGAGAAGCGATTTCAAGAAAATTTTTATTTATCAACAAATTTTCAAACTATTAATTAATTTATGGAACTAATCTATCATTCTTCTGGAAAAAATACCGATAAAATTAGTTGTCGTCTCATGAACAACCGAATTTGTTGTTGTAAGAATATTGGACCTTTTCCACGGATTTTCTTTGAAGTTAAATTGAACATACTGTGTAGATTTTCTAATCCCTGTTCTCCGAAAAGCCCAAGAGATTTATGTTGCAGCCACAAAGTTCATCAAGTGATGTTCAAGGATATGCATCTTCGGTGTGAACTGTAAATTGGGGTGTATTTGACTGTAGTTACGAAATTTTTCAAAAAAATTATCCTTTGCTGTCTTCATTTCACTGATTTCGCTCTCTGTCAAAGATTTCGCAACGAAGAATTTCTGGAGACAATATAGAGCTTTGAATAAATTTACTAACGGAATAGAACTTGAATCTGGATCACGTGTTGAAATATATTCTAGAAGTTTCGAGCCTTCTCTACCACTAAAATCTTGGCTTCTTCCAGTTTTTATTACCTTTGCATCTGCATAGATTTTAGTCATTCTGAAAAAAGTTCTTTACTATGTAAAAAATGACTAAGTTTTATGCACTACTTAATTATATTGCTCAAAGGTCTATGAGTTTTTGATAAACATCACTCAGTGATAGATGCGTTAATAAAAAAAGTTATGTATCTTGTTGTTCAAGATTTTAATTATCTAATTAGAAGAAATGAAATAACAATCTTACGATTTACTGATTATGAGTCCAGAGATGTTGATTTGTCGAATAGTATTTATAATTGTGTGTCGATATGTTGAAAAACTAAATATTTTTTATCCGCAGTGGTTTGCATCTATACTCTTACCTTTCTAAGTTAACCGACTCAGAAACGTTCACAATAATGTTCAATGCTCCCATGCCAATGTGAAGTGGTGATGGAACAGCTCTTCTTGGCCCAATTCCAAGTAAAGGTTCACCGACGATTGAAAAATACTCTTGACGTATTGGTCCTATCTTCTTAGGATATTGCTCAATTTTTGATTTCATCTGTTGACTATGAGATATCCATTCCTCGAGATTTCGATTTTCAACATTACTGATATCTTCCAAATATAGTTCATTTTTATTTATTCTGCAATAAAGACAGGGATAGAGTGTGCTAAATCCTTGATGTGACAAACAAACCGCTTCAAATTTTAGATCTCCTCCAATGGTGCTGAAATTTGAACTAACATTAAAATCACGTTACTATATAACCCACAAGTAAAATAATTTGTTTCCATCAACCGTCTCTAATCCAGATGTTTCCAGTTCGAGAATATCTTTTTTCAATATATCAAAAATAGGTTGTAAATTCTCTCTATTATCATCTCCAGGGTAAACAGACAATAGATGAAAATTGTATGGTGAACATGTATTAGGAAGATCAATGAAACAAAATCTAATTTTGTGGTCTTATTTGGCTTATCACCTCCAGAATCCCCGGCAATCATTATTCTAATTTTACCTTTTGGCAATATTGATAATTTTTTCCTTCGTCAGAATAACAGTAGAAGGTCCTTTATTGGCATTAACTTAATTTCTGGGAGTATCTCAATTGGATCCGAAGCCTTCTTTTATAAGAATCGAGGGCATTTTTCAAACTTTCTAAGGTGATACCACACTAAAATGGTATTAGTAATTAAGTTATGTATGAAACTTTACAATTAGATGATTTGCAAGCTTCTTCGTAGTCTCTCCATGAAATATTCTTCTCAGAAAAATATTTGATTTGAATTGTCCAACCATATCTTTGGTTTTTTTGATTTTTTTTTTTTGCTAATTGTTTTTTGGTCGTTCAGTGGTCCTTATTGCATTATTATTTTGGGAGTATTCTATTGGATCCCGGGCTCTTTTATGAATGCCCGAAGGGAATTTTTCAAAACTTCTAGGTGAATACAACTAAAAATGTATTAGTAATTAAGTTATGTATGAAAAACTTACAATTAGATGAATTTGCAAGCTTCTTCAGTAGTCTCTCATGAAATATTCCTTCTCAGAAAAATATTGATTGGAATTGTCAACCATATCA
>SWDT01000216.1:0-10312 GCA_009193035.1 Halicephalobus mephisto | reverse complement strand
TGTTAATGTTGTCATTTATTTTCGAATTATCCATATATCACTTTTTTATTGAAATGAAGCAATTTTAAAATAATCGCAAGTATATTACAAAATAGAAATAAATTCAATTATGAAACAACTTTGACAAGAATTCTTAGAAGTTTTGAAAAGCAGTAACCTAAATAAGAATCTATTTTATGATTGTCTCATAATTTTACATGATTTCAAACTGCATGGTTTAGAAATTTCGAAATTGAGGTCACATGAAAGACGAAAACTTCTGTTCATTCCCGAAGGATAATAGTTATATACCAAAGTACTTTCAGATATTGAAAAAACCGTATTTACCCAAATATCCTTTCGGAAACCTTTTGTTCTGCTTGTAAAGATTAAGCTTTCCAGAAAATATCTGATCTAACACCTTTCTAATCTTCAGAAGCTTATTGTTACGAAGATGCTTCATTTGAATTCGATTTGAATCAACTACAATCCAATTTCCCCAAACATCCACAAAATCTACTGTGAAACATATCTTTTGAATTTACAATTTTTAAAATCGGTAGTTAATTATTTCTACTCTTTCTTCTTTTTCAAACGTGGATATCTAAATTAAAAAAAAGACATTTTTCAGTCAAAAATAAGAATGGAAAGTATAACATGATTTAAATTGAAAGCATACGTTATCTAAACTTTATTGAAGCTGTACTTTGGATGGTGATGTTGATAACTCTGATAACAGGTAAAGACGGTGACTGAGAGAAGAATTTGAGTCAATAATCAAAAAAGGGAAATAAAGAGGGACTGAAAAGTTTTATTCGAGTTGGAAATAGACACCTCCAATTTATTAGAACTTTTTTGAATAGTGATTGAATATCATAGTTTAATTAAAAATAAAGATTACCCAATTCTTTAATAGAGTTGCTTCCTATGAGAATTCCAACGGTAATAAAATTAATAATTCAGAATCTTCCTGAATATTCAACAAATTCTTTTTTCGTTAATGAGGTGGAAGATCTACCAACAAATAATATTTAGCATACAAGAAGACAACTTAAGTGACTTTCCTCACCTTCATTGATTATCCAGTTAATTTCAATTTGTTGTTTCGTGAGAACTGATGTAAAGAATTAAAAAGTGCTGACCATATCATTAGATTCATCTCTTGGAAAATTTACGAGATATCCACCGTACTTACTGTCAAAACATTCAACAGTTAACAAATTGTTAAAATTGAACATTTAAGAGATCGAGTACTGGATTTCAAAAGCAGACATCAGTCTTTTGACGAACCTGGGGAAATCTACAATTAACTATAAAAACTATTCACAAGCCTTGAAGAATCGGTCAAAGAGAAGTTGCTGTAGAATTCATAGATACCATCATACAACTGCAGGAAGAGATCCTCCTTCATGGATGTTGATAATTCGTGAGTCTCGCTGTTGGGTAATCTAAAAAGAAATTGTAAAATGTAAAAGTAGGAATATTTATACTTCTAGCTCAGTGCAGATCTCTGCAGATCCATAACGGAACATATCCTTCAACTCAATCATTTTGAATCTATGCAGATAAGAAGTAAAAATAATGAATAATAATAAAAAATTAAATTATTGTGGTGGGAGCAATCATTAGTGCTAAAACTCAGGCTTATTACTCGTTCTCATACTTTGAGAAGAAGTTTCCTACTTTTCTGTTGATTTTAGTCTTTTTTTCTTTACTTCAAATGTTTTGCTGAATAAGTATTAGGGTGTCACAAAAAAACATGCGGTTTTGTAAAAAAACTTTAGGTTTATTTTTTTAAAAATTCAAATAACCAAATTAAGGAAAATATAGACCATCATATTCTACAACTTGATTCCAACGATTGGCTAAATCAAGGATCCCATTCTTATACCATTCCTCAAATTTTGAATCAAAAAACCGCTGCACTTCCAACCTGACCTGATCCAATGTATCGAACTGCTTTCCCTTCATGAAATGAGCCATACTCCGGAACAAATGATAATCGGACGGAGAAATGTCTGGACTATAAGGAGGATGTGGTAAAATTTATATTCCATCTAAGCTTTCGATTTTTTCGCGAGTTTGATTGGAGGTGTGCGCTTTCGCATTATCTTGGAGGAGTAGCGCCCTCTTTCGATTAATCACTGCTGGATACTTCACTGACAGAGCTTCATACATATGCTGCAATTGAGTGCAGTAGATGTCAGAGTTTATGTTTTAACCATTGGGGATCAGCTCGTAATAGATTGAACCTTTGAAATTCCAAAAAACACTGAGTAAAACCTTGGTTGCAAAGCGATGTTCTGTTTAGGCACGGGATCTGCGGGTTCTCCAACAGATAGCCATTGTTTGGAACGACGACTGTTACGCCAGTAGATCTAGGACTTATCACAAGTCACAATTCGCTTGAAGAAACGGAGATCCAAAGGATTAGCGAGTAATTCTTTACCTAGTGTCAGACGAGCTTCCACTTGCTCATCAGTCAAATCATGAGGGATAAGTCGGGGCTGATCGGCTAGACTTTCCGAGCTGATGGAGATGACGTTGTATAGTCATATAGGATACATGAAAGACACTCGATAGTTCACGCAGACTTTGGCTTGGATCGGACTCCACACAGTCAAGCAGCGCTTCGTCATTCACACTTGAACATCGACCTGAGTCTGAACGGTGTTTGAGAGTTGTACCCCCTTCTCGAAAACGTTTGAACCAAGATTGTGCAGCACGTTCACTTACAGTTCCTTGGCCTTCTACTTCGCATATTTCATCGGCGGCTTGTCTTGCAGTACAGCCTTTTTTGAAGAAGAAAAGTAGGACAGCAAGAACGTTCTGATCAAGCATGACGAAAAAGATTTACAAAACTTTAATGAGTAACCGGCGGTCACCGGATCCTTTTATATCCTATTGCCAGAGTCTCGAGCAATTAATAGACTATTCCAGAATTTCCTGGTGAGACCGAGAAAACTCTAGAGAAATCCTCAAAGTTAACCCCCAAATCGCATGTTTTTTTGTGACACCCTAATAGCACAAACCCTCTGGAGGGGTTGAGGCGAGCCAGAAATTTTATTAAAGTGAAGTGTCTAGCCAGTTGTATTATTTAATAAGAATAAACAATTTTCATATCACACATAATGCCTTGTATCATCTGGGAAGGTTGTGGGTGTGGTCCAGAATGAGTATCTATATACTACTAGAGACCCCTCCATGCAATGAATAAAAAGATCAAGAGCAATTTCGAGAAATAGAAATAACTTATCGATATACAGTGAAGAAATAGAAGTGGAAAAAAGAGGACAAGGAGGAAACAGAGGACAGATAATTCAAGCAAGGTTCCCAAAGTTAAGAATATTGAGATTTGATGGGGCTGCGAAAAAATTCAAGAAATTTCGGAATTTGTTTAATTCTTATGTATACATGCAATCGATCACAAACACAGAAGCTACAGTATTTGAAATCTTTGATAATAGGAGATGCTGAATAAGCAGTAAAATGATATCTCACGACAAAATCAATCTATAATTTGTGTTTAGAGAAACTTAGGAAGAGATTTGGAATTAAAAAGAGAATTATTAGATAGTTGATGAAGAAGCTTCATGACTTAGAGCTAGCAAGGGACAACCCCAAGTCTATGAGGATTATGGCAGATGAAATTGACTGTATTATAAAGCAGTAGGAATCCATGGATCAAGATATTAATTCGATGAAAACAACAAACACGATAATAAACAAGTAGTATATGGGTACACCTAGTGTCTTGCCTCCGGAGGGCCCGTGATATTTATGTGATTTAGCCAGTATATATTTGACGAAAAAACACAATTATCTCTTCTGTTTCTGATCACTTGAATCCAGTGCACTCATTACCCCTGTAGTAAAAAGGTGGATAGATAAGGTGTTGGTGGTTGGACGGAAAACTGTTGGTTCCTACTATTAGCAATTAAGCCTGTTTATCTCAACAAAGCATAAAACAAAGAGAGGAAAGGTCCTCATTTGACCGAGGTCAAACTCGGACCAGTTTAAAGCTGGATTTTCTCAAAGACTGACTCTCTAACACTTTAGTCTCACTTCACAGGCGTCGGCTGACTGGGCGGAGCTTTGGGCATCCTGTCTAGGCCGTTCCGGTTTAAGTCCGATCTTTGTGCCTACAGGCAGATCCAAAGTTGATTAGTTTTCTGATCTCTCATTCTGTTCAAAATCAATCAAATTGTTTCAAATTTTTTGTAATTAATTATATAATTTTATTTTACGAACATGTGTCATGTTTATTATTAAAACAATCTAAACAAAAATGTTTTTTGCACTTATTGCACCTCGTATTTACCCTTTTGGCACGATTTGATGCTTCCCTTGCGCTGAAGGTCTTGGTTAAATTACTGTAGCAACCCTTGCATCGTAATCTGGCAGTTGTTTTTTCCAATTTATGTCGATTGGAAGGTGTTCGAACTTTTGGCTGCTCCAGCAGACTTCGGATTAATTCGATCTTGAAGTCCGTAATACCAATCTTCTTAATATTGTCATTGTACAATCGCCACGCATTGACAAGTAATGTTTGAGTGATAATATGGAACATGATCCTGATGTACCACTTGCATGTTTTCCTGACAAAGGGAGTATACGAAGCTAATTGATCACTGGTATCCACAAATAGTTTCGCTTGGTTGTACTCAACAACAGCAACAGGTTTTGAATTTTCTGCTACACTGGCGTCATGAGTGATAGATAGTATAATGACATCTCGTTTGTCTTTCCATTTCATTACGGTAATGCCGTTGTTATTTTGCTGCGCCCTTATTTCTCCTCTTTTTAGTCTCCGGTGAATCACATCTTTTGGCAATCCTTTTCTGTTTCTACGACATGTTCCAATCAAGTGTGTTTTTTTGCTAATTAGATTTTCAGCCAATGGCAGTCCAGTGTACCAGTTGTCCACAAAGAGTCGTCTACCCTGATCCAAATATCCGTCCATCAATTTCATAACCACAGACTCTGCTACACTTCCTGTTCTAGAATTGTCTTTCCCAGCATATATGATAATATTACAAGTGTAACCGCCTTTCCCACAAATCTTAAATAATTTGATTCCATACTTGTGCCGTTTTCCAGGGATATATTGTTTAAAACCGATTCTTCCTCTGAATGGGACGAGAGATTCATCGATGGCAACATCTCTTCCAGGTCTGAATGCTTCTTGGCATGTATTATTGAAAAGCTCTATCAGCGGTCTTACTTTGAATGATCTGTCACTACTGTCGTGATTTGAATTATCAGCAAGATGCAGGTTCCCAAGTAGAGATTCAAACCTCGTCCTCGTCATGATCTTGGCACCAATTGCTATTCCTCCAAACACAGAATTTGTACTCCAATAATCACGAAGCTTGGGAAGTCTCACAACACTCATTTGGAAACAAAGACCAAAAAATTTTTGCATTTCAATTACATCTGTTGGTACCCATGCCTTGTTCTTTCCTTCCCCATATCTATTTGTCTCAATCACAAGTAAATCCCAAATACCATTTATTAGATTTTCAAAAAAATCGATAGGTTCTTTGCAATTCATCAACAACTCAGAATTAATTCTAATATTTTCATCTTCAAAAATCCAAGGGTTGTGGGGCGTTACAGTGTCTGACCATCCATCTTTCTCGACAACTTCATTGTTATTTTCAGAATTTTCGGATTCGGCACTATCTTTTTCTTCAACATCAATAACAGGGAGGTTTAATCTGGGATCATTTGTTACTTCGAGAATTTCGTCTTCAGCATCGCTATCGAGTAATAATTGATCGAAACTGACATTTAAATCTTCCATAAGGGATATATCCTGAAATAACAACCTTTTATATATATAAAAATTCGGAAAATAATAACCACGGAATACTAGATATATAAAAAAATACACAGAAGTTGCAAAAAATGTTCAAAACTTATTATCACATTTGTGATAACAAAAAAACCGAATCGTGGGACCGCTGGGTACAAATTTGTACCCACACGTAAACCGCAAAAAAAACCTCAAGGTCCCACGAACACGCCACGAAAAAACAGGCATTGTCGCGAATGTGTTAATGATTACATAATTAAAAAATGTGATGAATTGATAAAATTGGGAGACAAAAAGATGAGAGATTTAACACAGCAAGAATGGAAAGAATATGACAAAAATAAAGTTTGTCCAGAATGTTCACAAGAATACTCAATTAAGAATTGTAAAGTACGAGACCATGATCATTGGACTGGAGAATATCGGGGACCTTTATGCAGTACTTGTAATTTTAAAAATAAAAAGAATAGATTTATTCCAGTGTTCTTCCACAATTTAAAAGGTTATGACTCACATCTAATCTTGGGTTCAATAAATCAAGAAATAATTAAATATTCTGACATAAAAGTGATACCAACTAATTCAAAAAAATACATCAGTTTCAGCTATGTGAAAAATGGACACGAGATCAGATTTTTAGATAGTTTTTCGTTTATGACTTCATCCCTAGATGCTCTGAGTAAAAATTTGAATGAAAATCAATTCAAAATAACTAAAGAATATTATAAAAATGATGATATATTTAAACTGATGTGTAGAAAAGGAATTTACCCATATGAATACATGGACTCTTAAAAAATATGATGAAACTGAGTTACCTAGTAAAGAAATGTTTTATGATGAATTGAATGATAAGGACTGTGGTGATGAGGATTATGAATATGCAAAGTTAGTATACGATAAATTAAAGTGTAAAACTTTAGGAGATTATACTGAAAAGTATATGATAAACGATGTTTTAATCTTAACTGATGTATTTGAAACCTTTAGAGAAACATGTATGGCCTCATTATAAATTAGATCCATGTTGGTATTATACAGCTCCGGGATTAGCTTGGGATGCAATTGTAAAAACTACTGAAATTAAATTGCAAACAATAAAAGATTATGACATGTACTTATTCATTGAAAAAGGAATTAGAGGTGGAATGGTAAATGCAGTAAAGAGATATGCAAAAGCTAACATAAAATATATGAAAGATTATAATCCTGATGAAGCAAGTAAATATTTAATGTATTTAGATGCGAATAATTTATACGGGTGGGCAATGATTCAAAAACTACCTCATGACGAGTTAAGATTTGAGGAAAATTTTAATTCTGATTTGCCTATTGATGAGTTAAAAAAATATATCGAAGATCTAAATAAAAATGGAAAAGGATGTATTTTGGAAGTAGACTTAGAGTATCCAAAAGAATTACATGATGAACACAATGATTTCCCATTCTGCCCACAAAATACAACGATAAATAATCAAAAAACCTCAAAACTAATGAATACGCTCTTTGATAAAGAGAAGTACGTAATCCACTATAAAAATCTGATTCAAGTACTGGATCATGGATTGAAATTAAAGAAAATACATAGAATTCTAACTTTTAAGGAAAGCAATTGGATGGAAAAATATATAATGTTGAACACAAATCTGAGAAAACAAGCTAAGAATGACTTTGAGAAAGACTTCTTTAAACTGATGAATAATGCTGTATTTGGAAAGACAATGGAGAATATTCGAAATAGAGTAGATATTCGTTTGGTGACAGATGAAAATAAAGTTTTAAAATTAACAAGGCAGCCTCATTTTAAACGTCGAGTGATTATCAACAAAAACTTATTGAGTGTTGAAATGGAAAAGACTAAATTAGAGTTCAACAAACCGATTTATCTTGGATTTAGCATCCTAGATTTAAGTAAATATTTAATGTATGAGTTTCATTATGATGTCATGAAAAAAAAGTATGATGGTAAAATACGTTTATGCTATCAAGATACTGATAGTTTAATTTATGAAGTTGAAACTGATGATATTTATAAAGATATGAGTGAGATGAAAGAATGTAGGCACAAAGATCGGACTTAAACCGCAGACGGCCTAGACAAAATACCCAAGGCTCCGCCCAGTCAGCCGACGCCTGTGAAGTGAGACTAAAGTGTTAGAGAGTCAGTCTCTTGAGAAATTCCAGCTTTAGACGGGTCCGCGTTTGACCTCGGTCAACGAGGACCCTTCCTCCTTTGTTCTATGCTTTGTTAAGATAAACAAGCTTAATTGCTAATAGTAGGAACCAACAGTTTTCCGCCCAACCAAGAACAACACACTCTTACCTCATTTACTACAAGAACATTTCGACTTCAGTGACTATCAAAAAGGTCATCCATTATATGATGAAACAAATAAGAAAGTAATCGGAAAGTTCAAAGATGAACTAAATGGAAATATTATGACTGAGATTGTTGCATTGAAACCTAAACAATATGCATACAAAACCGAAAATGGTGAAGAGAGTAAAAAATCGAAGGGTGTTAAAAAGAATATAATCAAAACTTTAACAGTTGATGATTACAAAAGATGTTTACTTGAAAATATAGTAATTAGGAAAGAACAAAACATGATTCGAGCAAAAAAACATAAGCTTTATACTATAAAGCAAAATAAAGTTGCGTTGAGTAATGACGATAACACCAAGGAGGATTATAAGAGATACCTCTTGAATAATATTGATACATTAGCTCACGGTCATTACAAAATCTAAAATAATTTCTTTAAAATCATGTTTCTCTATTAATTTTAGGAAAAGTAAACAATAATAACCACAGTGATGTGTATTGAATTTTTGAATTTGGAAAGTTGAAAGATTGATTCCATCGATCTTGTTGGTATAAGGCTTCGCCTCATCGATTTCATGAGTATTTAAATATTTCTGTAATTCTATTGGAGGGTCTAATCCAAAAGAATCAAAGTAATAACACCCCCGATGGCTATCCTTGTAGTAACAAACCCAATGAGTACCACTATTTCTACTTACATCCAAATTTACAACTCCACATTCTACACCCCAAGAACTACCTGGTAGAGTATCCCTCATAAATACTCCTCTAAAATTTTTTATTTTTAATTCTTTAACTAATTTTGTAATATCGTAATTAGTCAATGGTTTGTTAATAAACATTTATAATCAAGAAAAATTGACCGGATTGTACAAGCCCTCCTGAGGGGCACTGGAGGGTACGTATTATTTAGTAAAAATATATATTTTGCCGAAATCACACGTAATGCCCCGTATCCTCTTTGGGAGGGTGAGATGGGTGCGCCAGAAATGGTTATTCTATACTACTCATACGTAATAACAAAACAGATTTGATTAAGCAATTCAATGGTTATTACTAGTGAATACAATGCCTAGGTCAGTATTGCTAATAACTTTGGCAGTAATATTATTGGCTTGGGATAGCAATGTAGTAAAATAAGGTAGGGGCGGATAACTGTTGGTTCCTACTATTTAGCAATTAAGCTTGTTTATCTTAACATAAGCATAAAACAAAAGAGGAAAGGTCCTCGTTTGACCGAAGTCAAACTCGGACCCGTCTAAAGCTGGAATTTCTCAAAAGACTGACTCTCTAACACTTTAGTCTCACTTCACAGGCGTCGGCTGACTGGGCGGAGCTTTGGGCATCCTGTCTAGGCCGTTCCGGTTTAAGTCCGATCTTTATGCCTACAGCAATGTTACATTAGTTTTTGCTCTACTGAGTGCTATTGGTTAGAGTAATGTGACTTTGTGTCCCAAACAAGTGACGTTCTGTTCGTTAATTGGAGATATTCAGTTACTTCATCGAATCTATCTTTGTCACGAGATGTCTTCTTAGACTATCACCTTATATTCTTCGGCGTCATTCTACCTCCCAACCATTGCAGAGGATATCCACAAACAACCTGTATTTAAAAATTTAAAGCTGTTGTTTTAACTCATACTCACAGGCTCATGAAATCTCTGGATTTTGTCTAGATTCCTTAAGTAATAATCATTTTGAAAGAATATCACAAGAAATTTTTACTTAGACAGCAAATTAAAAAAGTTTTTATTCATTTTTACAGTACATAGTATATTGAAAAGAAACTCAAATGATATCTAGAAGATTCAGAGGTAGATGTTCTTGAATATTATCCAAGATTTATAACAGAGAATTTACTGAGAGCAACGTTGGATAGTATTCACAATCTTTCAAAGTCTCAACTTCTTCGATACTATCCTAAAATAATCTTTGAACGACAATTTAAGGCTCGAAAGTAAAACCGTATTATCTATTAACATCACGGAAACAATGAAGATAATAATCGGTAAACGCCTATTCTAAGAAGCTTTACACTCTAGTTTAATGCTCAATAATTATGATATCACTGATCAATTTTAATCCATAACTGCTGAAATGATCTTTCAGCAATTTTTAAAAGTTTTGTGTATTTTATATTACTGTAAGGACAAATAACTTTGACTTTGTTACATTAATTGTACATTTTA
>SWDT01000215.1:0-70562 GCA_009193035.1 Halicephalobus mephisto | reverse complement strand
TGTTTTTCATTATTCTCATGCTCCCTCATCCCATTTACAGTAAAATATCAAAAAAGGAATTGGAAAGAGAAAGAGTTTTTATTATTGATGAAAAATCTACCCTTGGAGGAATTATTGTTCATCATTCTATATCCCAATCAAAGATTTCTGGTAACTTTTTCAGATATGGATGTCCCTATGATAAATCTGAAAGTGACCGATTATGGATCTGCTATAGATGTGTTCGTTTTGTATATGTCAATCGAGACATGATAATTTGCGACTGTGGAGTGTCAAAGATTTACAATTGTTTCGTTAAGTGCTTCAATCAGGATCACAAAAGGGAATTAATTAAATTACCAGCATATGATAGATCCATATTTCCTACACAAAAAATTAAGAAATATGAAACAACGCCTATTTTAGAATCAATGAATTCCATGTTTCAATGTTTATCCTTATACCAAGATGATTCTTACCTTAATCCAAAATCAATGGATATGATGATAAAAATCCAAAATACTGTTGGACAGAAAATTTATAAAGTTATAGAAATAGAAAGGAAAGAAGAGATTACGAAATTTGAAGTTCTAAACAGACAACAGAATATGACGACAGTGATTAATTTACCCGATAAACCAACTATGAGAATTAATTCTCAAGTGTTCAAAGTTTCTCATAAAAGAAATATCGAATCTAATGAAAATTTAGTTAATGAAGGTTTTCCTCAAATTCAAACAACACAAAATGAAGTTCAAACAAAATCATCTGTAAACACAAACACTACCTCTCCATCTTCAGTAGAATATAAATCTATGGGAAAAGAAAAGACAGAGATGATACCTAGTGATATTTCCATTAAGACGGAAACTAAGATTTCAACACAATGAATATTACAACAGAAAACCAAAATACTGTTGGACAAAAAGATGACAAATCCAAAGAAATGATACTGAGTTGTCTTCATTGCATCAGCAAAAACATGATCACAATATCTCATCCGAAGTTAATCAATCTCATGCAGTAACTGCTGAAATGGATTTCAAAGAATCCAAAGTTGATCAGAAAAATGATGTCAACTCAATTGAGTCTAAGGAGAAACTCCTTGACGAGGTTATTCAAGAATTCAAAGTACAAAAAAATAAATCACAGAAAAAAAGAATTATAGCGACAAATACTAATTTTATAACAACAATACAAGAGTACATCAACAGATCTAGAAAGCATAAAGAAAATATCTAATGCCTCCCAGTTTGCCATGAACAAAAAAAGGTTTAATGTGCTTGTTATTGGTCAGAGCGGAGTCGGTAAATCAACTCTACTGAATGCGATGAAGAATTACTTGACTTATAATACAGCTGAAGAGGCTGCTCAAAATCCAACATTGGAACATATTATTCCATGTCGATTTGCTGTATATTCTAAAGATCGCAAGAAGCAGATTGTTCAGGTTGGACAACCGACGAAAACGAACAACTTCAGGGAAATGGTAAACTTGCGAAATTAACCACACGATACTGTAAACCTCATTCTTTCGAATATAATGGAAAAGTGATCACATTTATCGATACTCCTGGATTGACGGATGCAAATGGTGTTGAACAAGATAAGTTGAATTTGGACGCAAATTTATAAAGCCATTCTGACCGTGGACAAATTGAACGCCATCTGCATTGTTCTGAAATCAAATGAAAAGAACCTTGGAATTGGAATGGAGAATGCAATTCTTGATTTACTTTCTCTTTTTCCCAAAACTGCAGTATCTCGAATTGTTTTCTTATTCACTTATTCTCGAGGCACATTCTTCCAGCTCGGGGATACTGTTGATCCAATTATAGTTATATCAAACTATTTGAAAAAAAACAGAGGCGTTGAACTTCCTCGTCTCACAAACAATGTTGTATATTGTTTTGACAACGAATCGTTTCGATACCTCTGTGCTAAAAATCAAGGAATTGAGTACATATCAGCCACATGGGAGGATTTCGAATATAGCTGGAAAGAATCAAAAGCTTCCACACACAGATTCATTCAATGGTTAATGGAGTCTGAACCATTAATGACTTGTGGAATTAAATTACTGAAAGATCTTCATAATGTTCTCTCGGAACAAAGAATGATTTTGGATCAATTAAGTAAATCTGAAAATAAGATTAATCCTATTTTTATTCAGATATATAAAACATTGACCATGAGAGTAGATGAGTGGGGAATTGCTACAACTGACAAACGTCACATAAAAAGAATAGCAAATATTTCTGATGAATGTTTCCCAGATGATAACATTGTCTCTTGGTTTCAAGAATTCAGAAAATATATATCTCAAGACGGATTGAAAGAATGCCAATTTCCAATAATGATTAAATTTCTCTCCGAATGGAAGTCTGTTTCTGATAATAATTTGTAATAAAAGATAATAAATGTAATAGTTTAAAATTATCAATATGGTTCTAGATAAAAAATGTTTCTAAAAGAAGGAAATGCAAAAATAATTATTTAACGCTCGATTTGAGCTTATATCAGTGAGCTGCGCCTACAATAGTTTTAATTCTGAATTTTAAATAACTTAGTCAACTTTGAGATTATACTAAATTCTTGTTCTATAATAAAAACATATTTTTAGAATGTTTCCAATTCTCAATCACCAAAAATCAGTTTTTAGAGAACAATATCAATCACTGTTGGAAATTAACCTTCACTTTTTCTAGATTTATTTTTCAGATCTCATGGAGCAAAAAAGAAGATTTCATTCTGTCTTTTCTGTTGTCGACATAGTCTTCAATGTGATCGACCATGAAGAGTTCTTCTGATTGGATGCTCACCATCCACGACTGATTCAGACAGGCAAAAGATGACAACCGTTCTCTGAAATAGAAAAGTAATTGATTGGTTTTCGGAAAAAATTACCTTGGTTCAACTGCAAAAATATCTGCAATCAACTTCAACAGATCAGGAGAATATTTTTTGAATTTTTCTCTGCAATCCACGATCTCTCCATTGAGGATTCTCTGTCTAGTGATTTCGTCAGAACCTTCAGGGTCTTCGAATGGAGAGATTCCTGTGACGAGGACAAAAAGAAGAACTCCCAGGCTCCTAAACCGAGCAATAAACGAGTTTTCGACATTACAGTAACCCTACCAAACATCTGATTTGCAGCACGGCTTGTGAGCCAGTTGTTCCGGAGCCAAGTATTCCACATTCCCTCCTTGCCAGATGGACAAATGTGAAGTGTTCATTGGGTCCTCTCCAGTGAATTCTTCAGAAGACCCAAAGTCAATCAGAACTAGATTAGGAAGTTTGGAGCTAGATTCAATGATAAGCTCTTCCGGCTTGATCCCGAGATGAGCTATGCCTCTTGAGTGGATGTAAGTCAGTGCATTGAGTAAATCTCCGGCGAATTTCTGCATTATAGCCTCCGACAAGTACCCGCAGTCGATTATATATGTCAATATCTGTTGTCCGCAGATTCTAAATAGGTTTTTATTAAGAAAATACTCTAAATTAGATATACGTTAATAAAACCCCTGATTTCTTTCTTAATACTAAAAGATTAGAGAAATTCCAAAAAGAAGAAATTTGTATTTTTGAATTTTTAATTTTCAGAATTCAAAAACAGTAAAAGAAAAAAATTTCGTTGTTTAAATTCTCATCTTTTCAAAGCTATTTTTCAATTATGAATCTGGATTAAACTTACTTGTCCATGATTAACACGACTTGATCGTCGGATAAAGCCGTTCCGAAATATTGTACAATGTTGCTATTCTGAATTCCTGAGAGAATCCGGATTTCCCGGCTGAGTTTTTCAAAATCGAGATCATCAAGAAGGAAGAATTTGCCGACAAAATGATTGGAGCTAATTTTGCAAGTCAATTGACGGACAACTGAAGTCCTGCCTTTTCCGACCTTGTGGTCGATGTTGAAGCATTCTTGGAAACTCGTCTTTAAAAGATTGACCTTCAACTTCTTCTGAACATCGAGAAACTGGGCGTTTGAGAGAGCGACCTCAATGTCCTCGGTATCTACAGTAATCGTGTCACTGGGATCTCCTCGGAAGAACTCGTTACAAGCATAGACTCTGAAAGTATAGATAGTCGACTGCAGATGAGAGATCCTGATGCATGTCTGCTTCACTCCCTGGATCACTTCATGGTAATCCGTCAACCCCGGTCTCGTATATTCCACAGTGTACCAGAGGAGCTTAGAACCTCCAGAATTCTCCGGTGGAAACCATCTGAGTCGAATTGCCCTTTTCTTAGCTGGGTCCACAGCGTATTGGAAATTTTTCGGAATAGAAGGGGCAGATATAATATGAACGGTGCAAGAAGAAGAAGCTTTACCGTAATCGTTAGCTACAGTGACGTGATAGCGACCAATGTCCTTCAACGTGGAATTCGGAAGAAGAAGAGTTATAATGCCACGATCTGATGGTGCCTGAGGAAACAGAAATGTTCGTTATTGATTTTCTAAAATGAACTCACGGCAATGACCACATCAGTCCTTTCTCGGTCAGGAAAAGTCCATTTTAGTCCAAATTCGTGTTTGGAACCGATTTGAGCTTGGAGCTCGACGGGCTCGCCATATCGGACAGAGATGTCCCGAAGTTCCTGGATGAAGTAAGGAATATCCGAAGGGAACTGGAATTTTTGAAAATTAAAACCCCGAAAATTAATTTGTCTCTCACCAAAGGTCCTTCAGAAGGCACAATACTATGGAAAGCCACAATCTCTGGTATCTGAGGAGATTCCCTGATCGGTACAATTTGATCTAGATGGAATGAAGCTTGATAAGGGGCTGGTAAACTAAAAAAATTATTTATTTAATTTCGAACAGAAACAAACTCGGCATTGTTCGGACTAAATTCCTTGAATTCTTCATTAACTCCTTGATTAGTCCATCCATCGACGACATCATTGGCTACTTCGATGAAATAACTAGGAATCTGTCCTTCTGCTTCGTTTTTTTTCCTGATCACGGCGTATCCATTCTTGATTTCCAGTATTTGGACAACTTCGCCTTCAGAAGCACTGATTTGACCTTGTTTGACAGCGTTGAAATCACAACTAAGTTTCCCAAATAAAACCATAAAGGTGGAATTACGAAATAAGAAAGTTAATTGAAATAAATTCAACGAAAGGTGACGCCTGAGTAAAGTTGATGAAAATGTCAGGATTTCGGCACCTCTTTAACTTTGACTGCATGTTGGCAGTTAATCGAGGCAGTTGCTTCACGACTGGCAGACGTTTTTGACTTGTTGATCATTTGACATGATGAAAGAAATAAAACATAATTTGAGGTAGAGTAAACAAGGGAAGGGACTGAGGGGGTCTTCAGAGTTTCAAAGTTTCAGAAGACTGTTTTTTTGTTTTAATAATTCAAATTTTTTCAAACAAAAAGTATAAGTTTTGATTTCGCAATAATTGAAAAATACAATAAAATCGTCAAATTTTTTGTGAATATTTTATATTTTTGACGAAAATTAAAAAGTAAAAGTGACGATTTATATTTTTATTGTGTCAAAAATTACGCTTTTTGCGTGTTCGAACAAGTAAACATGATCTTGTGATTTATTAAAATTTTTATTTACGAAAATAATAAAAATTTACAAAATTAACTTTCGGATTTTTTATTACAAAAATTATCTAAGAAAATAAATATAATTTTAATTTTAAAATTAATAAAATTATTTAAAAAAATAAATTTTTAATATTTTTGAAAACAAAAAAATTTGATTTTAATTATACTTTTACTCGATAAAATTATTTTAAAAAATAAATTTTTAATATTTTTTAAATGAAAAAATTAAAATTTATTCAAAAATATTGTTTTAATTTTATTTAATAAAATTACAAACAATTAAAATTTTTGACAAGTTTTAGAACGATAATTTGCTATTTCAATCCATCAATATCTTTCGAAATTTCACGCGATCGGATTTAATTAATCTTCCAGCTGACTAATATCGAAAAACTTAAGAAATTTCAAAAGACCGGAATTCGTCAAAGTTTTGAACTACATCATTCCAGAATATTATTCTTTATGTAAATTTATAAATATTTGAATTTTTATGATTCACATTCTCCGAAAAATATTCTGTATTTTTCAAATTTTCAATTGGCTTCGATTTGGGTCTTTTTCATGGTTTTCTTTTCTTGCCTCATTGATCCCCTTCAAAATTTCCTATTTTTCTGTTGGATAATTTCTGTTCAATCCTCAATTATCGATCGGATCAGAAAATTTCTGGCAAGTTTAGTCTCAAGCATTTGCCGAGAGTCCGTCCGTCTCGGATCTTTGTCAAAAGAAATAAAAGATTACTTTGAGTCGCTGAGCTGAAAATTGACTCAACAAGAACTTTCATGCGGCTTTTATTTGATTCGAAATTGATCTGTGAGAATTTTTTTATTTTTTTAATTTCAGATGAACTTATGTTTGTTGGATTCGCCTTCGAGCTCAACTTCGGCTTTACATACTCAGGATATTTCCCCAAGGAGGGTCATCCCGACCAGAGCCATCAGTCAGCAATTTGATGATATTCATCGACCATCTCATCCAAATGGAAGACGATCTTCGACCAGAAGAGCGATCAGAAGACTTTCCAGACTATTCCATCGAGTCAGGAACAGTTTCATCGCCCGTATCCCCCTGTGGTCCCCCGTGGGATCTCCTGCTCCAGACAGTGTTCCTAGCAGTGCCCCAGGGGTCCTCCCCAAAACCAGTGTTGATGACAAAGAGAGACTTCTGAACGATTCCGAAACTAAAGTTGTTCCGACATTCGATCTTCATCCTAAAATCAACAACGAGGTCGGTTTTCGAAAATAAATCTTAATTTTTTAAAATTTGCTTCAGAATCGATGAATTTTTTAAATCTTCTTTTAGAATTCGTGAATTTTTTAAATCTTTCTTTAGAATTCGTGAATTTTTAAAATTAATATTTATCATTAAATTTTTTTAAATTGTAAAATTATAGTCAAAGCTCGAATTTTCACAATTGCGTGTTGTCGAAAAGCAAACGGAAAAAAGTACACTATGAGCTCATCGAGTCGTAATTTTATTATTTTTATGTCAAAAGTAGTCACAAGTAATGTTGTATTTTTCGACAAGTTTTGTATTTATCGAATTTTATAATTTATGAAGAAAAATAATTTTTTAAATTAAATTTTATATAAAAATTTGACTAATTACCTTTATTTTTTTTATTTAAAAATAATTCGGTTTATTTTGAATACTTGGGTAATTTCTTTTGAATAAGGCAATCCAGACTCAAAAAAGACCGAATTAGGCTTGCCTCTGGCATCGGCCTCCCGTTCCGGAACTCGTCTGGCTTTTTTTGAAAATCCACTTTTTTTAAACGTCATATTATATTCATTTATTTTGCAAAATATATTTTCACGAAAATAATAGTCGTTTTTGAAATTGTCCAAGTTATTGTTTTAGAAAAAAATTGACAAAATTAGGTCTTATTTAAACCGTTTTGTGGGGGTTGAAAAAAATAAAAATGAGACATTTTAGAAAAATAACATTTTGTTACGACGACTTTGGGAATTCATTTTTTAATTTTTTTAGATAAGAATATAAAGTACGGTATACGGTTCTGGAATCTTCCGGAAAATATTGGATGTTTTTAGAATTTTCCAAAATCACTTTGATATAAAATTTTAAAAATTTATTTTCTCCTGAGAAATTCCAAAATTCGAGATTATTTTTTTTATTTTAAAGTAGGTCTTTTTTAACAACTCCATTCGCACTACAGTACATTATTCGAAATTTAAAAATATTTAATTTTAAAAATATTTAATTTTAAAAATATTTAATTTTATAAATATTAAAATTTTAAAATATTTAGAATTTAAAAATATGAAATTTTATAAATATTTAAAATATTTAAAAATATTTAATTTTATAAATATTAAATTTTACAATTTTTGGTACCGGCGAGAAAGTTTGAAAATTGTTATTTTTGAAGTTTTTTGAATTTCCATTTTTTTAAAAAGTATAATTTAAATTTCTTCACAGAACATCGGACAACATTCCAGGATTTTCAGAATCCCTTGGGTGTTTTTATAACCTTAGGAAAGCACGTAAACACAAACTTTTTCGATTTTTTATTTTCAACTAGAAAGTTTTAAGAATTTATTTAAAAACAAATTTTTCAGATTTATAGTAGGCATTTCTCGTTACCGTAATGGTACGATTTTTAAACTTTATTGGATATTTCTAAATTTTCTAAATTTTTTAAGATGATTTAAAATTAAAATTGTATTTTTTGGTTTTAACTGGAAATTTTTAGAAATTCTTATTTAAGCAATCTTCTTTCGAATTTTTTTAAAAATGTTCATTAATTTAGTATAATTACAGAATTGTACGATTCCAAAATTGTAGTTTACGGTCCCGACTGGAAAGTTAGAAATTCACATTGAGACAAATTTTAAAATTTTTAAAATATTTATATTTTTAAACTTTACTAAATATTTTCAGTATTTACAAAAATATAAACTTAAAGTTTTATATTTTTTGGTCCTGACTGGAAAGTTAAAAATTCACATTGAGACAAAATTTAAAATTTTTAAAATTTTTAAATTTTTTAAACATTTATATTTTTTAAACTTTTGTAATTTTTAAACTTTACTAAATATTTTCAGTATTTACAAAAATATAAACTTAAAGTTTTATATTTTTCGGTCCCAACTGGAAAGTTAAAAATTTGCGCTGAGAGATAATTTCGAAATTTTTAAACGTTTGTAATTTTTTATATTTTTATTTCTTCTTGAATTACAATTTATACAAATTTTGAAAAGGTTATTTTTAGACCTTTTTAAATCCGAACACAGAATTTTTTACTTTTACCATAGTCCTGAGAATCTCGATTTTTTATGAAAAACCAGTGTTTACTTTGAATCGTAGATTATAGTACGGGAATATTGCTTATACATATCTCCAGAATGTCCTCTAGTTTTTAAAAATTCGAAAGATTGATGACAGTGTAGGGTGGCCGGGGCATGTACGTTCCATATTTGGCTGAATCTACTTCATTCTTCGTCACAGAGCCCGCCTTTCGCGTTTTGTTTTAGCTTCCATGAATTTCTTGCTCTGGCAACTTTCAAAACGCAATTGCCAAAAGTTGAAAAAGTTCCAATTTTGCCTATGGCGTTTTGGAGAAGCTTTATCACTCTCTTGAGAACTTCCCAAGTCAATTTAGAATTTTTTTGATTGACAATCTGAATCTTTGTTTTTAAAAAATTTTAAATTTTTAAATATTTTTTTGAAACTCATGTTCGTGAATTTTCGTGAGAAATTTTTTCATTTGTAAATAATTTAGGTAAAAATGATCCAATATTCAAAGTCCTTCCGATCCATCAGGACCAGGACGGAGAGCCTCTACGATAGGGCCAGGAGAAAACTAACTTCGTCTTTTAGGGGTGACAGGAAATCCAAGGTTTGTCTCTAGCTTGAATTTCTTGTTGAAGATACAGATTACACGAGTATCAAATTAACATCACAGAAATTAAAATCACCGAAAATGTTTAATTTCGAAAATTTAAATATTAGAATTTTTTACAGTAACTTTTGCAAATTTTTAGAAGATTTACCGAAATTTTAAAGTATCAATTCTACAGTAAACCAGAGAAAATTAAAAATTTTTTAATTTTTTTTTAATTAAAAATTTTTTAATTTTTTTAATTTTTTTTAAAATTTTTTTTAAAATTTTTAAAATTTTGTAAGAATTATTAACTTTACAGTAATTTTTTAACTTTTTAGTGTAATTTTATGGAAAATATTTATCAAAAGTTAAAATATTAAACATTTTTATACAGTAACTTTTATTAGAAATCTCTGTAAAATCAGCAATTTTCGTTTCGAAATTGAATATTTTCAAAAATCACCATATTTCGAAATTTTTTGAAATTTAAAATTTTTTAAAACTGTTTGAAAAAAAATTTAAATGAATTTCCGACAATTTATAAACTAACTTTGACTTCAAAGATTTTTTCAAATTAAATTTATCTTTAATCTCAGAAGTATGATTTCAATTTGTAATCCGGTTTATCGTAATTCCATCTTAAATTTTGTTTCATTTTTTAATTGAAGAAGAAGACGGAAAAATAGGCATTTCTTAATGAGGAACTACATGAAGCTGAAAATTTTATTCGAAAAAGAAACACCAGCCTCGGGTCGTTTCAAAAAGGCACTTTTCTGTTCGAGACCTAATTAACGAAATTTTCTTTAATTTTTTATTAAAATTATACTTTTTCATTAAATTCATATGGGTTGAAAAAGTTATAAAAATAATGAAAAATATTTTTTTCAAAAATTAACCAAAAACAAAAAATAAATTTGATGGGTTTCAAATGGAAAAAAAATAAATCCGTTTTATAGGTCCTGAAAAGAAAAAATTTATTCAAAAACGTTCGAAAAAAGTAGTTTTCTTTTTAATTTAAAAAAAACAAAAAAAAATTTAATTATTTTTAAATAATTTTAAAATTTTTTGATTTAAAGAAAAATTAAAATAAATTATTTTTTAAAATAAAAAATTTATTTTTATTTTTTTAAATAAGAAATTTATTTTTATTTTTTTAATAATTTTAATTTTTTTTAAATAATAAATTTATTTTCAGTTTTTTAATAATTTTTATTTTTTTTAAAAATAATTTTTATTTTTTTAAATAATAAATTTATTTTTATTTTTTTAATAATTTTTATTTTTTTAAATAAAAGATTTATTTTTAGTTTTTTTTAATTTAAAAAAAATGACTAATTTGAATGATCCCAAACGGAAAAAAATAAATAACTAATTCGACGGCTTGTGGAAGAAGGAAAATTTTCTTGAAAATAACTAAAAATTGGGATTTTTTATTTAATTATTCAAAGAAATAAATTTTTTTATTTCGAAATTATCCAAATTTGTTGAGGGACTTTTTTCATATTTTGGAAATTCCCACAACGAAAATAGAATTCACCTTTGGTCAAAATAAAATGAAAAGTAAACAAAAAATTCGCATCATTTTTTTTTTGAATATTTGTGTACCGCCTAACAAGAAAGGATCAAGTTCCCGGTCTTTCCGCGAAATTTGCCCCATAGAATCTGATGAACTTTTGGGGAAAAAAATTATTAATAATTTCTTATATAAAAAATTCAACGAATTAAAAATTTTAAAAAAAAATTCAAAAAAATTTTAATTTAAAATTTGAATAATAATTTGGATAATTTAAAAAATAAATTTTATTTTTCCAGACTAATGTGGACCAGTTTCTGATTTCGGAAGACTTCCACGCAGACGGACAGCCTGACTGTATCAGCGTTGCCAGAGGGGAAAGAGTGGAGGTGAGTCGGGGATGCAAAATTCGGTTTGGATTACGGTCGAATTTGGAAATCGAACATGAAGTTCTTGAAAAATAAATAACTATTTTCGCTTTCCTTGGAAATATTGTATTTTTTTAATTTTTAAGAAAAAAAATAATTTTAAAATTTTTAATAAAAAAAATAATTTTAAAATTTTTAAGAAAAAAAATAATTTTAAAATTTTTAATAAAAAAAATAATTTTTTAATTTTTTGAATAACTATTTCGACCATTGTTAAAGTTCCAAATCGAACAACAAAGCCCCTTAGGCACAGGAATGTCTCCAAAATTGTGTTTAAAAATTAACAAGTTTATTTTTCTCAATTTCCTTAGGGGATATTCATAACCTTTTGATCCTAAGGTAGCAAAAGACAAAAATGTCCTCATTTTCGGTCTTTTCAGTGACTATTTCGAGTAAAAGTAGGATGCCAAATAGAGCAATAAAGGTTCTTAAATAAAAAAATTAATTTTTTTAGAAATTCATAACTTTTTGTTTTTCATTATTTTTAGAAAAAACTTTTTATTACTTTGTAAAAGATAAAAATGTTTTGATCATTAATTTTTTAGTTATTATTTCCATTACGGTCCGAAGTCTGTACTAAATGTTGAACATTTTAAAATTTTAAAAAAATAACCGATGTTTTTTTTTTAATTTTTATTTTTTTAAAAAACACACTTTTTCGAATTCAAAACAAAAATAAAAATTTTTGGTTTTCCAACGACTGTTTGGATTTCATCAGGTTATGTAGGTAGTATTTTTGTTTACAGTCAATCCCCTGAGGGCAAGAACTTTTCGAAAAAGTTATGTTTTACAATTTGGTTTTTTGCAGCTTCTTGATCAATTTTCTTCCACCGATCAAGATGTCATTGCCGTCGCCGTCATCGACGAATTCACCAACCAACCCTCGAGGAGACGGGGGAACGTCCCTATGAAAATACTTTTCGCGATCGATGGAGGTCAGTTTTAAATTTTTTTAAATTAAAAAATCTTTATTTTTTTTTAAATTAAAAAATCTTTATTTTTTTTAAATTAAAAATTTTTCATTTTTTTTATTTATATTTAAATTTGAAAAATTTTATTTTTTTTTTAATTTTTAAGATTATTTTTTTAATCAATAACGTCATTGAAAAATTGCTGATTCGAATTTAAAATTTTAATTCCCAATCGATTCTCTAAAAACGGATTATGAATGTTTTTCATGTTTATAATTTTTTATTTTTGAACAATTTTCATTATTTTAAAGAAAAATGGTGTCAAATTTTTTTGGATTTTTTGGATTTAAGAGGAAATACTGAGGCTTTTGTTTAGTCATCTCATGTTTATTGATGAAAGTCATGTCTTTGCTTTAAAGAACTCAATTCGAATTATTTTAACGAAGATTTCCAATGACGAAATTTTCGAAAATTCACTTTTATTTTTTTTAAATTTAATAATTATTTTTAAATTAGAAAAATACAGAATTTCGAAAAATTCTAAAAGTGTAAAATTTGACGAAAAATAATTCGGTTTTGATCAAATTAAATTTTTTTATTTTTTGAATTAAATTATTTATTTTTTTTTATTAAAAATTTTTTTATTTTTTTTTATTAAAAATTTTTTTATTTTTAAAATTTTAAATTTTTTTTTAATTAAAATTTTTTATTTTTTTATTTTAAAATTTTTGTTTAAAAAATAAAAATTAATTCAGCGATTCTCAAATGTAAATTTTTATTTTGACACTGATATTTAAAATATTCCTTTTTTGACTTTTTTTTGTAATTGCTAATTTTCGATTTTTTCTTGGAATAACTTCAAAGTCGTAATTTTGAATTTTTAAAGTTCAAAAAACAAGAATTTTTGAAATTGGTTATTTTTAAAAAATAAGAATTTTGATAAAAATTTAAAAATTAATATTCACATAATAGTTGACCAATGATCTGAGAGATTTTTCGTTGATAATTAGGGATGTGTTTTTATTCTAAAAAGTCATTATTTTTCGACTTTATCTCGTGATGGAGATTACACTGAGGCTTCTGAAATTTGTTTTCGAATTATAATGAAAATTATTATTGATTTTTCTCAAGACTGAATTTAACTATTTATATATAAATAAACGTAATTATAACTTTATTGTTTAAGAAAAATTTTAAAATTCAAAATTTTTAATTTTTTGGAAGATGTTTTTACTTTTGTTTATATATAAAATCGGATTTGTTTATCTCTGGATTTGCAGCTAGACCTGAGGAATAGGTACTTCATTGGTGACTGGGAAGGACGTTGTTGTTGAAATTACTCCATAAGTGCTTTAGACGCGGCATCGCTGGGAATTATAGGATTCCAAATGTTGTGACATGTGCATATTTTCTTATATATTAAATACATTTTATTTTCGTTTTTAGATTTGAGAACCAAGTACTTTATTTTTAATTCAGGAAATTTCAGCACTAAATTTGCGTTATAAACAATTCGAATACAGTGATGCAAAGAAATTATAGGGTTTCAAATGTTGTAACCTCTTTATGTTGTTATATATGTCGAATGTACTTTGTTCTTTTTGATTTTTGGTTTTGGATTCGAAAAGTGGATATTCAATTAATAATTCACGACACATTGATACTAGGTTCAAAGTCTAAATGCTCTGTACGCACTAATGTCGGCAGATATGGGATCCTAAACATTGTGATTGATGTTTGTTGTTTCATATATCGAATAAGTTTTTTTTGTGAGTTTGTTCCTAGAATTAAGAAATAGGCACTTGAATGGTAACTTGAAGAAGGTTGAATGTGAGTATGACGTCTAGATACTTCGGATGTAGTAATACTGAAAGATATAAGATCTTAAAAGTTGTGATTTGTATATCCTGCTTCATATATATCATGAATCACTTTTTCTGTGGATTTGGCTTGGATTTAGAAAGTTAATTCTTGATTCATAATTTAAGAACAATTGATATTGGATTTACTTTGTGAATGCTTTAGAAATATAATATCAGAGAATCCTAAAAGTTGCGTTTTTTACATAGTTCTTTGTAGATTAAATATATTTTATTTTTTACGTTTCCTCCTAGATTTAAAAAGTAAGTTTTCGATTTGTCACTCGAGAAACGCTGATTTGATTGTAGTTTTTAAATGTTTTAAAAGTAACATTGGAAATTATAGAATTTTCAAAATTGTCATTTGCGCATTTGAACTGCCTAAATCCCAATTTTAAAGATAATTTAAAAATTCTCCAGATAGGGTTTCTAATTCGATAGTATTATTACGACGAAATAAGTAAAATTAGTGTTTTTTAAGGTTTTGATTGGTCTCGGGAGGCTTCTAAATTTCGATATAAATGTAAAAATAAATTTGTTTTTAAATTTTTCAAAAATGTGCTAGATCTTTGACTTCCGGATTCTGATGCTGAAAATACTTTGCAAATTCTCCGGATAAAGCAATGTTTGAAAACATGGAATTCTAAGGATTACAACTTTCGTGTTTTAATTCTTCGAACATGAATTTTGAAAATTGTTTTTAAATTCCTCAAAATACAGTTTCTGATTAAAGATATTTTTAAAAATTGGTTCTAATAAAGTTTTAAAATTAAACCGATCTTGAAGATTTCGAATGAGAATTTTTATTTTATAAACAATTTAATTATCAAGACTTACAGTATCCTTATTTCGTGGGGTCTATCATTTGCATTCCTGAATATTCATCCGCCAATCCCCCACGTGTCGACAATTCATCGAACTTTTTTTATTTTTAAAATTTTAAAATTTTTTATTTTTTTTAAATTTTTTAAAATTTTTTATTTTTTAAAATTTTTTATTTTTTAAATTTTTTTTCTTATTTTTTTACTTTTTCGAGGATCCTTGTTTGCTCTAGTTCCATCTTTAATCCAGTTTATCTAGGTGTTTTCCAAATTTGGGCCTGTTACTAACGTCATTGGATGTTTGAATTCTTTGTTTCGAATTTTCGGTTATCTTAAAGAAATTCGTTTGACGAAAAAATTGCGGCAAACGTCTTTTTTGGCTTTTTTCTGCTAATGCGATGAAATTCTGTGAAGCAAGGATGGAGAGACACCGTCAAAAATGAATTCAAAGCCAAGACAAGGAACGTTAGCGCCCACGGCAATTTGTCCTGGTTTCTCAAGAGTCCATTTTTTTCACACGGAAGATCTGAATTTTCTTTGATCCTCAAGTGGAACAATTTTATTTTTGAAACAAGTAAAATATTGAAAAATATTGTGAAATTTTCGGGAACTTTATGAAAATTCAGAAGACTTGTGAAAAATTGTGGGAGATTTCTGAAATTTCTAGAATCTTGGAACTTTCTAGAAATTATAGTTTTTAGTGTTTTAGAAGTTTGTGGACTGCTCCAGAATCCGATGGACACTTTTAGGAGTTTTTAGAATTTCCTTGAATTTATTGCATGATTCTGAAGTCTTCCTGGACTTTGTAGAAGTTTTTAGAGTATTTAAAAGTTTCCCGAGTCTTCTGTAATCTAGTGCAAGATTCCGAGATTTTCTGAAACTCCGGAATCTTATAAATTTTCCGAAATTCTCCAGAATCTGAATCTTCTAGGACTTTTTAGAAGTTTTCCGAGTCTGCTGTAATCTAGTGTAGGATTCCAAGGTTTTCTAAAATTCCGGAATCTTATAAATTTCCTGAAATTCTCCAGAATCTGAATCTTCTAGGACTTTTTAGAAGTTTTCCGAGTCTTCTGTAATCTAGTGCAAGATTCCGAGGTTTTCTGAAACTCCGGAATCTTGTGGATCCTTGCGGAATACGATAATAGTTCTTCCAGCCTTCCGGATTCCAATAAACTTCTGAAACGAAATCGAAGCTCGTAATCCCGGAAACTACTTAAAAATTCAATAAATTCGTGCCAAAACCAATTTTTAAAAATGTCCATTTCTAATTTTTTATAACAGTGTGGTTTTCGGAAATTCTCGGTCATTTTGCGTAGTTTTTTCAAATCCCGTAGGCAAACTTCCTTTTCGTCTTTTGTCTGGAAGGAGGATCCATGGCCGAGAGGTCTTGAAATCGAACATTTTGCACAGCTTTGTTGTCATAGCTATAGTCTGCAATTTCAGAAACGGATTAATATTCATCTTTCAAATTTGAATAGGCTTGTTTTTTCGTTTTTCTTCGATTACAGAATAGAGATTGAAGAAAATGGAAGCTGGATTTACGGATTAAGGAATTTGGCAGTTATCTTATCAGATTGGATTTTTGGATTTTTTGTAAACTATCAATTTTTATTTTTATTCAATTTTAAAATTTTTTATTTTTTTTAAATTTAAAATTTTTTTATTTTTTTTTAAATTTAAAGTTTTTAAATTTTTTTTTAAATTTTATAAATTTCGAAATTTTTTTAAATTCCATCAATTTCGGAATTTTTTGTTTTCTTTTAAATTTTATTTTTTTAAATTTTATTAATTTCGAAATTTTTTATTTTTGGAAATTATTTCCTTCCAGAAATGGAAACTTTAATTTAATTTTTTTCTTAAGGTCTAAAAAACTTTAAAATTAACATTATTCTGAAAATTAAAGATTTTTATTTTTGGAATTTATTTATTTCTAAATACCAAAATGCAAATTTTACGTTTTCGATGAAAGATAATAAATTTTTAATTTTTATGGAATAATGTATTTTTAAAACTTTTTGAAATTATTTATTTTTGCAACAAAAAATTTAAAACTTATTTTTAAAATTAAATTTATTTAAAAAATTTTTTTATTTTTAAATTTTGGAATTTTTAAAATTAAATTTATTTGAAAAATTTTTTTATTTTTAAATTTTGGAATTTTTAAAATTAAATTTTTTTTGAAAAAATTTAAATTTTAATTTATTTAAAAAATTTGAATTTAAATTTAATTTTAAATTTATTTGAAAAAATTTTAATTTTAATTTAATTTTAAATTTATTTAAAAAATTTTAATTTTAATTTTTAAATTCGAAATTAAAAATTTTTTGCTCATTTTGCCGGTTTTAAATTTTAAATGTTAAGCCCAAAGATCCCATCTCGTTTGTTGGCACATTTACTCAACGAGTTTCCAGAAAAGCAAAATTCCAGGTTCCTCCCTCACGTTCCCTGGGGCATTGTCTGAAACAAAACGCCATCTTTAGTGTTTTATTTCACATTTAATTCTATCGTTTTTCTGACTAAATAGAGTTTGTTTTTCATTCCAAATAATGGAGTTATTTCGAATTGCCATTATTTTTATTTTTTAAAAAAGAACATTTTCGAAATTTCACAACAATCGCTCTGGGACCAGTTTTCTGCTTTATGAAATCGGCATATTTCGAAAAAAGTTCATTATTGGTCTTACTGTAGAATAATTTTTTAATTTTTTTAGTTTTATAAATTTATTTTTTCTAAAATCTTAGAAATTTTAAATTTTTTGTAAAATTTCAAAATTATTTTTTTTTAAATTTTTAATAATTTAAAAATTATTTTTTTTTAAATTTTTAATAATTTTAAAATTATTTTTTTTATAAAATTTAAAAATTATTTTTTTTTTATTTTTTAATAATTTTAAAATTATTTTTTCTTTAATTTTTAATAATTTTAAAATTTTTATTTATTTTTGTTTTATTTGTAAAAAATATTTGTCAATTTTTTGTTTTTTGTATATGACTAAATTTCATCATAAAATTATTCTCAAGTGATTCATAATTTAAACAAATTTTTTCTCACAGTTTTCAATTGGTTCTCGAAACGATTTCGAATTTTTTTTGGATTTTCACGTAATTTTTTGAAATTCAAAAATCAAGTTTGGACATTTCTTTTCTTTCTTGTTTGAGCTCTCTAATCCAATTCATTTTTAAAATTCCGATTTTTCAAAATCTAAGCTTCAAATTTTTTTATTAACTTCTATTTTTACTCTCACTTGAATTCCGCAAAAGTCTCCAGAATCTCCAGGATTTAATGGAAGATTCTAAAAAACGAAGAATATTAAAGAAGTTTTGGAAACTTTGATTTTGTAGAATTTTTCGAATCTCAGAAACTTTTGGAATTTGTTAGTTTTTTAGAAATCTTCGAAAATTTTAAAGTTTTTGAAGTTTTTAAAAAATATAATTTTTGAAGTTTTTTAGAATCGAAATGGAAATTTTAAAACTTTCAGGAATTATAAATTTTAGAATTTTTCAGAATTTCATGGAAATTTCAAATTTTTTAGAATCTAACAAGATTATAAAATTTTCAACAATATTTTCAAAATTTTAGAATTTTCCAGAATTTCATACAAATTTCCAAAATTTTAGTAAAAGTTTAAAATTTTCAATAGTTTCTTCAAAATTTTAGAATTTTCCAGAATCCGATAGAATATTCCTAAACTTTTTAATTTGCCGGAAGTTTTTGGAATCATCTGAAACTTTGAATTTTAGAAAGTTCCTAAAAACTAAAATTTCGCGTTGGGACTTGTTAAAAAACATCTATTTCAAGTTTTACAATACTGTGATTTTTTTAAACCTGGTAAAGATCGAAAATAGCTCTCTTCAAGGTGCATAAAATTGCTTCTTCATTTTCTCGAAATTCAGGATGAGGTTTGTGTACATTAGCCAGACGCGAGTGGAGGACGTTAAAGTGAAGCCAGAGGAAATTTCAAAGCTCCCTTCATTGCGCAACTTTCGTTTGTCAAACGTTCAGCATGTGCTCTTGTTCACGCAGGATTGTTCGTATTGTATTTTTTGGATTTGGTCCTTTGCTTGCGTTTTTTCTTTTTTCAATGAGGAAACAATCGATTGAATTCGAGAATTTTGATGAGAGTCATCAACCAGCTGAGGCTGAATTTTAAACTTTACTCAATTTTTAAGAATATTGAACTTATTTGAAAAATTTAATTTAATTTAAATTTTTTAGGATTTTTGTCTTAAAATCATCAAATTTAAAAATGATGGAATTTTTGGAAAAATTTATTAAATTTTTTTAATTAAATATTTTCGTGCTGAGATCACTTGATTCAAAAATGATGATATTTTTAAAAAAGTTTATTTCGAAATTTATTTTTTTTATTTTCGTGCTGAGATCACTTGGTTGAAAAATAACAATATTTTGAAAAAGTTTTTTATTTTCGCTGCAGGACTATTGAATTCAGTTATAATAAAATTTTGTGGAAATTTAATTAATTTTTTTATTAATTATTTTCGTGCTGAGATCACTTGATTCAAAAATGATGATATTTAAAAAAAAATTTATTTCGAAATTTAATTTTTAAAATTTTCGTGGTAGGATCACTTGATTCAAAAATGATGATATTTTAAAAAAAATTTATTTCGAAATTTATTTTTTTATTTTTGTTACAGAATTATTGAGTTCAATGAAATTTTTCCGAAAATTTAATGAATTTCTTTATTTACAATTTTCGCTATAAGACCATTTGATTAAAAATTAATGAAATTTTTTTAATTCGATAAATTTTAAAAATCTTTTTTTAATTATTTTCATTATAAAATTACTCATTTCAAAAACAATGAAATTTCTCAGAAAATTTATTAAAAAATAAATTAATTTTTTTTGAAAAATAATTAAAAAATTAAGAAACATTTATTTTTTTAGATTTTTATTGTTTTGTTTTCTCTTTGGGATAAAGATTTTATTTTTTTTATTTTTTAAAATTAATTTTTTACATTTTTGAGACAACTTTGTTGAATTAATTTTTTTATTTTCTCGTTAAGACCTATTTTCGTCTTGAGACATTTTGAGTTTAAATTAGTTTTTTTTTTCTGTCGAGATCAATTAATCCAAGGTTGAACTATTTTCTCTTTAAGACCGATTCTTGGAAACATTCGTTCTGAGATATTAAGTTTTTAAATTTATTATTTTTTTTTCAAAACCGATTCTTGGAAACATTCGTTCTGAGATATTAAGTTTTTAAATTTATTATTTTCTTTTCAAAACCGATTTTTGGAAAATATTTATTCTAAAATATTAAGTTTTTAAATTAATTATTTTCTTTTCAAGACCGATTTTTGGAAAATATTTATTTTAAAATATTCAATTTTTAAATTGATTTTTTTTTTTCAAAACCGATTTTTGAAAATATTTATTTTAAAATATTAAGTTCTTAAATTAATTATTTTCTTTTCAAAACCAATTTTTTGAAAATATTTATTTTAAAATATTAAGTTTTTAAATTAATTATTTTCTCTTGAAGACCGATTGAGCTATGATTTGAAAACTTTTTAAAGATCGAACTTATTTTTGAGAAATAGTTCAAATATATTTATTCCGAAAACAAATCCACATGAAACAACTCGAAGTTCTTAAAAATTTCCACATCAGAAGTAAATTATTTTTTAGTTTTATATTTCCTCTGACATCATTAATTGGAAAAATTTTATTAAATTTTATAAAACGAAAAGATTTTTCAACAAAAATTGTTTATTTCCAATTTGAACTAGTTTTTTTACCATAGTAGAATTTTTTTTCATAATTTTTAGAAAAAAAAAGTTTATTTTTTCGTGTTTTTTGGAAAAAAAAATTTATTTATTCGTGTTTTTTTGGAAAAAATTTATTTATTCGTGTTTTTTTGAAAGAAATTTTGTATTTTCGTGTTTTTTGGAAAAAATTTTGTATTTTTTCGTGTTTTTTTTGGAAAAAAAATTTTGTATTTTCGCTGTAGGAGCGGAACCATGTCGAGATTGATGAAACGCTCCCGGACTGTGGACACTTCTGCAGCTTCTTCTCCACCGACTTCTGGAAGACCGTCGACGGACGAATCTGCCGTCTTGTCTTCTCCTCATCGATCTCGTCCTATTGTTTCCGTCACAGAGTCCCCCAATATCCCTCCCAGTAAACAAACAAGTTCTTCAAAAAAACAAAGATGGAGTTTTGCATTCAGGAAAAGACTTTTTTCGTCTAGCAGTAGTCGATCGAGTAAAAATCACTCTCAAAGTGAAGATTTGGAATCCCCGACAAACATATCCGGGATGACTCTGAACTATCCTGCCAGGACCACTCTGGGTCCTCCATCGAATTCTTTAGGTACTTTAGGGATCTTGAATCAGCAATTTTTTAAAATCATTATTTCCGTCTTGGGACCACATAACTGGTCCCGAAGCGAAAATTTCAAAAAATTTTAGAATTTTAAAATTTTTTTAGATTTTTAAAATTTAGAAATTTAAATTTTTTGGGTTTTTAAAATTTAGGAATTTTAATTTTTTGGATTTTTAAAATTTAGGAATTTTAATTTTTTGGATTTTTAAAATTTAGAAATTTTAATTTTGGAATTTTTCAGAAGCAAGCTGCTCAACAGATCGTCCGCAAATAGATGGCACTTCAGTCGGGTCTTCTGGAACTTCGTCCAATAAACGGACTTCTCTTCGGTTGGTTTAATTTTTTAAATTAAAATTCTGTAGAAATTTTTCAATTATTTTAGAATTCGATATTTGAAGATTTTATAGAATTTTTAAAATTTAATAAAAATTTTAGAATTTTTAGAATTTTTAAAATTTTAGAATTTTTAGAATTTTTAAAATTTTAGAATTTTTAGAATTTTTAAAATTGAATAATTTCGAAATTTTCAAAATTATTTAAAGTTTGTAGAATTCTTCAGAATCTAGCAAATATTTTTGAAAATAATGAATGTAAATTATGATTTTAGAATATTCTAAAAAGTTAAAAATTCGTGTCGGGAAAATTTTGGAACGATTTAAATTTTTAATTTTTTACAGTACTACGGTTATTTTCGAATTTCCGAAACCAGGAAATTTATTTTTATTAGGGAAATTTCTGACGTAATCAGATTGACCGCTAGAAGGATAACAAGAAATTCGCTTCAATTTGCCTGAGGCAATTTGCTCGTTTTTTTATATTTTTTGTTTGAAATTAATTGGAATGATTCATTCTGATATTTTTCACGACTCGTTTGATTAGCTTTTCCGTCAAATTTTGACCGAACTTTATCGATTACTCTGACCAATTTTTCCTTTTTTTTGAGTAATATAACTTTACGTTTATGGATTTTTTCGATCTTTTGCCTCAGGCAAAATTAGTCATTTTGGCTCGTTTATCTGCTCACCAAATGCTCGTTTTTTCAACAGCTGTTTTGAATCGGCGATTTTGAAAAAACAGACGTTCAGATTTTTAATTTTAGTTGAGTTGATCCAAAGCGGCTTTGACTGATCCCTTCGTCTTTGGCTTGTTCCATCTGTTTCGAAAACCTCAAGCATTGAATTTTTTGTTGTGTATTTCGAAAACAAATGATAAAAAATTAGCAGTTTTCAATGTAATTTTGTAAATTTTATTTTAAAAGATAAATTTAATTTTTTTAAATTTCTTATTTCTTGCTGCGAAGATTTTAATTATTTTTAAAGATTAAAAATTTTCCAAATTATTTTTGATTTTCATCATGGAAAATTTTTATTTCGTTTTGAGACAAAAAATTGATTTTTAGAATTTTTGATTTCTTAAAACGAAAATTTTTATTTCTTTTTGAGACAAAAATTGATTTTTAAAATTTTTGATTTCTTAAAACGAAAATTTTTATTTCTTTTTGAGACAAAAATTCATTTTTAAAATTTTCCTATTTTTTACCACGGAAAATTTTTATTTTTTTTTGAGACAAAAAATTCATTTTTAAAATTTTTTATTTCCCAGAACGAAGATTTTTATTTTCATTTGTTTAAAAATCAATGTTCATGCCTACTTTTCAAACTGCCCATTTACGTCAAATTGACCATTTTAAAAAAACCAGAATAAATCGATTTCGTTTTTGATCTGTCGAAAAATTTGAGTTTTATTCCGATTTTAATTCTGACTCACAAACTTTGAGTACACAAAAATTTTGATTGTTTTTTTTTTAAATTTTTTCAAGGAAAAATTTTTCGTGATTTTTTAAATTTATTTTTAATTTTTCATTGATTTTTGAAGGAAATGTCGAAATTGACCAGGATATTTTCCCGGTACTGGTCCCCGACCAAAAATTACGGTACTAAAGATTTAGAAAACGTCGTCGCCACAGATGAGGCAGTTGTTTATGGAAGAAGGTACTGTAGAATTTTGATAAAAAAATCCAATTATTTTTAACATTAAAAATTAAATTTTTAATGAAATTTTTTAATAAGAATTTTAAAAATTTATAATTTCGAAATTAAAAATGAAAATTGTTCAAAATGGTCTTGACACGATTTTTGGGGATTTTAAAATTTCGATTTTCAGCAGCACATGGATGTTTTAACTGGATTCTGGAAAATTCCAGAACCTTACTGTAGATTCTGAAGAATTTTGAAAAATTTTTTATTCAAAATTTAAAATTTTATTTTGTTAAACATTTTCGATTTTTTTATTCAAAATTTTATTTTATTAAACATTTTTGATTTTTTATTTAAAATTTAGAATTTTATTAAACATTTTCGATTTTTTATTTAAAATTTTATTAAACGTTTTCGAGTTTTTTATTCAAAATTTAAAACTTTACTTTATTAAACGTTTTCGAGTTTTTTATTCAAAATTTAAAATTTTGTTAAACATTTTTGAATTTTTTAAATACCCCCCACTTGGATAGGACCCTGTTTTTTCGTAAAAATGCCCCAGGCCAACGTCAAATTACGTGTTATTAATTTCCAAGTCACCTGGTGAATATGTTTCCAACTATTATTTTAACTTTAATCCTTTCTAATTTACTACGTTAGCACAGGACTAAAAACACCTTGTTTTAAAATTACTACCAAATGCGGGGGAAATTGAAATTTGGTCGTAGTAAAAAATTTAAAATTAAATTTCATTTAATATTGAATTTGTGAAAAAATTACGTCGATTATTATTTACGCGGTGGCGGGGGGACGGATCCTGAGGGTTTTTAATTTATTTTTGTTGGGGAATTCGGGCTAATTTGGAACAACTAATGGGATTATTGAACTTTTTAGAGGTAAATTTGTTCAAATTTTTTCCCTTACTGCACATTGCTTGCAATATTTTTGAAAATATTTATTTTTTTTTAATTTTAAAATTTTCTAAAATCTTTATTTTTTCTCTAAATTTTCTAAAATCTTTATTTTTTTTTATTAAATTTTCTAAAATTTAAAACTTTTTAAATATAAAATCCTTATTTTTTTTAATTTTCTAAAATCTTTATTTTTAAAAATTTTTTTAAATTTTTATTTTTTAAACTTTACTTTTTAAACAAGTTGTATATTATTTTAAAAGGCTTAAAATATATATTCAGAATCTATACTATAGTTTGATAGTACGATATTTTGGAATTAAGCAATTTTTAAAGTTTTTGATAAATAAAAATTTTAAATTTTATATATGGATATTTAAACTTTTTATATATGAAAAAACTTAATTTTTTATATATGAAAAAGCAGTTTTTTATGTGAAATTCCAAATTGTTAATGAAAAATAAAATTTTTTAAATAAAAAAAATCGAAATTTTTATAAAAAAATTTAATTTTTTTGTTTTTTGGTTAATTTTTCGAAAAACTAATTAGAGAGTCGTAATCAGCTTAAAAGTTATTTCTAATTGCAAAAAAAGAATTATCGAAATAGGTGAATTTAAAGTAGAAAATGAGTGGATTCAAAATTGGACACCAAACATTAATGATCTTTGATTTTTAATAATTTATATATAAAAAATTAAATTTTAACGTTTTTAAGAATTGTCAAAAAATAATTGTTTAAAAAGAATACTTTTAAAATAGAAAATTAGTGGATTTAAAAATGAATTCAAAAACGTCAGTTTTTTTTAAATTATTCATATATGAAATTTTAAATTTTTACATTTTTTTCGAAAAAAAAACTAAACAATTGTATTTTTTTCTAATTTATATTTTAAAAATATAAAATTTAAAAAAAAAAGTATTTTTTAAATTTTTTTTAAATTTTAATTTTTTTAAATTTTAATTTTTTTTAAAATTTTAATTTTTTTTTAAATTTTTGGACTTAATACAGATTTTGAATATTTTAGAAATTTAAAAATAATATGCATTTTTTTAAAGATTTAAAATTTCCCTTCCTTGTAGACACGAATTGCCTGAGGGTATTATGCGTTTTTTTCATTTCTTCCACATTGTCAACTGTATTCTGCATTTTTTTGTTAAAAATATGGCAAATGGATATAAAGAGCAAAAAGAAGCTGGCCATTGCTCTCGGCGAAATGAAGACGCACAAGAGTCAAGAGGTGTAGAATCCTCTGCGACAGAGAACTCGCGTCTGTTCCACGAAGACTCTTCGAATAATTGAGTTTTCCGTCGATGAACAGCCTCCCAAAAGGAAACGAAGTCGTTTTGACTACTTCTAATTCTTTTTCTTGTTCGAAAAAAACGGAATACTTGGCAATTCTCTTCATTTAAGATGAATTTTCTTTGTTTTTCGGATAATCAAGAATTAAGCATTTTTTAATTTATAATTTAAACAAACGTCTTTGTTTTTGGGCTTTCATTCAGTCGAGATGAATGTTTGCGAATCCAGAATCCTCGGGGGATGAACGATCCCTGTAGGATCATCTTTATTCTTAAAAAACGTCAATTTTGGATTATTTGGAAAAAATTCATGTTTTCTGTTTAGGACCCAATTAACGATTTTTTATTTTCCTTCCGTTTGGGAATCGTTGAATAAATTTTCTTATCTGGGAATTATAAAAAAAATTTCCACTTGAGATTCATTAAATTTTTCTTTCGTTTTGGGAATCATTAAATTATTTTTTTTTTCATTTGAGATTTGTTGAAAATTTTTTACTTTTTCCCACCCAAGACTCATTCGAAAAAGTAAATTTTTTCTGTTCAGGACAGTTAAATAAGTTGAATTTTTCCGTTTAAGACCTGTTGGAAAATTAAATTCTTTCCGTTTGGGATTCATTCGAAAAAGTAAATTTTTTCTGTTTAGGACAGTTGAATAAGTTGAATTTTTCCGTTCAAGACCTGTTGGAAAATTAAATTCTTTCCGTTTGGGATTCATTCGAAAAATTTAATTTTTTCTGTTTAGGACCATTGAATGAGTTGGATTTTTCCGTTCAAGACCTGTTGGAAAATTAACTTTTTTCCATTCAGGATCTTTTGAAAAATTTAATTTTTTGTTCATGACCTGTTGAAAAATGTAAAATTCTCTGTTGATGACTCATTTAAAAATTTCAACTTTTTCCGCTTAAGACTAGTTTAAATTTTTAAAATTTTTCTGTCTGGGATCGTTTGGAAAAGTTTTTTTGTTTGAATTTCGATTAAAATTTGTTTTTTTGTTGATTTTTCTACTTTTAGGATTACTACAAGGGGAGGAAATATCTATGTAAAAACAACGAAAATTCTTTAAATTTAGTTAAAATATGAAAATTTTTAATTTTTTTAATTTTTTTTAACGAAAATTTTTAATTTTTTTATTTTTTAATTTTTTTTGAAATTGATGTTTGTTCTTTAATAATCTGGTTTTAAAATTCAATTCTGTAATTACACACAAATCACAGATTTCGAAACAAATGTAGTTGAGCTTAATCCGGTAGATTTTTTTTGAGTTGACAGAAATGCATATTTCGTCATTTTAGAAAAGTTGAAAAATTAGGAAATCTCTAATAGGATAAAATTTTCACATTTTTTAGAAAATTTTATGGAAATTAATATTTCAAAAATCAGCGAAAAAAAAGCTAATTGTGAAAAAAAATAATATTTGATTAATTCCAATCACTGTCAAAAATTAAATAAATAGTGACTAAGATAAAAAATTAATTATCCTGGACACTATTCAGATTTTTTAAAAGAGGATAAAATTGGAGAATGTCTGGGAATGACGATTTTTCTTTTACTTTAGTCACTGTTAGAAAGTTAACCGAAATGGATAGTGACTAAAGGAGAGGGAAATTATTTCTTTTGGACACTATCCAAATTCATTTTTTCAAAGGAAGAAAAATTGGATAGTGTCTCAAAAAATAGTTTTTTCTTTTACTTTAGTCACTGTTAGAAAGTTAATCGAAATGGATAGTGACTAAAAGAAAGGGAAATTATTTCTTTTGGACACTATCCAAATTCATTTTTTCAAAGGAAGAAAAATTGGATAGTGTCTAAAAAATAGTTTTTCCTTCAATTTTAGTCACTGTTAGAAAGTTAATCGAAATGGATAGTGACTAAAAGAGAGGGAAATTATTTCTTTTAGACACTATCCAAATTCATTTTTTCAAAGGAAGAAAAATTGGATAGTGTCTAAAAAATAGTTTTTCCTTCAACTTTAGTCATTATCCATTTTGCTTTTATTTCTTCAAAACAATAAATAAAGATCTAAAGATTTTTAAAAAACCTATTTCTTCAGATTTAAAAATTCTTAAAACTTATAAAATTCTAAATTTCAAGAAATAAAAAACTATGTTTTTTAGTTTTTAGTTTTCTGAGATGTAAAATTTTAATTTTTTATATTTTTTAGTTTTTTTAGGATTTAAGATTTTAATTTTTTATATTTTTTTTTGTTTTTTGGGATTTAATTTTTTAGTTTTTTGGGATTTTATATTTTTTGTTTTTTGGGATTTAGAATTTTCTTCAATATATACTTGATAGTGACTACAAATTTTGCTCTTCTTAGTCGTCATCCGATTTCTTCATTGATGTTAACCTTTGGCCTATCCCTAAATCCCTTTATCAAAAAATTTTTAATTTCTATGATGTCATTGTATCTTCGATTTTGTTTGTTAAAATTTTTTTTATAAAATTTTGTTTCAAAAAATAACATTTTTTTTGAAAATAAACCTGCTTTGACCTGCGTCAGTTAATCCAATTCCCCCACCATGTTTCCTTGCCCAAATAAAATTGGTCATTCATGGCCAGATAAACCTGTTTAATTTTTATTTTTGGAAATGTTGAATAATTGAAAAAATTAATTTTATTGACTTACGTAAAATTACAAACATGTTTATAAAATTTTATTTTTGCCTCTGGCATCATTTAAAGAAAATTTTCTTAAATATTTTAAAAAATAATTTTTAATTTTATGAATATTTTAGAAAATAATTTTTAATTTTTTTTGAATATTTTTAAAAATAATTTTTAATTTTTAAATATCTTAAAAAATTATTTTTAATTTTTTGAATGTTTTTGACATTTGTTTTTTCAGCCGATTTTTCCATAATTCGTCACGGGACCAGAACCAAGCTCCTCCACGGAAAACGAGTCCTGCTCCGAGAGAATCCCCGGTGTCTCACAAGGAATCCGTAGTGACAGCTCCTGAAATCTTGCCTCAGCAATCGTCTATCGAGAATTCTGAATCCTGTGTTCCTAATCACACTGATCAACAAGGCCCAATGAGTTCCGAACAAGTTAGTTTTTTTTTAAATTTTCACATATACTGTCACTAAGTCTTCCTTAAGTACTTTCGATGTTTCAAAACGAAATTTTTTTTGATTTTTCTCGAAACGAAAAAATTTTTAAATTTTGACTTTTCTTGAAAAAAATTTTTTTGATTTTTCTTGAAAAAAAATTTTTTTGATTTTTCTCAAAAAAAATTTTTTAAATTTAGATTTTTAGAAAAATTTTATTTTTATTTTTGCTTTACAATATTTATTGATTTTTTTTATAATCTTTTATTTTTCAACCATTTTATACTTTTTTGAATTTTAGTTGTCGATCCGCTACTGATTATTTTACAGTTATTTCATTTTCGACGATTTCCATTTTTTAAATTTTCGTATTAAAACAACTATTGCTTATTTCGTAGTTTTTTATTTTTAAAAATTTTTTACTTTACTTTAAACTTTCGCTTTGGGAAAATTGTTGTTTATTTTAGTTACTTTTCCCACCACGACATTTGTTTATTTAAATTTTCGTTTCGGGACCAGTAATATTTTTAAAAATAATAATTTTTGAATTTTTAAAATGTTTTTTAAATATTTTTTTTAATTTTTGTTTTTGGACCAATAATATTTAAAAAAAGTATTTTTTAAAACAATAATTTTTGAATTTTTATAGATATTTTTTAAATATTTTTTTAATTTTTGTTTTGGACCAATAATATTAAAAAATATTTTTTAAAACAATAATTTTTGATTTTTTATGGAAATTTTTTAAATATTTTTTTAAATTTTTGTTTTTGGACCAGTAATATTAAAAAATATTTTAAAAATAATAATTTTTGATTTTTTTCATAATGATATTTATTTTTTTTTTGAGTTTTATTTTTATTGTTTTTACAGTTATTTTTTTGTTTTTATTTTTTGAATTTTCGTTTTCAAAGTTATTTTTGGAAAATAATTTTCTATTTTTATTTTGAAATAATTATAGTTTATTTTGGTTATTTTCCCATCACGAACGTTATTTCCTCTTTTGTTGAAACCTCAACCTTCGCTTGACCTTGAATAACTTTTAAAAATTTCCACTTTATTATAAATGTTGCAAAAAATTAAAATTTTCCCAAAATCCACAGGAATTTAAATTGCCCCAGGGGTTGTCTACTTTGGTTTTATATGGACCTTTTGTAAGTGTTTTTGACAAATTCAATTGTTTTCCTCCGGCAGTGTCCAAATTCGTCCAAGTTGTCATAACGAAGGAACGCGCTGCAGGAGTCCCCATATTTCACAAATTGACTCTAGAGCTCTTCGAAGGGCCTCCAGGAAGAGGACATCAAAAGAAGTATGTCCGTTGCTCTTGCCTAAGGCAGCAATAAACAAGAAAGCAGTTGTGGCTTTTCTAAACAGAAAAAAAACGAATGCATTTCTAAAGCGCTGCTTTCCGGTTAAGCCATTTTTGCCTTTTTTCGGCGTGCCGCACGGAAAATTTGTCACTTACCGGTTCTTTCTCTCGACTCAAATGGCAAGCATGGCTTTAGAATAGCATGAAGCTTGTTTTTCGTTTTTGTCATTCCATTAACCAAAAATATATATTCTCAAACTTCTACTTTGGTACTTCAGAATTCTGTAATAATTTCATTAAAAATAAAATGTAAATTTTCATATATGAATGATTTAAAATTTTTTTGTGGAAGATTTTTGATTTTTTTTAAAATCAAATTTTTTAAATTTAGAAAATTCTGAAATTTGAAAATTTCGGAATTTTATAAAACTTAATAATTTTTAATATTTTCTAAAATTTAGAAAATTTTACATTTTCGAAAAACTTTGAAAACTTCAAACTCGAAAAAAACCTCTTGAATCTCTCCAGAATTCAATTAAAAATTCCAAAATTATTTGAAACTTTTTATTTTGAGGATTTCAAACTTTCGTTTCGAGACCATTTTATAAAAATAAATTTTTTCTAATTTTTTAAATACCACTTTTATTTAATTTCCTGAAATATCTGGTCGATTTTCATAAATGCACATTTGTGTGTTCAAGGAAGACTCCATTTTTCTTGGCTTTTCCTGTGCCCTGAGGCAAATCCGAAGAAACTCGCAAATTGGAAGTTTTTCGTTTTGGATTGCTTTCAATTTCCTTTCTGGTCCACTTTATATTTTTCAAAAAAGTTGGTTCAGTTTATTTGGAGTCAAAATTGCGTCATTTCCGTTTTTTTTTCGTAAATATTTTTAAATTTAAATTTCAGACTCCAATGGATGAGGTCGGAGTGGCAGATCCAGGTCCGGAAGAAAATGGGGCAAACACCCACAACAGCAGTGGAAGAACCCCTCAGGAAGAAGCCCGTTACAAAAGACAATTTGTCATCCAAGAACTCGTCGACACAGAACGCGATTACGTGACGGATTTGATTCTTGTTGTCGAAGGATATATGGCCGCATTGGGAAGTATGGATTTGCCGGAAGATCTCCAAGGGAAGGATAAGATCATTTTTGCCAACATTGGACAGATATTGGATTTTCATAAAAACACGTTTTTGAAGGAAATCGAAAAGTGCCTTGAGGACTATGAAGCTGCGGGTACGGCTTTCACTAAATATGTGAGTTTTTTAAAAAAATTATATTTTTAAAAATCAATTTTATTAATGAAAAATGATATTTTTAAAAATTAATTTTATTGATAGAAATTTAGATTTTTTAAAATCAATTTTATTAATAAAAAATGATATTTTTGAAAATTAATTTTATTGATAAAAATTTAGATTTTTTGAAAATTAATTTTATTGATAAAAATTATGTTTTTTTTAAATCAATTTTATTAATAAAAAATGATATTTTTTAAGGTCAATTTTATTAATGAAAAATTTGACCTTTTTCGCTTTAGGATAATTTTTGAAATTAAATTAATTATGAAATTTTTGCTCGAAGAAAATTCTCATTTCGACAATTTCTCTTCGAGACCAATATGGCATTAAATTCGATCTCTGTGCTATGATGAAATTCTTAAATTTAATGAACTTTTTTATTTTAAAGGTTAGAATTCTGTTGAAAATTTTCGAAAAAGTTCTAAAATGTAAAAAAAGATTTTAGAAAATTATAAAATTATGGAATTTTTTGAAATATTTTTTTATATTTTGGAATTTTTTCGAAAATTTTTAAAGCATTTTGGAATTTTCTAGAATTCAGAAAGAATTTGTGAAATTTTTAGAATATTTTTGAATTCAATAAAATTTTTAGAATATTTTTGAATATTCTGGAATCTAAAATAAGATTTTGGAATTTTCTAGAATCTCAGAAATTTCTAAAATGTTCCAAAATTGAATGATATGTTCAAAAACTTTTTAGTTTCTCGATTTTTTCAGAATTTTAAGAAATTTTTTATTAATCTTGTGCGATTCAGTGGCAACTTTAAAAAAACGTTTTAAATCAAACATTGTGGAAAATTCTGAAAAATTCCGGAAATTTGTATTAAAATAATTCCGCAAAAACTTTTTTTTTAAATTTTTATAACATTTTTTAAAAAATTTCAAAATTTCCAAAGACAAAAATTAAAAAATTTTATTTATTGTTTAATTTTAGGAACGCCGATTGCACACGTATTACGTCAAGTACTGTCAAAACAAGCCAAAGTCGGATTTCCTGATGTCTCAAGAACAATTCGAACAGTTTTTTGCCGAAACAAGACTGAAATTGGGACAGAAACGGACATTGACGGATCTGCTGATTAAACCTGTCCAGAGAATCCAAAAATATCAGTTGTTGATGAAAGACATTCTGAAGTACACAGAGAGGGCTGGGGACTCGATGGACAAGTTGAGGAAAGGCTTCGAAGTCATGTGTATAGTTCCCAAGGCTTGTGATGACATGATGCAAGTTGGAAGACTTCAGAATTTCGATGGAAACTTGAATGCACAAGGAAAATTGCTCTTTCAGGTCTGTCGTCAGAAATCAGAAAATTTTAAATACGGTATTTTTAGGGTTTGTTACAAATTAGTGAATGTAGTCCTTCTCAGCCCTTCAAAGGCAAAGAGAGAATAGTGTTCCTTTTCGAACAATCTGCCATCATCGCCGACAGCATCCCGAAACGAAACGAATTCAGTAGTCCAACTTATATTTTCAAAAACCAAATCATGGTCAGTTTTCTCTTCGAGACCATTTTAAAAAATTCTGAAATTATTCTCAGTAATTTAAACTTAAAAATTACTTTTTTATATAAATTTAAAAATCACTTTTTTATATGAATTTGAAAATTATTTTTTTTTATTAATTTAAAAAATTATTTTTTATATAAATTTGAAAATTATTTTTTATATAAATTTAAAAATCACTTTTTTATATAAATTTAAAAATTATTTTTTATATAAATTTAGAAATTATTTTTTTTATTGATTTAAAAATTATTTTTTATATGAATTTGAAAATTATTTTTTTTATTGATTTAAAAATTTTTTTTTATTGATTTAAATTTTAAAATTTCTTTATGATTGATTATTGTAGGTGAATAAAATGGTCCTTGAAAATAACGTTGCTGATGAACCTACTAGATTCGTGTTGAGATCCAACGACCCTAATCAACCTATCGCTTTCCTTTGTCAGGCAAATTCCGTCGAAGAAAAAGAACAGTGGCTGGAGAAAATTAACGCCCAACTAGATCAGCAGAAAACATTATTAGCAGCCTTAGTAGATCCCAAAAAATACCAAAATCAACTGGCTTGTTCAATGGGGTCCATCTCACTGTAAGTATTTTATTTAAAAAATTTATTTTTAAAAATTGAAAAAAATTTATTTTTGAAAATTGAAAAAAATTTATTTTTGAAATTAAAAAATTAATTAAATTTTTCTTAAAGCGAAAATTAGAAAGTTTTTAAAAACATTGGTCCTATCACGAATGATTTTTTAAAATTTGTTTTGTTTTTTATGATTTATTTTGTTTTAGAAGTAACAGTAAGAAGGATTCTTCTGGGAGCCTGGGAACCCCCGGGACAGGGTCCCCGACCTCCTCGTTGAACTCCCCGAAACACTCGACTCCTCCAAGTGCCAAAGGCTCAAAACTATTCGGATTCAACAAAAAGTCCTCGAACGCGAACAACTAAAATCCGATTTTGTTTCATCAACGGACCAGACAATGAAACTTGATTAAAGTCCCCCAACTTTCGAACCGGTGTTAATCTAATCTAAACATTTAAGGTCACTGTATTGTTAACAAACTGCTAGAAGAATCCAAAACTTGGTTGTTTGCTTCAACGACTTTTATTCTCAGTTTTACCGTAGTCAGTCACAATCATTGAGCAAAATCTGATTTTGTGATCTCTTTTTTCAAAGTACTATTGTCGTTGATTGTGATTCTTTGGTGGAAAAAATAAAGAATTAGAATCTATTTTAAATTATTATTTTTAGGATTCAGGGTAACTAAGATGGTTGAAATTTTTGTACTTTTTCAGTCACTATCCATTTTTGGAGTTTTTAAAAATAAAAATTAATTTTTAAATTTTATTTTTTTTAAATAAAATTAATTTTTTATTTTTATTTTTTTAAAAATTAATTTTTTATTTTTTTAATAAAATTAATTTTTTATTTTTTTTAAATTTTTCTTCTCAGAAAAATCTTTTTTTGTTTTTAAATAATTATAAAATTTCGAAAATAACATTAATTCTGGAATTGGATCGATAATTATTGAGAAATGGATTTCTCGACTTAAATTACAAATTTAATTGTTTAATTTGTCTGAATTTTTTTGTTGAATGACATTGTACAAAAAAAATTAATCTTGCACAATGTGGGAAAAATGCGAAGATAAAGAAAAATGAATATTTTGACCTTTGGAGACTGTTTGGCCGGGTCAACAGCTGTCCTGTGATCGAATTAGGCACCTGAGACGGACAATCTGGTCCTTTTTTCTGCGACTAATGATGTTTATCAAACAGAAACGAATTCCGACGTTATTCGGTTTTTTTATTTCCGGATCGCTTTTATCTATTTTTTCGTCTTGTCTATATTGATTCGAATATAATCTACTCAATCGAGTCTGGTTCGTCTTTATCATTTTTGAAACTTTGATCAATTGAAGTAGAAATGTCAATTTTACAGTTTTGGAAAAAGATTTTCGTTTCGAGAATATTCGAATAATTTTTTTCGTTTTGAGAATCTTTACAGAAATTTTCGTGTGAAGAGTATGTGAAAAAAATTTTTCGTTTTGAGAATCTTTACAGAAATTTTCGTGTGAAGAGTATGTGAAAAAAATTTTTCCGTTCGGGAACTAATGCACAAATTTTTTTCCAGTCGAAACCTGTCTAGAACGTCTTTGTTGTCAATTTAGAAATTGTCCAATAAATTTTTATTTTTTCCATTTGAGACCCATTAAGCTATTTTTTATTTTTTTTATTTGAGATTTGTTGAAAAATTTCTATTTTTCTATTTGGGACCTATTAAGTTATTTTTTTATTTTTTTCCATTCAGGACCTGTCGAATGAATTTTTTATTTAATTTTCGATTAAAAGTTTATTTTTTGTTGATTTTTATGTTTTTAGAATCAGCACATGTTAAAGTAATTAGTTATATAAAAACAATGGAAAACAATTTAGTTTTTATTTTAAATTAAATTAGAAAAAGAAATTCATTCAATAAATCTTAAAAGATTTTTCGAAATAGTTTGTTTTTTATTTAATGAAAATAGAAATTTTAAAATTTTCGAAATTTATTTTTTTGATTTTTTAAATTTTTTGAATTTTTTTGATTTTTGAAATTTTTTGAATTTTTTATATATGAAATATTGTAATATTTCGAAATTTCTTAATTACTCCGGTAACCGCAATTAGCATTCCATCAGATAAGCAAATCCTTCGTGATTGATAGTTTCCTCATTAAACACCCCGAAGAGTGGCGCCACTCGAATGTACTTTAATCTCCTTCGAAAAAATATTTTTCATCTATTTCAGAAAACCATCTGATTTTTGTTGAAAGCAACTTGTCAACAAAATCAGATTTTAACTTTGATAATACCTCTGAACTCGAGTTGTAACTGGTTTAGTATTCCAATGGTTCACTTTCGATCGTTGTCGAAATTTATAAAACAGTCGTTACGAAAATTCGTAGTTTACGTACAAAAATTTCGACAAATTGCTCGATATATTTATGTTTGTAAAAATTTCCGAAAAAATCCAACAAATTGCTCGATATATTTATATTTATAAAAATTTCTGAAAAAATCCGCAGTTTGCGCGCAAAATTTCGGCAAATTGCTCGGTATATTTATGTTTATAATAATTTTCAAATAAAAATCCGCAGTTTGCGCGCAAAAATCCAATAAATTGCTCGATATATTTATGTTTATAAAAATTTTTGAAAGAATTTCGCAGTTTGCTTGCAGTATTCTGACAGATCGGCTTAGTTAATTATTGCGCAAAATTTTATTTTAACATTGACTGTTTTACAGACCTCGACACACGAGAAAGCCCAGCAAGCCTCGGCTGCATGACACTTCCCCCAGCGGTGTTCGCTCCCCATTTTTCTTTTTAGTTCCCACTGATTTTAAAATTTTTTTAAAAATAATTCTTTCTTACTTAACTGAGATATTAATTTAATTATTAAAAAATTAATATAAAAATAAAATAAATCTCGCGAAATGGAGAAGGGCAAATGTTGTACAGCTCCTCAGCCGTGTTCACTCTATTTTTCTTTTCAGTTCCCACTGATTTTGAAATTTTTTTTAACTCTTTTTACTTAACTGAGATATTAAGTCGATTTAATTTAATTATTAAAAAATTAATATAAAAATAAAATAAATCTCGCGAAATGGAGAGGGGCAAACGTCGCTGGGGACCACTGTCGTGCAGCCCAGACGTCGGCTGTCCAAGCTGCAGACTCTCGAAAAAACGGCCCGTTTTCTGCTTCTTTTTCGTTTTCGTTTTTGTTTGAATTTTTTTTAATTTTTAAAATTTTTCTTATTTTTAATTTTTTAGAATATGGAAACTAATCAGAACGAATTTCGTAGTGGAACCAAAAAAGCTGCAAGAGTTTGGTGCGATGGATGGTGAGTTTTCAATGTTTAATTTAAATGAAAAACGAGTCATGAGATATTTGTCGAAAAATAAAGCTTAAAATGAGCAATAGCAACCATGGATTATTTAGAAAAAAAAGATGCATTTTCTCTTCGAGAACCAGTTAATTAATTTTTTAATTTTTTCCGTTCGAGATTCGTCGAAAAATTGTAATTTTTTTATATAAAATATGTTAAAGAATTTTTAATTTTTCTCTTCGGGAACCAGCCAACAGGCTTAATTTTTTTCCATTCAAGACTCATCGGGAAATTTTTTTATTTTTTCTATTTGAGACCTATTAAGTTGTTTTTAATTTTTTTTATTTGAGATTTGTTGAAAAATTTTTATTTTTTTATTTGGGACCTATTAAGTTATTTTTAATTTTTTTTCATTCAGGACCTGTCGAATGAATTTTTTATTTAATTTTCGATTAAAAGTTTATTTTTTTTGTTGATTTTTATGTTTTTAGAATCAGCACATGTTAAAGTAATTAGTTATATAAAAACAGTGGAAAACAATTTAGTTTTTATTTAAAATTAAATTAGAAAAAAATAGTTTTGAATAAAATTATTTTAAGTAGATATTTATGATTTAAAATTAACGTAATTACGGATGATTTTTAGGAGTAATTTTAGATTTTTTTAACTTGAATAATTTTATATTTGTTAAATTTCCATAATTTTAACTTTTTTAAATTTGCATAATTTTAGATTTTTAACTTTTTTTAATTTGCATAATTTTAGATTTTTTATCTTGAATAACTTTTTAGCTATGATATGGTTCACTTTGGTCACGCAAATCAACTTCGACAAGCCAAACAACTGGGTCAGAAGCTGATCGTTGGAGTCCATACGGACGAGGAAATCTCCAGACACAAAGGTCCGCCGGTGTTCAACGAGGAAGAGAGGTACAGAATGGTCCGGGGGATAAAGTGGGTCGATGAAGTCGTCGAAGGAGCTCCATACGTCACTACTGTGAAAACTTTGGATAAATACAATTGTGAATTCTGTGTCCATGGAAGTGAGTTATTTAATAATTAATTGATTTTTGAAAATTACATTTTAGATGACATAACATTGACTGCTGACGGCGTGGACACGTATTCTGAGGTCAAGAAGGCAGGTCGTTACAGAGAAGTCGAAAGAACGCCCGGAGTGTCCACGACGGATCTGGTTGGACGGATGTTGCTTCTGACGAAATCCCATCACAACCACGACGAGGAACTGAACCCGGAACACACGGAGAGGACCCGGACTTTGAGTACAGACGCAGATTCCCATTCCCCATGGACCAGGGTCTCCAGATTCCTGCCTTCTACTCAGACAATCATGCAGTTCGCGGAAGGAAGACCTCCGGCCCCGAATGACGTCATAGTGTACGTCTGCGGGTCCTTCGACCTCTTCCACATCGGCCATCTCTGCTTCCTCGAAGAAGCAAGGAAGTTGGGAGATTATCTCATCGTCGGGATCTACTCCGACTCGGTTGTTAACGACTATAAAGGCAGCAATTACCCAATAATGACACTCCATGAACGAGTTCTAAGTGTTCTTGCTTATAAACCGGCTTCTGAAGTCGTCATCGGAGCTCCATATGTAGTCACGCAAGAACTCATTGACAGATTCAGGATCGCCGTTGTGGTGCAAGGAAGTCACATCGAACATCACCAGACAATCGCCGAAGTGGATCCATACGCGATTCCGAAGACATTAGGAATCTACAAAACCGTAGATTCCAAAAACGACATGACGACGGAGAAAATTATAGAAAGAATCATAGATCATCGAAGAGAATTCGAATCTAGAAATGAAAAGAAAGAGAAAAAGGAAATTGCAGCCTTCAAAGCTCTCCAGAAGATCAAAGCAGAAAAAGGAGGATTCAGCGGAAGAAGCATCACCAACGAAGTCATCGTCGTCGAAGATCCAAAGTGATTTCTGTGAATATCGCTTGTCTAAATTCACTTATATGGTCTTGATTACTTCATTTACTATGATATTATCTTGCCTTAAAACCTATCAGATGCTCAAATAAAAGAAATTACGACTAATTAAAACAAAAAATAAAAGCAAAATCTATGGCAATTATCGTTATTGATAGTGACTTACTTTTGATATATGAGAAATCTTTGTTGAGGATTTTAGAACTCTGTAAATAAGAAAATTTATATAAACACAGGTCAAAGAACCTTTATTTCAAGAAATTTCTTTCGCGCCAAAACTCACCATTGATTTTGCTTTTTTCTCGTCGTTGTTGTTCGTTAATTTTTCTTTTTATTTCGTTGTTGTTCTATTTATTTTACTTTAAACATGCCTAGTTCTCGAGATCACGACAGAAGGAGAAGATATAGCAGGTTGGTTTAGGATTTGGATCGAAATTGATATATGAAACTTGGTTTTCAGAGATCGCGATTCTGACGATGACGAAAGAAGACACAGAAGATCGGATAGGGATCGTGATTCTTCTAGACATAGAGATGATGATAGAAGAAGCTCCAGAAGGAGAAGCAGGGACAGGAGGAGAGACGAAAGTGATCGCAGAAGCAGAAGGGAGTCCAGCAGGGAAAGAAGACGAAGCAGCAGTCCCAGAAGACGGAGAAATGATGAAAGAAGATCCAGAGATCGTGATGACGACACTAGAGGACGGTCTAGAGAGAACAGAGACCGGGAATCCAAATGGGGGAAGGATACTTTGTCTTCTGAAGGTTTGCTGAATCATTTTAGGGAAAATTTATATAAAATTTCAGCTCCAATTCCATGGGGAGGAATTCCGGCTGCTCCAGAGAAGCCCCAGGAACCCGTGGAGAAAGAATTGCCTTCTTTGAAGCCTTCTGGAAAACTTCTAGAAGACACGAACATGGTCAATGGAGTCGTCGTCAAGTACGTAGAACCGCCAGAAGCCAAGGTTCCAAAGGCTCATTGGCAACTTCATCCATTCAGAGTTGGTTTTAATTTTATTTTTTACAATTATAATCACAGCAATCTGCTTCCTGTATGGTATATGAGTGTTAATTACAACTTTCCAAGTACCTGATAGTACTTTCATATACGAAAATCCACTTTAGACGATAATTAGAAAGTTATGTATTTCATGTAATCCGATTTGGAAAGTTCTGAATCTATATAGGAAGAACATAACCCAAAACAATTATTACGAAATCATCATTGGGTAGGATCAAATTTTTAGATTATTTTAGTTTCTAAAGATTTTTAATAATTCGTACCGGGGATAATTTAAGACAAAACTTATTTCTGATTTTATAACATGATTGTAAAATCCTACATGATCGCCAAATAATCACCGAGTGACCTTTTTATTTCCCAAAAATCCACTCGAAAACGATTTTGTAACAAAAGTTATTTCTGATTTTTATATCTGTCATTGTAGAACACTGAAGGACAAGAACCAGAAGCTCTGGCGGTGATGCATATTCATCGAAGATCGTGTTTCCTCATCGGCCGTGACAGGAAAGTCTGTCAATTCCCGATGGATCATCCTAGTTGCTCGAAGCAACATGCTGCTCTTCAGTTTAGGTCCCTTCCGTACACGAGACCTGATGGAGAGAGAAGTAGAAAAACAAAACCATATTTGATAGATTTGGAGTCTTCGAATGGAACTTATATCAACGACGAAAGAATCGAACCAAGTCGGTACTATGAACTCAAACATGGTGATGAAATCAAATTTGGATTTTCCTCGAGATCCTTTGTCATCCTGAACGCCACTGCGGCTAGAGCTGCAATGGAAGACATGAAGCAAGAAGAATCGGAAGACGACGATGAAGAACAAAAACCAGCGCTTTCTGTTAAGGAAGAACCTGAAGGTGAGAAATTCGAACTTTAATGGTGTGGTTTGAGAGGTTATGGATATTTTTGACTTTTTTGTTACAAAATATGGCAGTATCAATATATGAGAAAATTTTGGATTTTATGTTTAGAAAAATTTCCTGAAGTCCTTAGACTCACTGAGGAGGTGGGGTAACTGGGGGTTCGTAGGGGTAGACGTCTCCGGCGGAAGGAGATCCTCCGTAAGCGTGTTGATTCTTGGGAGGAATGTACCAGTCGTTACTGTAGGTGCCATCAGGACCGACTCCATAAAGATCGATTTTTCCGCTTTTGATCAGCTGGTACTCTTTGAAGTGCCTGTAAGAGGGTGTTACTGTAGGGATTTTATGTGGATTGACTTACAAGTAAAGTTTGTAAATGATCCATAGAAAGAAACATTCTAGGATTCCGACAGCGAGATAAACGAGGATAATGAGATATCCTAGAACTGCTGTGGAGGAATCGCTCATTTGATGGTCGCCGTGTCCGAGAAGTCTTCTGATTCCTTTGTAAGCTCCGAAAAGAAGCAATAAAGCTGTTACGAAAACCACAATGAACATGAAAAGGATCAAAAAAATTTGAGCAGATAAATGTGGGATCAAATAACGAGCTTTTTGTTTTCGAATTGCGTAAATTAGGAAAATTATAGCGATTATGATTATAATCAAAGATATTATTCCTACGATGAACCAAAAAATGTATGGAGTTCCAAATACGGTGAAATTCCTGATTAAACCATAAAGGGCCAAAACACAAAGACCGATTTCAACGACGGCAACGATGTAAGCTGCTGTTTTCAGACCGCAACAACAGACTCTGTTGCTCGTTGCCGTAGGGGGTTGTTGGTCGCCGGTCATCTTCAAGCTGAAATTTACATTACTATGAAAACTGAAAACGTGTTTTTACAAAACTGTCTCGACACGAATTTCCAAAATTCGAAATTTTAAAAATTAAAAATATTTTTTTATAAAATTTTAAAATTTCAAAATTGTCCTGATGAGGATTTTCATAATTTTTGAAAAATTAAAACTTTTGATGATTTTAAAATTTTTACTGTATTCTAAAAAGTCAAAAATTGCCCAAGATTCTAGGCTTGAGAAATTTTTAAATTTTAGGATTATTTCTGAATTTTGTAATTTTCTACCGTATCTTTGGAAATTCAAAAAATCTAAAAAATTCAGAAAATTTAAAATTTAAAAAAAAATTTTTTAATTTAAATTTAAAATTTTTTAAAAAATTTCTTCGAAAATTTGGAATATTCTACTGTATTCTGGAGGACTTCAGAAGTATCTATAAAATTCTTAAAATTTTAAAATTATTTTTTTGATTCTGTAATTTTCTAAAATTATTTTTTAAATTTTTACAAAATTCTCAGAAAAATTAAATTTCTACAGTATCTTCGAAAATTTTACAATTTTTATTCGATTTTGGAAAATTAAAATTTTTTAATTTTAAAAATGAATTTTTAAATCGATAATTGTGTATAAAAAACACGCTAAAATAAAGATCACATCCAGGACCAAAGGATCAACATCGGCTTTTTCTGAAACGAAAGAGTATTGTTAACAGGTGCGTTTTTCCGTAAAAAAATCGGCATGGACGCCCACAGGGCTCGGAAACAACTGCCTCAGGGCATTGGACGAAGACAATCATTGACCGGAAAACACTGTTTTTTTCGAATAATTACTAGTTTTAAACATTTTTAAAAATCAAAAATTATTCAAAAAAAGTAAATTTTAAAAAATTTAAAAATAAAATATTTTTAAAAATTAAAAAATAAAATAATTTTAAAAAATTAAAAAATAATTTTAAAAAATTAAAAAAAATTTTTTTTTAAAAAGTAAAATTTCTTTAAAAAATGTTAATTTTTAGATTTTTTTATTTTCTACAGTAATACTGTGGTTTTTTAATTAGAAAAGATTTTTGAAAAACTCAAAAAAAAATAACTTTTTTGAATTTTCGTTTTTGATCAAAATCAATTTTTCGAAATTTTTTTGAGCATTGATTCCACCCCATCTGACGAGATAAAAATAAAAACAAATCAAGCCAAAAATTAGTGCATTGAAGCAAAAAACAAAACAGCTGTTAAAAATATCCCGAAAATCCATGCATTTGTCCTCGAAGATGTGCTTGATCCACAAACTTGTCTGGATTTGCAGAAAATAATAAATATAAAAAAATATAAAAAAATAAAAAAATACATTTTTAAAATAATTATGATTTTTCGAAAATTTTAAACAAAAATATTTTTTAAAAATTTATTTTCTAAAATTTTGAAATTATTTTTAAAAAAATAAATTTTAAAAAAATCGTAATTTTTTAATAAAAATCCCAAATTTTCAAAGACGTTTGAAAAAATATAATTTTAATTTTTTAAAATAAAATAATTTTGAAAAAAACGTTTTTGATCAATATAATGGAAAATCGACGATTCATTTTTGATCGAATTGTCTTCGAAAAAAACATTTTGGAGAAATTTTTCACACATGTTTGATTACAGTCATCCCATATTGAAAATAAAAAATAAATCTTTTATGAGGTTTTCTCAAAACGAAATTTAAAACCTTTCAAAATCGGATATTTTAGATAATTTAAAATTTCATTAAAGTTTGAAAGATTTTAAAAATTTCGAAAATTTCTAAATATTTTTGAAAATTAGTGAAAATTCTAGAAATTTTTAAAATAAAGAAAATCTAAAAATTTTGAATTTGAAAAAAATCCAAAAATTATCAAATTTAAAGAATATCTAAAATTTTTTTTAAATTCTATAAAATTGAATATTTTTGAAATGGATTTTGGAAGATTTTTTATTTTTTATAAATTCTGAGATTCATTACAAAATTCTCGGAAAATTCAGAAATTTTTATAAAATTGAACCAAATTATAAAAACAAAAAAATATTATAAAATAGTTTCAACACGAATTTCGAAATTTTTGGAATTTTTATTTTTCAATATTTCCAAAATTAAATTAAATTTAAAAAAATCTTGCTTAAATTTTCTGAAAATGTTAAAAATGGAAACTTCACGAAAAAAATAAGTTTATTTCACTGAGATCATTTTCAAAGCAATTCGAACAAAATTGTTTACGAAAAAGATTACCCAAAAAAATCGAAATTTACTTTTTTCAAAAATGGAAAAATTTTAAAAAATTCGGTTTTTGAATATTTTAGAGATTATTTTTTGATTTTGGAAGTGGATGATTTCAAAAATAGGTGATTTTCTGATTTCAGAAGTAGATGGATTCTTAGACTTCAGAAGTAGATGATTTTTTTGATTTCAGAAGTAGATGATTTTTTTCGATTTCAGAAATGAATGATTTTTTTCTATTTCAGAAGTGGATGATTTTTTTGATTTTAAAATAGGAGATTTTTTTTTGATTTCAGAAATGGATGGATTCTTCGACGATGGTTTCGTAATCGGATCCGTTGAGTTTCATTTTGCAGAGTTGGAGGCTGTGGATCTCCGTTGATCCGATTCGGGCGTTTTTGACGAAAGGCTTCCAGATTCTGGCCAATTCCGGGTCATGAGGCTTGAGGTCGACTACGGTCATATGAGGATGGAACGAGTACTGACTAAGTGGGGTGATGTTGTGAGTAGAGAAGTAATGACTGCAGACTTCTGAAATACAGTCTCTTAAAAACCAGAATTAATTTTTAGATTTTTCTAGAAGCTTCCAGAATCCAAGTTTTCGAAAAATTACAAAATGTTAGAAAATTTAAAAACTCCGAATCGGATTCTGAGGATTTTCGAAAAATTTCAGAATTCACGAAATTTTAAATTTTTTTTAGAATTTTCATTTTAATTTTAAAAATTTGGATTTTAAAATAATTTTTTTTACAAAAAAACATACTTTCTATCCACTTCAGATTGTCTTCAGTTGCTTCATCCACCCCGGCATACAGTGTTGCATTTTCGAATTCATTAAATTTGTCAAAAATTAATGGATAATCCGCAAAAATCCCGATGAATTTGGCGCATTTTTGGAGGGCTTCTGTGGCTCTGAAGGAAATTTTTTAAATAAAAAAAATTGAAAACTTACGAATTTAAATTTTTATCTGTAATTTTGAAAATATTCAAAGTCACATGAAGGCTCTTCAACGGCTGCAGATTCGTCGAATTGAATCTTCCGTCGAGAACGGTGAGGATTTTCTGGAGATTTCCGACTTTCTCGACGACTTCTGGATCAGAAACGTGGAAAGTCAAAAAAGAATTCGCTTCAGAAAATTCTCCGTTAATTAAATTAATAAATTTCAAAAATAAAAACAAAAAATAAATTTTCATTTTTATAAATTTTTACAAAATTGTCTCAAAACGAATTTTTAGGAGTTTTTCGAAATTGACAATGTTCGAAAAATATTTTTTAAATATGATTCACTTTGTTTTCTGTTGTTCGGAAACATTCCTTTCGGGACCGTTACTGATCGGCCCGGAACTTGACAGTCATTCCTTTGAAAAGATTCTGAAGTCCTCGAGAGAAAGAAGAATTTCCAAAATCCTCAGAAATTAGGTCAATAAAATTTTGAAGATCACGATTACTTTTTTCGACGTCGATGGAATTGAAGACTTGACAGTTGTCGGATTCGTCAAGTTTTCCTTCGTAAAATTTGTGGCAGACGAAAAAGAGGGCTTTTCTGGGATTGAAGTTGGACTTCAATTGTTGGAGGATAAACTGACGAACTTTTTTTCCGAAAGGTGAGAATCCTTTGGAACGAAGACTCCAGTATCTGGAATGCAATCGAAATAAAAATAATTTCACCGCGAAAGTTTAAAAAACAAAGATGTTCTCGAAGCGAAAATATTTTAGAATTTAAATTTTTTGAATTGAGAAGATCTCAGCACGATAATTTAAAATCATTAAGAAAAAGCAATTTTAAGATTTGAATTTCCGAAAGTAATCTCATCGCGAAAATTAAAAAAACAAAGATGTTCTCGAAGCGAAAATATTTTAGAATTGGAATTTTTTAAATTCAGATCTCAGCACGAAAATTTAAAATCATTTTAAAAATAAAAATAATTAAGAAAAAGCAATTTTAAGATTTGAATTTTTGAAAATAATCTCACCGCGAAAATTAAAAGAATAAAGATGTTCTCGAAGCGAAAATATTTTAGAATTGGAATTTTTTGAATTGAGAAGATCTCAGCACGAAAACTCGGAGATGTTGACAGAAGTAGAAAACCGTTTCAAAAATTTATTTTTTATGTTATGGAAATTAAATTGAATTTATTCATTTTTGAGCTTACCTCAATAACTTGTTCATGGCGTTTTCATTCATCCACTCTTCCCAGAACAGCGGATCAGCAGGGATTCTGATCTTGAATCCGCAGACGTCCTCCAAGGCTTTCCCGGAAACATCAATCAGGATGTTCTGGTCCACGTAGTAGGCCAAAGTGTTCACTACGTACTCGAGTTGGGCTTTTTTGACTTCGAAGGTGGTGTTCCAATGGGCGAGGTCCAAGGGTTGAACGAATATTCCCCCAGAATCCATCTTTGTTGAAGGAAAACTTCCAACGACTAATTTATAACTTCCTCTGTGATGATGATGACAGTTTTGAAGACCGTATTTTTCTTCACAAAAAAATCTCAAAGTTCTAGGATCACAGGTAATTTGGGCATCGATGTCAGCGACGAAACGGCCGAGGACGAGGTCCCGGACAGAACCGCCCCAGGGGAAAAACAAACAATTCTGATCTTTGAGGAAATTTTGAAAATCTTCTACCTGAATTAAGCATTATTAAAAAATTATAATTTTATCATGAAAGACAATGTAACAAGTACATGGAATTTTCGTCACGAAGGATCTCGTGACTTCCATATAGGTTTTGGGATAATTTTTGTCAAATGTTACTATCTGTTATAAAAAGTGATTTTTATCATAGAAAAACTCGTAAATTTTTTGTAATGAAAAATCAAGTAGATTTACGTAGAATTTCATTGTACAATATCTTTTAACTTTTTACATTCAATGTGACTTTTGTCAAACGTTACGATTTTTCGTAATAAATGTGACTTTTGTCACAAATACCAAATAGTCGTAAAAATTCCAACAATTGTTATATTGTTCTTCAAAGTTGGTAATTGTTGCGAAAATTAAGCAATAGTGACATTCGCATTTGTTACTGTAGCAAAAGTTACGATTTTTGGAAATTATGGAAAATATTTACAGTATGCTTTAAGCCCAGGATGGGTAACTTTGAAATTTCGTCCCAATTGTGCTTCATGTTTCGACTTGAGAAAATTTTGAGTTTCTTGTGTTTGATGAGGGAGTTGAAGTAGACAGATCCTTCTTGTGGAAATAAGGAACTTTTTAATTTTATCTAAAATTAAATAAATCAAAATATAAAAATAAAATTACCTCTTCGAAGTCGTCACAGACATTTTTCAAATCCAAAATTTCGGAAAAAACCGAAGAAATAAGAAAAATATAAAAAATCAAAAAATTCCACATTTTTGATCGAGAATTAAACTAGATTTATTGAGCCAAATCCACCTGATCGGGAACTTTATCTCCGAGATCAGAGAAATCAAAAACTAAATGTTTTCAAAAATGTGTAATTTCACTTTGATATAGTATAAACTCCCTCTGGCGGCGAGATAGACAACTTCTTAACACACTTTTTATCCAACGATATCCAATATATAAACAACATTACAAAACTTGATTCCAAAATCGGCGGGAATCGCTACCGCCCTAGCAGGGACTTTCGTGACGAGAGTTCATATTCGGCTCCATCTCACACCTGGGGAACTTGTCTAAAATATGTAGGGCTTACATGGTGCTTTCCTGGGACCCCTTCCTCCTGTAAGCCTTACATATTTTAGACAAACCCCTTTATAGGAAATTAAAATGTTTTTTTTACGAAATTCCCCTGAGGAAGCTTGTCTAAAATATGTAGGGCTTACATGGTGCTTTCCTGGGACCCCTTCCTCCTGTAAGCCTTACATATTTTAGACAAGCTCCCTTATCACTTTTTATGCAAATTTTTTTATGAATTTCGAAATTAGAATTTTTTAAACGTTTAAACGATGCTTCCGGAAATGAACGAAAGTGGTCTCGACGAAAAAAATCCTGAAAATAAAGAATCTGGAGAAGGTGATAATAACGATGAATATTTTTTTCTGGATGATTCTGAGCCGAAGAAAAATCTACTTTATGAAGATTCCGATCAGATTTGTTTCCTCAACTACGGTCCAGAAACCGAAGGAAATCCGAAAATTTACAGTGATATAGAACTAATTAGAAAACGACTTTCTGGAAATTCTCGTAAAATTTCCACACAGAAATCGACGATGATGTACTCAGAAATCACAAGACTTACTAGTAACTACCGACTTCAACGAAGAGCAAAGCACTTCCTTCGAGGAGCCGTTGAAGGACTCGTCATCGATCTCCTGACAACTGTGGAACAAGACGGGATTCTGAAGAAAGGCAAAAAGAGGATCAAGGTGGATGAAAAAGTCGTTCGAGAAACTATTTTCCACGATCACGAGTTCTCCTCAGTCGTTCCTCTCGACGAAATTCGCAGAAAAGTTAATTTCTAATTACTGAATAATTAATCAACAAAGTGATTTCAGATTCCGAGAACGAGATCGCCGGTCAATGTTCATCAAATTGACAGAATTCTGAATCCGCAATGAGCAATGAAAAACGGTAATAAATAATTCGTACATCCTGGATTAGGACAAGTTAAACCAGAGCCAGCAGTTCTTGTTTTTTCCGATCTGATGCTTTTATTCGAAAATAGAAAAGTTACATAATCCCAAGAGCGGTGGTGACGATCACAGCTCGCCCGGTCACAAGTTATAAAATTACTGAAAATTAAAAATAAGTTTTAAAATTATCTCGATATTAATTTCCAGAATTTTCTGAAAAGTTCAAAAAGTCCAGTTTCGGATCTGAATTCCAAATTTTCACTAAATTCTGGAATATTATAGAAATTTTTGAAAATTCTAGATTTCAGAATATTCTAAAATTCCCAAGTTTCATTATTGTTTTCTGATTTCCGGATTACTGTAGAAGTTCATCTAAACTTTCGAAAAATTCTAGAAGCTTCAATTAGATTCTGAAATATATTAGAAATTTTAAAAATATACAAGATTTCGAAATTTTTTATTCAATTTTAAATTATTGTAGAAATTTTTAAAATTTCGGAAAATTCTAAAAAGATTCAGAAGCTTCTGTGAGACTACCAAAGGTTTCAGAATTTTCTATCAAATTACGGATTACTGTAGAACTTCATTCTTTATTTCATCTGTATATCAAAGCAAATAACTAAGTAAGTAATTAAATAAATAAGTAATTAAGTAACTAAGTAAGTAATTAAGTAACTGAGTAACTGAATAACTGAGTAACTAAGTACTTTTACTAGATATATAAAATTTCATCTAAAATTTTCTAAAACTCCAGAGATTTCACGAATTTTCTAGAATGTTTCAAAAATTTCAATGAAATTCTAATTTATGAAAAATCCATATTTATTTAAATACATGGAAATTAAAAAGTTTTAAAAATAATTTTAATTTTTCTCGAAATTAAAATTAAATCTACAGTTTTTTGTAAGATCAAAACAAATCCGTTGGTATTTTTTTATTAACATTTGTGAAAAATTTAAAGTTAAAATAAAATTTGAAATTTATTTGTAAAATCAAAACAGATTTGATTATTTAATTTTTCACAAAAATTCAATTTTAATTTCGACGTGGATTTTTTTACGGACCTCAATGTGGAATTTTTCAAATTTAACATTGATTTTTAAACTATTTTTTTTTAATTCATATTTTTTAAATAAATTAATGTGATAAATTTTGAAACAAATGAAATTTTTAAAATCCAACTGATATTTTTTTTGAATGAAAACAATTCAAAAATGGAATTTTTTTAGATGCTTTGTGAAAATTGAATAGTTTCATTGAAATCTTAATCCTTTAGAAAAACCGCAAATCCATCCAGATCATTGTTGATTGGACTGGTTCATTAATCATCCTGCACTTTGGATTTGTGTAAGCTGGTTCCGGGATGTGTCCACCCGATTCCCTCAGGGACGGACCACGAACGCGGACAAAAAACACTTAGCTCAAGGATCTGGTTTCTTCCATGTCGATCTGAAATTCCGATTTTTACTTAATTCGAAGAGATAATTCTTTATTTTTTTGAACATATCAAAGTTCCGTAAAAATTCAAAAATTTTAGAAAACTTTAGAAAATTTAGAATTTTTTTGTATTTAATGAAATTTTTAGCATTATGTGAAAATTTTAAAAGTTTTGTAAAGTCTCACGGTAGATTCTGAAAACTGAAAAATTTTCGAAATTTTTAAAAATTATAAAAACTTAAAATTTTTCAAATTTTTATAAAAAGTTAAAAGATTTCACAATTATTCAAAATTTTCTGAAATCTCAAAAATCAGAAATTTTTTAATTTTTTTAAATTTCGAAAAATTAAAAATAATTTTTATTTATGAAATTTATAAAATTTATCAAATTTATGAAATATATGAAATTTATGAAATTTATGAAATTTATGACGAGGAAGTCCCCGATCGTCAAGTTCTTAGAAAATTACAAAAATCTTTGTTTTACTCTCGAGAAACCGTCACAACAGCACTTAGTCAATTCAAGTACGAAATTTTCCGAATCTGTGGCGTGGGCCTGATTTCAATTTTTTGTGGACAATGTACTTGAAAAATTTCGAGCTTGAGATTTGAATGAAACTGATTTATTATTTGTTGCTTGTTCGAAAAAGCGTAGGTCTGATGAAAAAAGATATTTTTATTTTTTGGCATTTTCAAACAAGTGTCAAAAAGTCGAAAATGAAATCTCAGGTGTCATTCGGTTTTTAATTTCAAAAAAAATTTTATTTTCAAAATAAATCAAAAAATAAATTTTAAATTTTCTTATTTTCAAAAATATTAAAAAATTACGGTACTTTTTTAAAAAATAAGTTTTGAATTTTTTCATTTTTAAAAATCCTAAAAAAAATACGGTATTTTTTAAGAAATAAATTTTAAATTTTCTTATTTTAAAAATTCATCTAAATTGATAGTTCGAAATTAACTGATTTTTTAAAATTAAAACACAACTCATAAGTTTTGTCTAAACGCGAAAAATTAAAATTTCGGACTTTGATTGTAAACTTCAACTATAAAAAGTTCGGGTTTTTCGTGTCAAGACACAACTTATAAGTCAAATCTGGATCGAGAAAAGTTAAGCAAAAAAAAATTAAAACTTTTTAAAATAAAAAAAAATTTTATTTTTTAAATTCAAAATTAAAACTTTTTAAAATAAAAAATTTTCACTTTTTAAATCGAAAATTAAAACTTTTTAAAATAAGAAAATTTTCATTTTTTAAATCAAAAAATCCAAATTTCGATTTTGAATCCTGAGTTTCAATTTTTACAAAATAGAGGTCTGAATTTTTTTGAACAATTTTATATTTGCCTCATCCGCAGACCGATTTTATTTTTTTCCTAAATTGAGGAAAGCGTCGATCCCTGGGGAATTTCCTTGTTTACAACGTTTTGATAAAATTACAAAACATCAAATAAATTCCCGAAATCTCTTATTTTGGTATTTTTAGGATTTTCTACAACATAAAGAATAAATTTTACTTTTTGGTCCCAAATGGAAAATTCTGAAAATTTTTGTTGGAATTATTTAAATTTTTTTTTATTTTTTAAATTTTTTTATTTTTTAAATTTTTTTTTATTTTTTAAGCGATTTTGGAATTTTATAAAAATATAAATATAACTATTTATCATTTTTGGTCCCAAGTGGAAAATTTAAAAAATTCGTGTTCAGACGATTTTTTGGAATTTTATAGTAATTTTTTTGTTTTATGATAATTACAGAATCTTAAAAACACTAAATTCGATAACTTTCGGTCTTAACTGGAAAGTTCTAGAAACGCATCGAGACGGTTTCTCGGAATTTTATGAAAAACATTTTTGTTGTTTATCGTTGATAATATTTCGAAACTACTAGATGTTTTTGAAATTTTCTAAAACTATATAAACTTTCAATTTCACCATTTTTATTTCAGTTGAGGAATTTTGGAAATTCATGTTAAGAAAATTTATAAAATTTTAATTTATAAATAATAATTTTTAATTTTTATGTAATATTTTTAGAATTTTCTAGAATTTTATAAATATTAAATTTCGCAATTTTGGTCCTAACTGGAAAGTTTTACAAATTCGTGCAGAGACCATTTTTGAGTTTTTTTATTTAAAATAATAATTTTTAATTTTTATGTAATATTTTTGAAATTTTCCAAAATCATAAATTTCAAATTCTATAATTTTGGTCCCAACTGGAAAGTTTCACAAATTCGTGCAGAGACCGTTTTTCAAAATCCGATTACAAAAAGTTTGTTATTTATGAATAATTTGATTTCCAAAATTTACATAATCTTTTTGAAAAATCATAAATTTTAAATTTCGTAATCTTCGGTCTCGACAGGAAAGTTTTCACAATGGGTTTGAAGTATCGTTTTCCACACCTCTGATATTTATGAATCTTGTTTGCTGTCCTCGATAATCTTTTTTCAGTTTTTTTTCGCTTTTAATCATTTACGTTTTTTTGAGAGGTCACCTGCCTCTGTTTGCATTTAGAAAATCGGACTCATCTGCTCATTTGTTGCCATCCCGACGACCTCCTCGACATCTGTCTCTATTAGGATTTATCCTGAATTTTTTACTTCCTCATAAAAAAGTACAAATTTATTTTTTTTTAAAATTTATTTTAAAATTTATTTTTATTTTTAAATTTATTTTTTTTTTATTTTTATTTTTTTTTTTGGAATTTGTAGTTAGTAATTCTGAAATTGCGTGTCCTTCCAAAAAACTCGATTATCCATCTTTTTAGTATTGAGCCTCCGAATTTAACTCTTGCATGCCCTCAGGCTTCCGGCCGTCAAAAAAGACAAATAAACCCTGAGGCCATAGAACGGAAAATGTTAAATCTTAGGATTAGATATTAAACCTCAGAACTTTGGTTTCGAAAAAGTTAAATATTTTTATTTTCAAAGAAATTATTTTTGAACGATTTCTGGTCCTGAAACGAAAATTTAAACTTTTCCAAATTTAACTTTTCTGTTTTAAAACGAAAATTTGAAAATTTTTAATTTTAGGATTGCTTATTAAACATTTCCAAATTTTGATTTCGAAAAAAAAAATGTTTTTGAACGATTTTCGGTCCTGAAACGAAAACCTGAACTTTTTTGTTCTGTTATTCTTTCAGGAAGTTTGATTTCCTATTTCTCCGTTCGAATTAAGGGTACTATTACCCCATTAACTCTCTCAATTTCCGTAGGATGTCTTGGAGGCTTTTGTTTCAGGAACATGTCGCATATATAAAAGACCCTTTTTCCTCGCGCAAACGTCGTCGGACGCGACCAAAGAAAGAGAGCAGCCAGTCAGGTGGCCGGACTCCAGTATTTCGCGTTTTGTTGCGCTCTCTTTTCCTGGTTTTGTTTCGTTTGAAATCAATAGAATCCTAAAATAATATTTAAATTTACTATTATTTATATTCAATATTATAAATATAAGTATTTCATGATGTACTTGATCTACTCAAAATTGGGTCGAATCTGATTTGTTTTTTTCGCGAAGAAAAATTATTTTTATTTTTATAGAAAATTATAAATATTTAATTTTAGCCAAACTGAAGTTAAAAAATCGCTTCTCCAGAATGCTCCTTCGTGGTCGATCTCCTCCAAAATTCTGGATTCTGAATTGTTGTGTCTCGCCTCAAAGTGACGTAAGTTTTTTAAATTTTATTAAATTTTAAATTTTATTAATTTTCAATCCGAATGAATTTTACAAAATTCATATATGAATAAATTCAGCAATCGAAATTATTGTTTTTTTATTTTTTTCATTTGGGACAATTTTACATGATTCATATATGATCATTGAAGTAATTAAAATTATAATTATTTTTTGACTTTTATTACTTTATCGATCTGAGATAATTATACAAAAAATTCATAGAAATCCATTAACATCGATAGAATTAATGATTTTATTGTTTTTTTTATTCGAAACGACTATGATTCAGGAATCATTTCGGTAATTAAAACAGTGATTTTTTCTTTTATTACTTTATCGATCTGAGATAATTATACAAAAAATTCATATATGAATCCGGTTAATAAGCGAAAATGATGATTTTTATTTGTCCTGCTCCTAAACCGGCCCTTTGATCTGTTTCGGCTGCAGCTCTGTCCAAATTAACCAAATATTTACTCTGATTTACTTGTGTTTGAGTAGCGCTACTCCCGAGTCTGATAGTTTCTTGTTAATGCTTCCATTTTGAGTCAAGAGGAGATCTTCAAATTTTTAATTTTATGAAAGAATCGTTTCTTTTGGAAGACAACTAGAACTGAATGACCGACTGTCCTCTTTTTGAAGCAATTTCTCGGAGATTTGCCTCAGTGTCAAGTTTCAGAAGTAACTTGAATGTAATTGCACTACTTTACGATTTTCCTTGAAGATAATTGAATGGACGACTTCCAACAAGGAGATTAACTAGCATGAAAGATACTTGTAAAGGAAAACGCTGTGTACATGAGCGCTAATAAATGAAGCATAAAGAAAAAGCACTTTTTAATCAACTGCCAAATATTTTATAGACAAACGACATTTAATCGATAATTTTTCAGATTGGTCGAGTGAAAATTGACCGTTCGATGATTGGAGATCCGACTGATTTTCGTCATATTGGCCATATTGGTGCTGATCAATCTAATCTCGGGGCCATAAACTGCCTTCTCTCTTCCAAGGGCTCGTATGAATTCAGCGTCCCGGTCCCGACTCATCTAAGGGAAAAGGATGTCCCGATTGTAGCGAACTGAACGTGTCTTTGCTTATATCCAGTCACACAAGCCGTGAACTTACCCGGCGAAGAGTATTACTACTGCTTCTGATTTTAATGATGCAAAAAAATTATCGTTTGTTTTCAAATGTCTTGACGGGTTTGTTCTTCGAAAGTTCTATCTTCCTCAGTTACTGTAAGTTTTGTAGAAATTTATTTAGATCTCTTGTTGGGAACATCGATAATATTTGTTTGATAAAATTATAATCAGAAATGGTGCTGGGCAATGAAGACAAAATAAGGTCGTTTCAAAAAAGATTAATTTTAAAGTTACAAATGGAATCTGGAAAGTTGAGAAATAAAAATAATTTTGAATTACTGTAAATTGTGCAAATTTTCAAGAATAAAAATGGTTTTTACACTTTTTTAATTTTTTTTATTTAAAAATAAATTTATTTTTTTTAAATAAATTTAATTTTAAATTATTCGATTACTGTAATTTTAGTCTAGATGGCCAGTCATTGGTCAAGAAATATAAATTTGAATATTTTTAGAAATATTAGAAATATTAGAAATTTGAAGATGAATAATTTTCGAATCGAACAAAATCCTCTTAATCTGTGATTACTGTATCTATTATGAATTATTAAATGTTTTTGAAAATTTTATTTTTTAATTTTTTTAATAAAAAAAAGATTTTTTTTGGACGTAATTAGGATTATTCGAAATTTATTTTGAAATTCTCAGTTGTACCCTAAGGGCATCAGAGACGATTTTTCGAAGTTTTTCATTGATGAAAATCTAAAAATTTGAGAAAAGTAAAAAAATTTATTTATTTATTTATTGCCTATTTTATGATATGTTATCTGTCGACGTTTTTTGAAGTTCAAGATAATCAAAAAAATAAAAGATAAAAAATTCTTAAAATAATTTTTTGATACAATATGTTGAAATTTTTAAAATTATTTTAATTTTAAATTTTTTGATAAATATTTTTTTATAATTTTTTTTAAGTTTTATTACTGTAGGAAAATTAAAATTTTTTTAAAATTATTTTAATTTTTTGATAAACATTTTTTTAAAGTTTTATTACTGTAGAAAAATTCGTGGTGAAAGTTGATTAAAATTCAAATTTTTAAAAATTATTTATTTTTCAAATTTTTAAAAATTATTTATTTTTCAAATTTTTTGATAAATATTTTTTTATAATTTTTTTTAAGTTTTATTACTGTAGGAAAATCCACAATGAAAACTGATTAAAATTTAGAATTTTTAAAAACATTTTCTTCATGGAAAATTTCTTTGGATTACTGTATTTTACTGTGGGTCCTAAGCACTCTTGATTATGTGTAAAAAATCGATTATTTTAATTTTTAAAAAAATAAAAAATTTTTGTATTTTTTCGTTACTTGTGATTTTGGGAATAGTGGAATAATTGGCTTTTGTTATGTAAAAGACAAGACTAGTTTGGAAAGACTGGCTCTAGACCGACCGTTTTTCCCGAAAAGCATGAGCCAGCTGCCGGACGCAAAGACTCAAGTCTCGAGAGGATTCCCGGCGCGTGCCATGTTTGGTTCCTTCATCGACTGCCCTCAATCGATGAAAATGCTTTTCCATAAACTTTTTCGATTTTAAAAACATAAAATCATAAAATGAGTGACTCTGAGAAAGAACGGTAAGGTGTATCTTTGAATTTACAAAAAATGATGAATTTCAGCGAAATTTGCGTGTTTTACCAGAGAATCGGGGCCTGTAGACACGGATTGAAGTGCTCCAGAATCCACAGACCTCCCAGAGCTAGTAAAACCGTATTGATTAGGAACTTATTTCGTCACGTACAGCCTCTAGCTTGCAAAAGTGAGTTTTTTAATTCTCTAAATTTCTAATTATATATTTCCTAAATTTTTAATTTTCTAATTATATATTTTCTAAATTTAGAAATTCCTAATTTCCTACATTTCAGAATTTATATATAGAAATTTTTTAAATTGGATAGATTGTGTTTTTAAAATTTCATCTAGTTTATATATTTTTAAAACTTTTATGTTTTATTTCCAGTAACGTCGACTTCTCCAGATGACTTTTCCATCTTTGAAGACTTTTATGAAGAAGTATTTACCGAAATTGAAGATTCTTACGGTAGAATCAACCAGATGCACGTCTGCGAAAACATGGGGGAGCACTTGATTGGGAACGTGTATGTCAAGGTCAGTCTTCAACCTATTATATGAAAATCAAGTTGTTTTTAGTTTACTTCTTATTCATCTGCAAAAAGAGCTGTAAAAGAACTCAATAATCGGTATTTTGCTGGATTTCCGATATTTGCAGAACTTTCTCCTGTGGAAAACTTCAGAGACGCCGTCTGTAGACAACACGACCACGGTGAATGCACTCGAGGTGGCTTTTGTAATTTTCTCCATATAAAACATATTTCAACCGAGTTGGAGGACAAACTGGACAACAGAAGTTGTGCTTCGTTTTCGAGTGACGACGAAAGCAGTATGATGACAGATTCCGAATACCAATCAAGTGTTTCCTCGATCAGCAGAGAGAGATCAAGCTCTAGAAGTAGTAGAAGTTTCTCAGAATCTTCAGAGTCGTCGGACGAGAGTGCATCTACTCTGACTTCGAATACGGAAGAGGATTCAGAAGAAGAGGGAACTGATTCCAACGTCCCTAAGGCTTTCAGAACCAAACCCCTCAAAATTGAGTCTCCCGAATCCTCTGTTCATTCAGAGGAAGAAAACGAGTTCGCAAAGGAGTACCTCCAGACAGGCAGAAGACTGAGGTGGAAGATCTTCCAAAAGAAGCTTTCAGAAGAAACCTGGGACGACGCTAAAGAAAGACAATACGTGTTTAACCTTCTTGAACTCACTTAACCTTTGACCTTTGCCATAATAAAAGCTAGAAATAAAAATCATTAAATTATTCAAATTTACGATGATGAGAAGTTAATTTTAGTGAGTTTTATTTTATTTTAATTTAATCATAATGTGATTTTAGTGACAGACATTGAGGACGTTGTATTCATCGAGCCAGGCGGATCCTGTGTGGATTGTTTTGTTTCCAGGAAGAGGGCATTTGTAGACCTTGATTCCGTTGTCTCCACACCGATACTGCATTCCGGATTCTGTTGTCCAGATGGTGTATTTTGGAACGTGATAAATCTCGTCCGATGGATGGTCGTGGATCGAGCCGTTGAAGCAACCTGGAATTTCAGGATTCTGAAGTTGACGATCATTTACATGACTTACCTTTGTTCTCTATTCTTGCTTTTTTACCGTTTCCAAAAATCTTACAGTACTTCAAAGCTTTGTTTGGCAAATAGAAGAAGTTGTTGACGATGATTTCTCCAGATGGATCTACACAGCCCAGAATCAGATTTGTCAAGCAAGAAACGGCGAATCCAGCAAAAGTGTACTCTGTTTTTCCGTCTTCACATTCTCCGGGAATTTCTTCTTCTCCACTACCTTCAAAGTCATCGACCGGTTCATCGACCAGTTCATCGACGGGATCACAGGTGTACTTGATTCCGTCTTCTATGAAGGCGGGAGTCCCTACTGGAAGGAATGTTCCCTTGTCCGTGACACAATTTAAGACCTAAAAAATTACAGTATAAAAAAAATTAAAAATATTTTTAATAAATCACAAATCTCACAAAATTTTTGCTTTTTAAATTTAAAAAAATGAAAATCGTTTTAGGCTTATTATGGAAAATTATGAAATTGTAATTTTTAATTTTAATTCGGTTTTTCTCATAACTTTTGTTAATAATTTTTTGGACATAATTCGTGACAGGACCAGAACTGCCGATTTTCGGACTTTCGAATCAAAATTTGAATCAATTTCGAAATTGGTTCAAAATTAATTCTATTTAAAAAATCGAGAAATTAAAATTCGAACAAAATCAATTTTATTCGAAAATTGAAGATTTCAAAAATTCGACAATTTTGAACAAGATTATTTTTGAATTTAACAGCTCTTTGGTTTTTATTTTTTCGAATCGTATTTCAAGTGTTAATTTTAACACCGAAAAATACTTAAAAATGAAAAATTAAATTTCCTCAATTTTTATATTTTTTATTAATGTTTATTATGCGTTTTAAAATGTTCAAAAATCATGTAAACAAATTGTGAAAGAAAATTCGGTGATGATTGAAGTATTTTTTTCATTTGAAAGTCAACGAATGAGAAGAGGTTGTTCTCAAGGGGTTCGGGGGTTCATATAGGGTCCAAAGATTCATTAATGAACTTTTCGAAAAAGTTCGAAAATTGGAAAATTCATTAATAAACTTTTCGAAAAAGTCCGAAAATCGGAAAATTCATTAATAAACTTTTCGAAAAAGTTCGAAAATTAAAAAATTCATTAATAAACTTTTCGAAAAAGTTCGAAAATCGAAAATTCATTAATGAACTTTTTCAAAAAAATTACTTTTTAGAAAATGATCTTTTTAATTTATAAAATTTTATTTTTTTGTAAAAATTCAACTTACATTTATTTTTCCCCTCCGGCAAGTGACGTTGAAATATTTTTCTTGAAGCCATATTTCGCCATTAGGAAATGTGTGATTTCCTACAGTACACTCAGAATTACCGTAGTTAATCGAAAAATTGGATATTAAATAAAGTAGAAAAATTTTTGAGATCATTATAAATCGGAAAATTTTTGAAATTTTCCCCGAGGGTCTGGCGATCCTAGTGACCATTTAATGAGTCTAATTAAATAAAATTAATTAGTCTCAAAGCGTAGTTCAGACGTGATTTTTAAACTTTTCTAGACCTAAGAGATCTATCAAAAAGAATTTGTTTTAAAAATGAGGAAATTTAAATATTAAAAAATATTTTCGAAATTCGATGAAAAAATAGAAAATTTAAGATTTTTATGAATTTTAAGAGAAAACAAAAATGTAATCGTAGTTGAAATGGAACCAAATGTGAATTCCAATATACAAAAAGTGTGATTTTTGGTCTTGTAACTGTTGAATCAGGTACTACCTATTTGAGTGGAAGCTTGTATAACTTTGGTCTCGAAGGGAAATATCCTGAGGACCAACGAAAGACGTACGATTGTGCGTTTGTGGTGATTCAAGATTGCACAGTACTCTTGTAAGAGTTGTTTTTGTATCTCGTATCTCCGGCTTTATATAGTTATTTTATATATTTCTTATCTATCTGCGGATCAGGAACTCCTAACCACGATCTAACAGTAACAATTGTGAAATATGACAAAAATGTAATATAATCGTCATATTTTCATTAATATTCGACATTTGTAACGAAAATTGGAACATAATAAAGATAATTTGCATTTGTTATTTTGTTAAAAGTTACACTTTTTTGTGTGCTAGTACGGTAGCAATTTTTATCAATTTTGGAATCAAGTTTTGTAACATTGTTATATATGCATAGATATTGTTAGATAAAGAGCTGTGGAGAAGTTGTAGTTATCCCGTCGCCAGAGGGAGTCCATATCAGATAAATGATCTTTATTCGAAAAACAAAACAGATACAATTTATGTATTCTCACACAAGACAACGGAGATTCTCACTCATGTCCTACAGTATTCCACGTTCCTTGATGTCTAAATTATCCCTTTAGGTGCTTTTTTCTAGTCCAGTTTCTGTCGCAACAGAATGAATTTGAAATTTTCTAGAATTTATCAGTAAATTTCGAAAAATTGAATATTTTAATGAAAAATCTGGATATTTTTAGATTTTTGTGGAAGTTTTTAGAACACTTCGGAATCTAGTGGAAGATTCTGAACCTCTGGAAGATTCCATGTAAGTTTCTAGAATCTCCCAAAATTCAGCGAAAAAAAAACTAAAATTATCTGAAATATTTAATTCTAAAATTCCTAGAAAATTTTGAAAATGTTCATCGAAATAATTATTTATAATTTTTATGACAATATTATTGTGATTGAAATATAACCACTACCCATAAGAACTATGAGAAAAATATTTTTTAACTTTTAACTGCTTTCTCGAAGACAAATGTCTAAAACTCCGGTTTCCTCTACAGTAGACATCGGGACTTCTCCGCTGTAGACGATGAAGTCATCGGCGGAGACAGAAATGTGTCTGACGCCTCTTTCTGGAGTCTTCCTATAATTGAAGATTCTGATTCGGGAAACAAAAGTGGGACAATCGAAAATTATGAAAATTCTGGCGTATCTGTTCGGGAGCATAGGGGTCAACCACATATGATGGGCCTTCCTGGTGTCGTTCTCTCCGTCAATCAGCTTGTCGGAAGACCTGGGATCGTGCTCCACAGAAGGAAGGATATTCACGGATTCTGGAAATGCCGCAATATCTAAAATACCGAAGTTGTAAAATAATTTTAAAAATCAACAAAAATCATGATTAAAAATTATTCGTGGTAGGACCAATATTTGGAAATTTTCCAAAAATTGATGAATCAACAAAGGCCGGTCCTGTCACGAAGAATTTCTGATTCATTTTTTGATTGTAAATTTGAACACTCATCTCCGAAAATCTTACTTTGTGGTCTCAGTTGGATTCTGTGGTTTCTCCTGTTGTAGAGTTCTATCCCATTCAATCCAATGTAAAACTCATCGCCCCAGGTTGAGAGAAGACGAAGTTGGAAGATGACTAAAAAATTATTTTTACGTTAAAATGTAATTTCTTTAATACTAAATTAGTCGTCAAAGCCTTGAAAATTGTGTTCATAAAGCTATTTTTTACTTTTGGAAAAAAAAGCTAATCAATCAACAATTAAACCACACTTATCCAACTTTACAAAATAAACAACCTCCGGGAACCCCCAGAAGCAAATCCAAAAATTTCTAAATCCGACAAAAACGAATATTGTAAGATACCTTTTTGGTTCTCACCGGAACGAAGAAAAAACTTTTTGATCAGTTTATTAGTCGCTTGAACAAAATGCCAAAAATGAAACAGTATTTCGCATCAGACAACAAGAGAAAAAAAGTATATTTTACATTTTTTTCAAAGTTATGCATTTTTGGTTTTGCATTTAATTTTACAACATATTCGAATACAAAAATAAAATAAGTTTAAAAAAACAAATTATTTTTTAATGAGTTCTAATTTCTCAATTGTTCGAAAATTTTTATTTTTATGTTGGTAGCAATCTGCGATAATCGAGCGGTTAAATTATTCGATTTTTAATCAAATTTTTCTTTTTTTACTAACTCCGTCGAAATTTCTATTTTTACTCATCTTGATTATAAGAGAAAATTAATTTCTACAGGATTATATTCAAAAAAATTTTATTTTTGAAAAGGTTGATTAATCCTAAAATAGATTTAATTAAATTTCATCAATAATTTAAACTTCATTTTAGGTCAAAGATTTATATATTTTTTTTATTATTGAGTAAAATAAACTTACAAGCACTAATAGACCTCGTATTCGGTCTGGAGGTCAAAGGCCGAAAGAGATGACATCGATCGAACATGACATCTTGGACGTAATCGAAGTAGACGTATCCTGGGGCTTTCCTCAACAAAACTGGCCCGAACACTGGTTTTCCGTTGATGTAAAATTGAGCACATTGAACCCCAGCAGAACTCGTTTCAGGAGATGCATTGTAGTTCCAGATGCTGACTCCAGCTAGGGTCTCTTCCGAAGGGAAGGTGAACGACAACATCGGAGGATCGTTCGCATCCAGTTTCGTCAGCCACATTTCAGAAGGCTTGCAGGTCAGATTCCGGCCTGTGATGAGACTGAAAAGGACAATTATAAAATTATAAAAAAACAAACTTTGAAAGAGTTGAGGTGGCTTCTGGAGCTCTATTGCAAAGTTTTATCGTTATTCCTTCCAGACTTATCGGCTCTCCGTCTGCCCCGAGGAACTGGACTCCCGTGAGGCCGATGGAGTCCTGGTGACCCCAGTTGGATATTAACGACATGTGGAACACTGTAGACTTTGAATTACATTGGTTAATTTTAAAAATTCTTACGTTTTGTTTTGTAGACGTTGTTGGATCCATCGACTTCCATTTCTGCTCCGTTTATGATTTCAGGAATTTCCTTTTCAACTTTGGTTTCTTCTTTGAGTCTGTTGGATTCTCTAGATACTGTAGCCGCTGTTTGTGGCCTCATTATGGTAGAGTCGTTTAAAGAAGAGATGGGGGAAGGAACAGAACTGGAATCTGATTCGAGATTCAGCGAACCCAGTTCCGCAGCGGTTTCTGAAGCTTGATTTTCTTTCAGAAAAATATCGTTTTCTGCGATTTCAGTAAGGATGTCAGGATTTGTGGTGAAGAGAATCGTCTGAAAATTAATCATAGTATTTAAAAAATCAGAAATATTTCGACATAATTGTCTCGATGCAAATTTTTAGAATTTTCTAGAATTTCGGACTTTGGATCTCAGGTTCAGATGATTTTATATAATTTTGAAAAATTTTAAAAACTTCTGAGAGATTCTAAGAAATTTTTGAAACTTTTTTGAGATTTTGAAAGTTTCGGAATTTTCACTTTAAATGCTGGGATCTGTTACGGATTTTAATTTTTGAAAATATTTAAATTCAAATGCACTAACATCACCGAGAGATTTCTCATCTGGAGAATCGCTAAAAGCACAGGAGATTTCTCCATCGAAAATCGTAACTTCGTCGAGTTTTATCTTCATTTTATGGACTCCTCTCAGAGCATGGACTCGACTTTCGCTGTAATTCTAAAACAAAAATTCATTAAATTTATTTTTTATTTTCGAAAAAACCCAGATTCTGATCATCGCAATTATTTCTTCTTTCTCCAATTCGACCATTATCCAGATCGGTAAATCTTTGTTTTGTCGGTAATTACAGGCCCACATCCTTCTGGGATCTGTGCTGGGACAACTATGACAAGACAACAAAGATTCCAAACATCCAAATTGCTCAACCGCATTCGTTGTTAGTTTTCCCGAATGAATCCTAGCTCCAGAAGCAGAAAAGATTTCTAATCCGCTGATTCCGATATAAAACGGATCATCCCAAGGAGATATAAGGAAAAATTTCAAAGTTTTTCCAGATGGAAGTTCGGGAATCGTAAAAACGCTAAAAGTTGTGGATTTTAAAATTTTAAAAATAAAACAAACCTTTCAATATTATTATTTTTCATTATTAATATTTGTAAAATAATTTTTTTACGGATATTACGAACAAGACAACTGGAATTCTTTTTATTTCCCGTGAAATAACATGAAGGAAAGCTTGTTGCTATGGAAATCCGCGAGCTTGATGTTCTTTTACTTCAATTGTGTTCCTTTCCAGAAACGTTTGAACATTTTTAAATTTAGTTTTTGGCTATCAGACTAAAGTTCAGAATTCAGAATTATCAGCGTTGACATGATTCTTGTTTAAAAAAATAAAAATATATAAAATTATGGGTTTTTTTATATATGAAAATTTATTTTTAGAAGCTTTACTAATTGGATTTACTATAAATAAACTTTGTTTAAGAATTTCCCTATTGATTAAATAATTTTGAAAAAATTTATATATTTAAAAAGTAACATTAAAATATGTAAATAAAAATTAAACTGTACATTATAAAATTATTGAAAATGGAAGGATGAAATAATGTTTCATCAAATGCTAAACTCCGAAAGCTTGTAATTGATATAATTCACCTCGAAAAATCATTATAAAAAATCTCTTAGAATTACCTCTAAACAGAGCCAGCGGTATTTTTCTATTAGATCTGATATCTTTATTCTAAGATAAAAAGCTTACATAATCCAAGGAGCGGTGGTGGCAATGATAGCTCGAACTGTTCAACCTCGACAAAGTGGTTCGGCATAGTGTTCAGCTATTGATTGGATAGCGGTTGGACTTATGTTTCCTACTGAGTCCACGTAAATTTACTCCATCTAATTGGAAAAATCAACGCTATATTCGAATCCATACCTGTCATTTTCTCCAGCTATTTTCTTTTGAACAGTTACAAAGATTTGAAGAATAAAATCATCCTTCTATTAGTTCCTTTATTAATGTAAATGAGTTCAAAGTCAGGATTCAAAGTTTACTAGCTGAAAGTCAGGTTTCACCGATGTATTTATTTTATGTAAATACTATATTTAGCGAAATTCGAACCAGTTTTCTCATACAAAGATGATCAAAGACGATAGTATTCTTTAAAAAACTCTTATCATGCATAAAAATACCAACAGAATTCTTCAATCGAGACATGAGATCAAAGTTCGTTACTATAATAACAATGGTAGATCTGATTTAGATGAACACCTTTCATTTTCAACAGGAAAGTAATTTTTTTCAGTTTTCCAATGTTTTGACTTCTCTGCATACAATGCAAAATTGGATTTTGTCGCTAAATTGATTATTTTTTCCTTTGTTAATGAAAGTGAAAGTAATACTAATTACTGAATCAGTGACTCAAGGAATGTGTGACAATTGAGAGACAAACAAACTACCAAAACCAGAAGAATAACTTTTAAACTAATAACCGAATAGTATTTCTCATGATCGTATAGTACTGTGAAAAAGCAACGAATATTTTAGTTCTATATGTCATTCAAAATTATATCTGTTGAAAATCCTTATTTTATTTCGCTTATATGTGGAATCATTCCGCAGATTTCATAAGAACGTAACTTTGGATTGATCTAACAACAACCGCAACACAAAACTGAAAATCTCATTCATTCTATAAGCTTCCTACTGAGAAAGCGTTCCAAAATTTGTAGTTATTCCCGCCACAAGATATTCAAGAGCAGAACTCAATGTTTACCTCAAAATCGGGTAATTTAACCGAAGAGAATGAATGTCATTTCTCTGTTCAGTAAACGCAGCTTCCTTTCTTCTATCAGATCTAGTTGACTGGGATATAAAGGAGAAAAAATGTGCTATAGGAAGAGACTCCCGACGAATATAGAAACAACAAATAAGCGCATTTAATTATCACCCCCTCGCTTCCCCATGACAACTTCTCAGTATTTCTGTAAATCAAAGTAACACATTCAATCACGCAACATAATTAAGATTTCCCGTCTTTTAAAAACTATGATTATGCTCACTTATAGATACATCTGAATTTTTATAACAAACCAACACAACTTCATAATTGTGATCGAGAAATGGATTTCTAATTATCTTCGAAGATAACCTATATAAAAAATAATCTGTTATAAATGTTTTTACGTTAATTTTTTAATTTAAATTTTAGTCATTTACGATCAAGGATCAACAGAGTCCTTCAACCTTACGTATCAAAAAAGGAAAACGATAAACTACTCAATAGGAAGTGAAGATGATTGAAAGCTTTTTAAAGTTTGGACTACCAATAAAACCCTCAGAATGGAGAGAAGGATTCCAATATCTTCATATGAAAATACTTAGACAATCTGAGATTCTAGTGTTCCTACTACACATCTACTAACCTTCCTAGTCCTACAAATCCCTCATATGTGCAAGTTTAAATTTTATTACTTCACAACACAATACTGAAATTAGTTATCAGCAAACTTCGTGCAGCAGAACTGAGCCGTAATCAAAGTGGCGTTGTTGTCATAAGTTGCATTCTGCCATGAACAAGGGGATTCCTTGGTGAATGCTACTCCTTCTTCCATCTCGTAAACACCGTTTCTCCGGATGAGTTTACCAGCATTGATGACATAAGGAGCCGAAGATGACTGAAATGATTGGTAAAATATCAATGGGAAGAAGATTTTGAAGTCTGATTTTGGAAAAGAGCTGATGCAAGTTGAATTCTTTCCTATGAAAGCAGAACAACAATATATTAAGCTATTTTGGGTGAGCGAATATTCCATTTCATTAAAACCATTAGAAGTGGCGGAAATGTTGACTTTGTCATCAAAGATATCGACGGTAGCATTAACGTTAGCGAAAAAGTTACCATAGGTGTAGAAAGATGCAGAACTGTTGAATGTCATGCATTTTGGGGTGTTCATAGGTGGTGGGGGGACTGATTTGTAGGCTGTGCAGCATTGATGGACGTAGAAGGTATAGTCGGGTATACTTTCAACAGTCTCTCGGCAGTTGTTATCCTCAGTGAAGAGTTCTCCAGTCAATAAACTTATTCCACCTTCATCAACGAAATTACTAATGAGTGAAGGGTAATATGTGAATTGTCCTAGACGTATGGGTAGTTGCACTCGAATACTGTCATTGGCAACAAGCCAGCTGCAGTACCCACCGATACTATAGCATCTCGTAAAGTAGTTACCTCCAATAGCAATGCGAATACCGTCCGTAGGTAAGTAGTAGAGGGATGCGTCAACGGAAGTGAAGGTTTCATTAGTAAGGAAGAGCTGAGTTTTCGGATTTCCTTGAAGTTCTTTAGTTTGAAGATTCGTTGTGTAAACCAAAACTGTGGAATTATTTATGGTGAAGGTAGCATTCATAAATATAGAAGTGCAGATTTGAGCACTTTGAGCAGCCGAGAAGGCCAGAAGCCCAAAGAAAGTGAGGAAGAAGACTCGGATCATCATTAGAGCTGAATGTGAAGTCAACTATGTCAGAGTCTGTTTCTGCTGCCTCTTTTATACAGAAATTTCTCTTAGAAAATTATGCTTTATCAATTGATTTTAGTTTAAAGTGATATCATGATTGATTCTTCTACTTTTCTGCTGCTTCCCAAAAATCAGATGATCACTTTTGAAAGGAGAACTTAATACCTATTATGTGCCACAAATTCATTGAATGTGCGTCAAATATATAATTAATGTAATAAAATCGAAATTCCTTGTTGTTAAAGTAGTGCACAAAACTTATAAAGTCATAAAAGACCATTTTAACAATTTGGATAAAATTTGGTCGATTGACATCACAATGATTGTTCATTGAGATAACGTTTAAAGCTTCTTATAATGGGTGTGGACGTATTTAATCATTATTGCTTTTTCCGTATTAATGGATAATACGGTCTTATTTGCAAGTATTAGATAGATGTCTGGAAACTAATTTAGGATAATAGTAAAGAAATTTAGGCTCTAAGAGTTTGCAAATACTATCCAGCATTACTTTCAATAAGTTTTCTATTAGAAATCATGAATAGTGTTCAAGAACGTCTACTTCTGAATTTTCTAGATATCATTTGGGTTCCCTTGTAATAAATTACAGTAAGTAGGAGCAAAAGTTTCTTTAATTTGTTAAATGGATGAAAAATCTCTTGATATTCTCTTAAAATACTGTTTGTTGGAAATTCAGGTTTTTGTTTCTCAAAAGTTTTCCTTAAAAGTGAAGTTCCAACGCTATAATACAATAATGAAACAAGCGCTAGTATGATAGAGTCGTTTGATATATGCTGTTCTGTTATTGTCGTTAAAAAAAACTTTTCTTCTTCCTCTGTTACACTAACACTGAAGTCATAAAACTTTTGAGTCAGTGGGATTAGACATAATTGCGAAAGTCCACGACCTCATAGATGTGAATTGATATATTAGACTTGAAGTTTTAAATACAGAGTTTTCGTGAATATTCTGAACATGGATCTGACAAAATAGGACAATTTCATATATTAGAATTATCGAATTGTTCAGATTAGAATGGGATTTTCTAGAATGGACAATAGTAATGAGTGATTACGAAAATCAAAAACAATTTCACAATTACTCCACTGATAAATGCATCTCCGTTAGTATCTATTCGATAAGTTTAATTTTCCTAGATTTGAAGCTTTATATACAACTTTAGGTTACTAAATTTCATGAATCATTAAACTTTCTAACTCTATATTGTCCGGAAACTAACTAGGTTCTGATATATTAAGACTTCTACTGATGAATATATAACAGTGAATAACAGAAGGTCTGTATCAGCAGAATTTAGATGACAATAAGGCTCTAGGATAGGTTTCTAAATTATATCTCGTAAGAAATGCTAGATTTGATTGACTAAACATTGATCATTGATGATGTAGTGTTGTACTTAGTTTTGGAATTAACATTGCTAGGTTGGGACAAGTGTCACTAACCTACTTTGGTAACACTGAGAATGGACAAAAGTTGTCAGTGCACACGCTCGTTGGTTATTTCTTGGTCTAGCGCTTCCTCTCAGACCTTGTTCTTTCTTCTGTTACTTCCAGATCTGACAGAAGAAAAAAAGCCGCGTTTCCTGAACAGAGAAATGACATCCATTCTCTTCGGTTTAATTACCCAAGTTTGAGGTAAACATTGAGTTCTGCTCCTGAGTATCTTGTGGCGAGAATAACCTAAATTTTGGAACGCTTTCTATAAAGAAAGCTTATAAATAAAGTACTGGGCTTTAATTAGATGTAGTCGTGGATTTTTTAAACCAACGTATGATGTCTGTGAATAATTTCTTCTTTATGACTTTTTCTTTTTTTATGACAGGTTTTTCTCTCAAAAACTATTTGGTGTTTGGACGAATCATGCTACTCTAGTAATCAAGAAGGCTAATTTAAAAGGAAAAATGAGATCAGCGCGAGTCGAAATGCTGGTAATTATCGAACAGTCTTAACGCTTATGTTGAATAAACGTATGATAATTCGTTTTTTAAAATATTTCGCTTTCATTCTTCAATTTACAATATTAAAGTTACGATATTTAAATCTTCGGTAGTACAGTGATTATTATTCGTAACTGTAAGTTATGAAATTCTTGTTCTCCCTCGGATCCAGCTTTATGAACGACTAAACCCTAACTGTATTTGACAGCACTTATGATCCACTGATAACATCGTTCTGTTTTCTATAATGTACAAGTCACTGAAACAATTTTACAGCAACTGAACGAAGTAAGTACGAAACTGCATTTAGCACATTCTCTATGAATGCGAACATTTTTTAAATAGTTGTAATTCCCAGTAATTATGAATTAAAGAAGGTTCGAATTCCAATGAGAACACTCAAGCATGGGTTGAAACTTCTTGAAATTAAATTAAGTGGACATTTCTGACACAAACATTTAAAATTGAGAGTTATTAAATTTTCTAAAAATTAATACAAATTCTAGTCAAGATAATTTCATAAGAAATCAATGTGACCTCTAATCTCTATAAAAGTGTGGTTGTCACAGATTTAGGGAACTCAATCTTTATTTACAGATTATAGTAGGAAGTCAACAATATATAATTAGAAAATTACTACGTAGTTTCAATGCTGAGGGACAATTATTGTAACATCAGCAATGGTGATGATGCCCATGATGGTGTCCAAAATGGAAATGCTCATGGTGATGATGACCGTGGTGGTGTCCATGGTGGTGATGGCCGTGATGATGGTGATGGTGATGATGAGGATGGCAGTGATGACCGAAGAGATGGTGGAAAAGGGACATTTTTTATAAGTTCTCAACGAAATAAATCCAAAGCAGAGAGCTGAACAATAGCTAGTTCCAGTTGACAATTGAAGAAAACAATATGATGGAGTTACGGGAAATTGAAGGACTTTTATATCAGAGACTTTTATCAGGACATGCTTTGATTACGTATGATAGCCTAGGAGAGCAGTGGAAGCAATGAATCACTCAAAACGAGACAGCGAATTACGTCAGAGAATCCACTTTCTGTGATAGTAAGATATTTATAGTAAAGTACGTAATACACAGAACTGAAGACGTTCGAAATATGAGTGAAATTATGTGAAATAAATGATAACAAAGAAATTATCAATCATCACAAAAATAGAACATTAGTGGTATTTGAGAAGCAATAAACTTCCATTTCTTACATTCATTCCCGAAAAAAGAATAAAGTAGCAATTATGTGAGTTTCTTATTATTCATATCATATAATTACGTTCGTGTTCCATATTTTCATCTTTCAATATCACCAATCTTAATACAAATGCTTTATCTCAACACCATGAAACGATTTAATCTTTGACGTAATGTTCCCCCGTTTTGAGTGATTCATTGGTTTCTCAGGTTGTGATACGTAATCGAGGTGTGTCCTGGTGAAATTGTCGTCTATAAAAGTCCTTTGATTTTCCATAACTCCATCCTATTGTCGTCTTCGATAATCGGTTGAAACTAGTTGTTGTTCAGCTCTCTGCTTTGAATTTATTCCCCTCAGACTTCATAGAAGAAAATAACGATGTTTGGATACGGTCACAGCCATCACTACTATCCTCATCACTACGATGATCACCATCATCATTACGATCATCATTACGATCATCATCATGATTATCACCACGGGCACTTCTACGACCATCACCACTATGGACATCACCATGGACATCATCACCACCATCACTGGTAATTTCCTAGAGACTATCTCTCAGCATAATTAGATTGTGCGATAACTCTTAACTTTGTATTGTTGATTTCTCACTATTATCTGTGAATATAAACTGTTTTCTCAATCTCTGACAACCATGCTTTGATAGAAAGTGGAAGTGTTGTTTAGAAATTATTTCGACACGATTTTCTAGAGACTTCCATAATTTTCGATTTCAGATAGGGGAAGGTTCCACTAGATTAAGCTTTAAAAAATAAAAGTACATTGG
>SWDT01000214.1:0-27209 GCA_009193035.1 Halicephalobus mephisto | reverse complement strand
GGGCCAGCTCAGCGACCCTAATAATAATCGATTATAAAGTTATTTTTTATAAAAAACAAACCCCAACGAGTGTTCGAATCTCGTGTGAACTGCTTGTCTGTAGATTTTGTCGACGACCCCGAGTTGTTTGATGTTGTTCAGTCTCTGGAAGGCCGGAGTGTCAATGATGGAGAAGCAGACCTTCGGAATCTTGATCTTCTCGTAGATTCCTCCTGCATGTTGGATAAAAGCATCAGGAGCATCGGGATCCCATTCTATTACTTTCTTCATTTTTTTATTTTTTGGATAAGAAACAGACTGAGACCTGCAAGGAATTGTAGGCACAAAGATCGGACTTAAACCGGAACGGCCTAGACAGGATGCCCAAAGCTCCGCCCAGTCAGCCGACGCCTGTGAAGTGAGACTAAAGTGTTAGAGAGTCAGTCTTTGAGAAATTCCAGCTTCAGATCGGTCTGAGTTTGACTTCAGTCAAACGAGGACCTTTCCTCTCTTTGTACTATGTATGTTGAGATAAACAAGAGTAATTGCTAATAGTAGGAACCAACAGTTTTCCGCCTGATCAAGGAGCTCCCAAGATGTCACTCCATCGACATCCCATCTCACACATCTTATCGAACCACCTTTACTACAGGGATATAATTTTTGGACTGTGGGAGCTATTATCCACTTAAAGCTCTGTGTTTTAGTGAAATTTTAGAATCCCAAGTGGCTTCTCAAACAAACTGAACGCAAAACGTAAAAAATTAAGACTTTTTTAGGCAAAATTTTGTACGGAGAACCTTTTCCGATTTTATATAATTTCCGCAGGGGGCGCCCCTTAAGGACAACTTCAGCGTCAGAAGATGAGTTATAAACTACTCTAGTTATGTACAAAAAATAAATTTTATAGCTCTTCATATAAAAAATTTAGAACCAAAAATACTTTTTTCGTCCATCAATGGGATACCATGGACCTCAGCGAAATTTTAAATTTTTTAAATATTTTTAATGAACATTTTATGTCTGATTACGCGATATATATCTTAGGCCCATGAAGGACACATACAAAAAATATAAGCAAATTAGCTGTTATAGTTAAAGAACTATAACAAAAAATCGCCTTCTGGGGTCCTCCAGGGACCCCGCTTGGTATATTAAGGGTTAAAAGTAAATTGTCCCCTCATATTAATCACGTTGATTTCTTTGTAGGAGGTTCATCATCAGGAAGAGGTCTTAAACGACGACTGGATCTTCTTGGAGGAATCCTGCTGGCTGTTGTCTGATTACGACTAGAAATAGTCTTGTTCCCGTTTTCAGTTGATTTAGTATTACCTTGAGCAGAGACATTCACTGAATCTGTTTCTTTAAAAGTTGGTTGTGTTGTCTGTTGATTAGGCTCGAGTTTCTGTGGTCGATGTTTTGAATGATTACAGAAGAGTAGACGTTCTACTTTTTCAATCCACAAGAGCAGAAGAGAAATTGCTGTCCAGTGGGATTAAGCTTGGTTCTGACAAAGTCGCCACATTTCGTACAGATCCATCTTCTCAAATCTTGGGTGCATTCCTCCGGACATTCTGATTCAAATGCAGTCGAATACACTACAGTGTGATCTACCTCAGCACCTTCCATATTAATGAACCCAAATAGAACTTTCTTGTCATTCTCATCCCCGATATATGGTTCAACTGCTCTGTCATCCTTAATTACCTGGCAATACTTAAATTTCGTTGTTTCTCGAAGCATTTTAATGAGTTGTTCATAACCGAGAGGAGCTCCGATAAAGAGGCTCACAGAGTTGACCCATTCCCCATTGACTTTTTTCGGTAACCAAGTGTTCAATTTTTCTAGCCAAAGTGTCATCTCACCGATAGATCCCGGAATATAACTCCCTTCATCCATGTTGCTTGTGTTTTCCACCGAGTACTTAATGTAATCAGTGTAACAGAGGAAAAGTCTTTTTAGTATTGAATACATTTTCAAGAAGTTGTTTTTTTCCATCGATTTGTAATATATTTTTGCTTTATGCAAATTGATACAGATTTTTACGAATGATTTTTCTTCGGAGTATATATTCGGAAGAATATCTGGATACCCAGCTTTTTCCATCCTCATTTCAATTTTGCGATAAACACAGTAAAGATTTGTAAGAAACTGACCAAATCCATTTTCATTATGTACGATTGTTTCTCGAATCCTCTGAATAAACTTTTCACACTCAAAACGAACAGGAATATCGTATTGAGAGTACTTCCTTTCGTCCAATTCTCTCATGAAATTTACGAGTTCTTCCAGAGTCATATGCTTGACTTCAGTGTAGTTAATCAAAACTCTGCATTTCGTTTTCTTTTGTGATTCATTAAGGTTTCTTTTTTCAAATAAATCTTTCATCTGAAAGAAATTTTACAGTAGTAAAGTGGTTGAAGAATCAAAAGACCAGTAAAATTATTAAGAATTAATGCAGATTTTTCGTTATCGGATTTAGTAATTATATAATATATTTTTGGGAGTTTGTTGGAAATTGAACCCAATTGGACTTAATTCTCTATTGGTAAATCTCACCTTCATGATTTCTTCTGGAAATCCAGTTTTTGGAAACTGTACTCTCAAGTCCACGCCATAATTGATTCCTCTCACAAAATGACTGCAGCTTAGTGGATACCTTTGAAAATTCACCAATGCCTTTTTCTGTCTGCAAATGTATAATTTAACTTCCCAGTATTTCTGGTCGTCAAAAACAATTTCGAAATCAAGAACCTTTTTGCAACTCTTCTCTAGAAAGAGACTTATGAATGTCTAAAATGCCCGTGATAAATTTGTCTACCAAACTAGAAACTTGCCCAATATGGAATTGAAATCGATGACATATTACAAACGTAATAATTCCACTCATTCTTGATATCCGACATAATAGTAGGAAGCTCTTCCCCAACGGGTATCAGTCGATGAAGAAATTCATTGTATCCCCATCCAGTTTTACATTCACGGCCATTACAAAGAATGCTTGTCATTTTATACAGAGAATATGTACTTTGTAATTACTTGTAGAAACAACAATAAATCGATGGTGATGATAACCGAACCTGCTCAATGAACCGGTTTCACAAGAAGAATCTAACTGAAAAATTATCAGAAAAGTCAACTGCAGTAATCGACGCTCGTTCGCCTGTCTTTATACATTCTTTCGTGATAATAACTCTTCATGAAAGAGGTGTTTCTTTTCTGAAGAAATCATTAAATCATAACCGGGGAAGTTATAAGCATTATCTAAAATAATGTTTGAAATGGACAATTCCAACTTTTACTAAAATTTCGAACTATTTATTTTTACTTTTATTCATGCTTTCAAGATTCATTAATTATGATCATTGTATTTGCAACAATGAACTCAGAAAATCAGGTGAAGGTGTATAATTCTTTGAGTAGTTTGAGAGGATACCAGATTCTGTTGGGCGTTGCAATTTCGGAATTTGGTTTGATGATTGAAGAACACTTTTAATTTCATTCTTATCTAAATTAATGTGTTTCTTCTGAGGTGGTACAAGAGCAACTGAAGAAGCGTCTTTGAAGTTTTCAATTTCTTCAACATCTGAATTGTCGTTAAATTTTTCCTTGTGATGCGAACGAACGACTACTCTTGCTTTTGAATATACGACATCTGGTTCGAATGATGATGTACAGTCAACTTCGAGCGGTATCTTGAAGGAATCGGCTTCTCTAATCTGATGATCAGAATCTTTTTTATTTTCATCTCCTTCCAATGAAGCATCGTTACTTACATCTTTTTCCACTGGATTCCATTCATCAATTCTTTCTAATAACTCTTGTAATTCCACAAACTCTCCCGATATCAGCTCTCCTTCTTCAATAGGGGCCTTTTTCGCAATTCTATCCGCCAAGTAGCTCAGGTAAGAGAAGTACAATCTCTTCAATTTCTGATACATGTTAGCCATATCAGTTCGATCAATAGAGCAATACTGTTCCTTAGCACTAATTAAATCCAGAGAACCTACACTTTCTGAAGAAATAGTCGGACGTCCTCTTTTTGTTAGTTTCAGTTCAATTTTCTTGAAAGCACAATATATACAGCACAGAAAAGACTGGAATTCCTTTTCATTGACCACTTGCATATTAGGAAGATTGTTCTTGAACGGTGTAACTATGGCCCAGACAGGTGCTTGGTATTTTTGAATTTTCTTCTTGTAAATTTGATAAGCAAGGTTTATTAATTCCTCCAGATTCAGTTCTCTAATTTCATCATAGTTGATGAGAACTCTGCATTTCATTTGCAAGAGGTTTGGACTGAATTTCTTGGTATCCATTGAATTTAGATCTATTTCGAACTGAAAAATTACAAAATTCAAAAAATATGAAAATCGAATTAAAAAATTACAGTATTATAAATATCAGGGAAATAGTTTCAACAATTTCCAGAAAGAAATCTGTATTTGATTTCGAAAATTTCAATAAAATGTTGAAAGATTTTAGTGTTTAGAATTCTTTGAAGTTATTGATACCAGAGTGACAATTTAAAAAATATGTACTTACCTTGTCCATGCCTCCAGGGTACTCAAATAGTGGTATACGAACAACTAAATCTACTCCATGCTGGACTTCAGTGACGATGTGAGTGCAATCTTTTGGATCATACAATTGCCCCATACGTTTCTCGATTTTTGTAATGATGAACCAGTTGAATTCATAATAAAATTGATTTCCACATCCAATACAAAAGTTTAAGTACTTCTCAGAGGAAGGGAAATTCAAATAACTTAAAGGCTGAAGAGATATTTACAAATTTATTATTGATTATTTTAAAAATCTTACCAAGGAAGTATTTTTAAGATCTATAGGTTTCCTATTTTCTATAGTATGCCTTGGAGGTATCTCTTCTTCAACTGTCTCAACAAATGCTGCGTTCACAGGAACAAATCTTTGGACAGGTTCTTGGAAAATGAATCCCCAGCCAGGCTTACAAGGAAGTCCGAAAACAACGACTGCCATTCGGTGTACTGAATAGATTTTGTAAAACAACTGAATGCTTTTCATCAAGCTAGCCTATTTAAATAAGCATTGACCGACCTCTGATAAGAACTCTGGTCATGCGTCATCCTAATGACATTGTTGTCGTTACCGCATGAGTAATTGTTTTTGTTTGGACACCATTAACCCTCCCTTTTCCGATTACAATTTCGCTGACGTTTAACAGGTTTTTGAATTTTGAATTCAATTACACATAAAAAATTGACAGGAATATTATCTGGATGCATACATTATTAAGTCAAAAATTAAGTCTAAACAATTTTAATAATTCAAATATGATCCCGTCTTATCAAATCGGTCATTAACCATCACGATAATCAAGTGCTTAACTATCGATTGGTACGTGAAGTACTCACTTCTACCTATTATGAACTGAGATATGACAAATTTTACATATGTGCCCAACATCATTTATATTAGGCTTTTAGGTAATCGTTCTAAATAAGTAACTTGATCCATTTTAATTTAATGAGCAACTAACTACATCGGTATATGAGAAATAACTGGATTTTTGATTTACATTTTGGAGAGAAAAAAATTAAGAAAATATTTTAAATATCAACATCTTGTTTAGTGCAACCATAAGTGTGTTTTCTTAATTCTCTGGCTTTTTTGTTCTATTTAGTAAGTCAAAGAATCCCACCACTATATTACATGATGATTCATATCACAAAATGGTTAAAACTTCGCCTGTTCTGAAAAATGTTTTGCGCTTGAAACCAAAGAAATTACAAAACTTTTCTAAGATTGTCGAAATTAACTAGTTATGATGAAATTGAGTAGAAAATAGGCCAGACTTCTTTAAGATTATCGACAACAGAATTCTTCAAATTAGGTAATAGAACACAGGGTAAGTTGAGATCAAAGTCATGGGTTTACACAATTATTTAAATAATAAACGAATATATTGATATCCGCATTTCTGCACCTCATTCCTGCTGATTAGGTTTACTTTCCACTATGTTTAGTACTGGTGTAAAGTTAGAATATTCGTAAAATTCGTTATATCTCAATCCATAGTAGATGGAAATAAATGTTTTATATATAGTTCATAGCTATAAAATTGACTACTCCAATCGATATAATTGATTTTATCAAATCTCTTAAGAACCACGTTATTGAAATTTTTGCACCTATTTTCGAGAAATTTCCAAATCAATATTTTGCATACTCAGTTCAAACACGTAGGAATATTATATATAATTGAACTCATCATTCAAAATCTACCAAATGCCAGCAAAATTATAATCGGAACTAGGAGTGTTAAAGTTTAAATGAATTTTCAACATCTATATTTTTAGAGTTAGTTTACAAGTTTATTTTTAATTATCCACTTATATAAACTAGAAATGCATAGTTTTGTGAGGTCATGTCAACAAGAATTCCCAGGATTTTCTAGAAAAGTTAAGAATATGCAGGTTTATAGTTTATTTTGAAATTTTTTATCAAGTTATGAAGGATAATATTTTGAATATAAATCGAAAGTGATCTTATGACGTTCGCTATTTTTTAGTTTTTGAGCTTTTAATTTTGCGATAATTTTATCAAATTCTTTAATGTCAACAGCGTAATATTCTTTTGATTTGTTTTTAGGGAATTTTCCAACAATTACAAAATGAAAGCAAACTGCTTGAAATTACTAAACAATTGATGCTGGTGGTAGATATGGTTTATTCTTTGATTTAAAACTGCACACAATGATTACGTCTGTTTATTCCATAATCAACGACGTTGTATGTCGTCACATAAAAAAAGTGATAAAAAATCAATATTTTTTGGGTGACTCAGATGATGCTGACTCAATAGTGTTACTTTCCAAATCCATAGGAGTTGAAATGACGACTTATTTTATATTCAAGTTAACTTTCTATTTTTCGAACAATATCGCAATTAATTGAGAGATAAAATAAAAGCAATGCATGTTACTTGTTTTGTAAATTCAAATTTCTCAATATAGATAAATACCGATTAATTATGTGAGCAGTGTCTCCTGTAAGCGGAAGTCGTTGAACTTTAGTCAAAGCAGCTATAACATCTGTTTTCTCACTTGATTCATTAGAGAGAAGAGCAAGTAAGTTGGATATTGCTCGGTTATTTTGATATTCTTTTTTGAGTTGCATTTTTTTAAATTGATTGCAGATTGAAAGCGAAATTTCTTGCTTCGTCAATGGTTCTAATTCCGAATCAGCAACAGATTCAGGAAAAGCTGTTGTCTTTGGTTTCTGATGATGACTAGGATGATAGCATATGAGTAGTTTATCTTTATATTTCTTTGATCCACAAATGCAGAACAGGATCTGTTGTCCATTTGGATTAAGTTTGGCTTTCACAAATTCTCCACATTTGGTGCAGATCCATCTCCTCGGGTAGTCAGTACACTCTTCTGGGCATTCTGAGTTAAATAAAGTTGAGTCTTCTGGAATTTCCTCTTTTTCAGCTCCTTGCATATTCACGAATCCAAAGAATAACTGTTTCTCGCTTTTACTATACATGTAAGGCTCACAAGTATTTTTCTGATTGTCTTCAAAAACTGGAATTTCATTGAATGTAATTGTCTGATGAAGTTGTTCGATTACGTTGTCATATCCAGGTGGAGATACTAAACAGTATTCTGGACAATTTATCAATTTCCCATTAAACTTCAGTGGAAACCAATGATTTAGTTTCTTGAGCAAGTTCATCATGTTGTTAGATGTATCTGGGATAAAGCTACCTTCATCCATATGATTCCCTTTTTCGACGGAGTACTTGATGTAATCCAAATAGCAATGGAATAGTTTCTTCGCTATTGGATATAGGTTTATAAAATCGCTTTTATCTATGGCTTTGTACTCGTCTTTGGCATTTTTAAGGTTGAAACAGATTTCGACGAATGATTTTTCGTCATTATCATCTATGGAAATGATAGCTGAATGCTCCACTTTTTCCAGTTTCATTTCGATTTTTCTGAAGATCATATAGAGGTGCATGAGGAAGAATTTAAATTCTTCTTCATTTTCAACTGTAGTTTTTCGATATTCATTGTTTAAGTTTTCATATTTAAATAAAACAGGAATATCTCTATTCGAACCGAATCCTGCTTCCAACTCCATTATCAATTCAGCAAATCTTCCAAGAGTATCTTCATAAATGACTTCATAATTCTTCATAATTTTGCATTTGACAGTTTTATAAGCATCATTAATTGGAGCAGTTTTACAGAAAAAGACCAACTAAAAATGATATTATTTTTTGTGGGAAAAATTCCTACCTCTTCTTCAGGAATTTCTTTTCTTGGAATCAGCAACTTGAAATCAACTCCATACCATATTTCGCTTACACAATGACCACAGTTGGGCAGATAATTATATGGCTTTTTACCTTTTTCATGCTTATGAAGGATGAAGTATCTCAACAACCAATAATCTTTATCATCGAAGGTTATGATAAAATCTACAAACTTCATAACAGATGCTTGGAAAAAATCACACCAATCAAAATAAGATATATTATTGCAATTTAGCATTTCTGGTAACTGAACAGAATGTGTTTTTAATTCCTTTGAAGAATCTACAGGAGAAATTCGATCGAGAGGAATTAAACGATCCAGTAATTTATCGTAGCCCCAGCCAAGTTTACATTCACGACCATTTACTTCCAGGCGATCCATTTTAATAGAGAATAATTTATAATTAAAAAATAGACAGTTTATGTCTGTCTTTGCTCTTCTAATCAATAAACTGATAGCATGATTGAGTTGAGATAAAGCATAATTGATTTTATTCATTGTGAGATTCCTAATGATTAAATTTAGAGTTTGAATTTTTATGAAGCTTTACTGCTGTCATATTTGAGAAGTATTTTTGAATTCAAATATCTTTAAGAACAACTAAATATTAAAGTTCTCGGACTTTTGCAGTGGGATTAGCGCACGCGTATTTCTGAAAAGAAATGAGAGAGTTATATAGCATGACTGTAAATCATTTATCTTTGTTTATATTCATGTTATTCTACTCCAACATGGAGTTCTGTGGGTATCATTCTCCTTGATTTGTTAAGATCTCCTCAGTTGACTTTCTGATATCAAATAGGAGCTCTATCGAACTAAACAAAGTTGTTCTCAGGACTTATCTTTTGAGATATAGGTGTCATTTGCTGATATTTTTGGGAATATAAAAGAGAAATGAATGCTTTTAAGTAAACTTGAGGTATTGAATATTATTTATGTACTTGCCTTTGTACTAGCAGTAAGTTCTAGCAACAAAAACTTAAGATATATGGTTTTATAGGTATTGTTCTTAACAGCAGTAATAACATTCTTTTGTTCATGTGAATTTTCTTATTGCAGTTTTCCTTTAAATTCCTGCTATTCAAAGCTTTTGAGGAAGAAAATTGAAGATTTAAAACCGAGAATAACTAGGAGAATAAGAAAAGGATCAACTGCATGAATTTCTTTACTGGAACCTCTACCGGTTGTGAGCAAATCATCGAAATCTTCTGTAAGACAACTAATTTTAAGATTTCTCCAATGGTCAAAGACAATAAAGTAATCGAACCATAAATAGAAAATAGTAGTAATGAGAAATCTTTTTCGGGTTTGTTCACATGGAAGAGGCTAAACTGATCAGAGCTCAGATGACTCAACTGTATTTGAATAACAATGCTCAAAAGATTGTACCAACGATCTTCTATGAAAAATTTGATTGAATGTTGATTCCATCACCGAATTTCTCCAAAACCAAAATTCAAACACCGAGTGCTCTCACATATTTATTTACATACCTAATTAACTAGTTCATCTCAGTGATTCAGAAAGATAGTTATCAACTACAGATTCTGGATATGGTTTTTAATTACATTGTCATGCCTACAGATCATATAAAACAGTTGACTTTTTCAAAATGCTTTCTCTTACAAGTGATTAAAGAGATGAGCAAAAATTCAAGTTTTATCGAAACTACTTATTTCGAATCAATTTAATTTAGCTTATTTTCATGTCCAATTACGGTAAAACTAGTCTCTGGAGGTAGAATGAATTGGTAAAAATTTTCCTCCAAGAAGAACTGTTTGATTTCGTTGTACTTCGTGAAACCAAATAGCAATCCATTCTCATCATGGACTTCCACAGGATCGGAAATAGAATCGGTCCAGAACTCGTCCAAGTAAATTTGATTTCCAGGGAATGCGTTCAAAATAGTCACTGTACAAGTTCCTGTTCCGTTGTTCACCATTGTTAGTTTCCCATTCTCCTTACCTAGTAATTTGGCATCGATCACATCGTGTTCGAAAAGACAGTTCTGAGTGTCTACTGAAATTAATTATTTAAAGTGAAATAAAAAAACCACTAACAATTATGGGATCTAACAAACATAAATGCACTGTAATTCTTCTCTTGTTTCTCGTTGTAGATAATATTTTGAACATTAAATGAGGTATATCCTATGGGCATAAATCGTCGTCTTTTATTTTCCCCATTAATATTGTTAATTTGTCCTATTCTAAATATTGTCAGTTACAAATAGCAACTTGGTTAAAACCTACGGTGCTACGTAGAGATCGAAATATCCTTCATAGAAATCAAGAACCCCATAGTCACTATCTGTCACAAAGTAGTAATCAATCTTCGAGTCATAAGACATGTTACATTGAACTTCTACATAACTATTATCTGGTATTTTTGAAAGATCATAGAAGATATGTGTAGCCGTTTCGTTTAAAATTAAATTGTCAACACGTTTTGGTGTAGGAATCTGATATAGTGTCATGGAGAAAGAAATATCTGTAATGTCAGTAATACCAAATAATTGATATCCTTGCACGAAGATGTAATAATTTACAGGAATTACTGTTCTTTCGTAATGCCTAAAGGTGAAAGAAAATAAAAATAATGTGTAAGAAACTTACAGTGAGTACTGAGATCCTTCTGGCAGTTGAACTGCTGCTTGTAATATATTGTTTTGGGTAATACTATAATGCAGAGCAATAAAATCAATTTCATTGGCACAGTAATCTTTCACTTCGAACTAAATTAATCAACTTATAAGTTGTCTATATCTATTCTAAGAAACTTACATGAATGTAACTATTTTTAAAGAAGCAAAACACATAAGTGTTCGGGAGATTCTCTAGAAATGTTGCACTTACGGTTCCAGAACATGGAATAGGTATAGTGACATTTTCACTTAGGCAGTCTGAAATTCTTCAATAAAGTTTTATCTTTTATGTTTAACAACTACCGTATTGTTGGATTAACATTTCAAATCCAGCTTGAGTGATACTGCCATCAGAATAAAAGTAGAGAAGAAGATCATATGGAGGAGCAATATAAGTATGACTGGGCAAGATTTCAATTCCTTCAATTTGTGCATTGCTTTGAATCCTGACAATGTCATAGCCATTTTCTATATGAAAAGTTTGAGCCCAAAAGGTGAATTGTTTTCCACTATGGGCTTCGATCGATTGAAAACAATACTAAAACAGGATTTATTTTTTGCTCTAAAAACTTGTCGGTACTTACGGCATTGTTTGGATACCCATTAATGAAGTCAAGATACGAAAAGATAAATATGTCCTCAGTTGAATTATCAAGTGGGCAATCTATTGGTAGTTCATTATCTAATTGAGCTAAGCTGACCAAGCCTCTTAAACTTCCATAATTGGTATCATGCATATGTTTATGGTAAGTAATCGTAAAAAACGAAATCAGTCCACTAATTTTCACAACTTCCGTTCCGTTTGTGGAATATGGGCTGAAGTGACTAAAATACCGATACTCTAATCATAATTAAATCAACAAAAAGTACCTGATCCCTATATCTGGATCAGTATAGAAGAAACTTGAATTATCTATCATATTCAGGTTAAATAGCAGTTTTAAATATACAGTTGTGCTTTGCAATGAAACATTCCATTTACAGTCGGTGCTGAGTTCTGAAGTCAACGGTACTAGTATTTCGGATTTCGAGAGTTCAGGATCAGACTTGTTTAAGAAGTCAATTTCGTACGAATGAGAAGAACCATTTGTATCGTAGATGAATCCTTGAAAGGCTTGCCATTCTGTTTCTTTGTTGGGATCAGAAGCATTGTTCAACAATTTGAAGGAAATAGATTTTCCAATAAACTGATAATACTCAATGTTCGTGTCGATTTCGTCATAAAACCTACTTGAGGTAAGATTTAAAATTACCAAACTGAATTTACCTGGTCGATGTATCCCACGTGATAACCACATTCCTCAAGTATCCATTAGTTATTATAAAAACCAAATTCCCAGATTCACTTTCGAGGTTAAAGTAACACTGCGACAGATTTTTCCCATCAATGGTTTCGGGAAAATTTGGAGTCGAAATATAAGTTGCGCCATCGTCCACATTAATGTAATGAATACAATCAAAAATTTCTCCATACGCTATTTTGGCAAATACTGCTAAAATAACGAGTAAAATATAAACATACATTTTTGTTGTTATAAAGAATTTACTTTTTAATGCAGTCTCAGAATACTCAAAAAGCTCCTAAGCTAAATGTATCAATAATGATATCGTAATCGGATTATATCCTCTAGCAGGTCCGATAATACACTGATTTTCATGCATAAACATTGTTAAAATCGGTAATCGATTTCTGATTATTGATAGCGTAACCTTATATTCGCTTTGAACATTATTTTTTGTCAAAAAGAAACGAATGCTTTTAATGATCAAGCGCTTTCTGAACCGAAATATAATTGTGCGATAGCTGACACAGCAATTAATGGATAAAATTGACCTAAAAGACCTGAGTTCATTGAAAAACTAACATATATTTAACTACATGCTTTTACAATGTTTGGCGTGATGAAGAATTTCGAACTTTAATTAATCAAGACTTCAGGAAAATAATACCTGCCATTGAGTTCTCATAAGAAAATCTGTTACTTCTATCGGATCAAATAACTGTAAAATCCATTTTTTATTACTTTAACTCTCTTTACCAAAGTTTAACCTTAATGTTTTTATTTCATAGCTAATTTCTGTAACTGTTACTGGAAAATAATGCTTTTCTTGAGGTCAGAGATTTAAAATAATATTAGACATCTTTTGTAATTAATTAAATAATTATTCGCAATTCGTGTTTAAATTTTGCCAAACGTCTTTCTAAACTTAGATATTGTCCTGAAATTAAAAATTGTCGGTACAAAAGTAATTTTTGACATTTTTCCTATTACTTATTAAAAATAAGGATTATATAACTGCATTCATTGCAAGATTTGTATTTAATTACACTGAAGAACTATTAAACTAATAAATTAACTTTAGAACGCTATTAGATCCAAAAGTAGAATTTAAACCGTCAAGTGTTCCTGTGTATTTCTATATTGATTATATATCAAATCCTATATTTTTTATTTCCGAATTTCAGATAACTATTCACCAAATAGATAATCTAGAAAATTCCTCAAAAGCATAATAATAATGCACAAGTCATTTCAAACGACTAATTTCACTAAAATACATTTCTTATTAGGCGCTAAAAAAGAGAGGAAAATTCAAATTTTCTTGCAATACATCATCTTCGCTTTATTTAATTCAGTTTATTTTCATGTCCAATTACAGTAAAGCTAGTCCCTGGAGGTAGAATGAATTGATAAAAAAACTTTTCCAAAAAGAACTGTCCAATTTTATCAGATTTCGTGAAATTAAACAACATTCTTTCTTCATCGTGGACTTCTATAGGATCGGAAGCAGAATTCGTCCAAAATTGATCCAAATAAATATTCTTCTTAAATGGATTTAGAAGACTCACTCTGCAGATCCCTGTCCCATTGTTGACCATTGTTAATGTCCCATTCTTTTCCGCCAATGATCTGACGTCAATCACATCGTGTTCGAAGAGGCAGTTAGATATGTCCACTGAAATTGATTCCTTAAATCGAAATGAGGAAAAAACTAACAGTCATGTGGTCTGACAAACAGAAATGCAGTGTAATTCTTGCTTTGTTTCCCGTTATAAACGAGATTTGTATACGCCGATGAACCATATCCTTCAGGCATAAATCGTCGACTATTGATGCTGCCATCAACGGTACTAATTTTATCTACTCTAAACATTAGGAAGTATTTATGAATGAGTTCATTAAAACTTACGGTGTTATGTAAAAATCGAAATATCCTTCGTAGAAATCAAGTACCCCATAGTCACTGTCTGTCAAGAAAAAGTAATCAGCTACTGTATATTGATAAAACTCATTCTTGACCTCTATATAACTGTTATCCACTATCCTCGATAGATTGTAAAGAACATGTTTGGTTGTTTCATTCAAAATTAAGGTATCAATAAGCTTTGGTTCAGATATACAATATAATGTGAAGAGACACCACACATCTGTAGTGTCAAGAATACTAAAGAAATCATCACTACTAGCGTAAATGCTGAAATTTTCAGGAATTACCGTCCTTGTGAATCGTCTAAAGATGAACAAGATTAAAAATACCTTGTGGAACAACTTACAGCGGGTATGACTTTCCATTTGATTTTTCAATCTGAGCTTTCAAGAACTTGTTGTTAGCAATGTTATAATCCACAACAGTGAAGTTGGTTTCGTTGGCACATTCATCGTCTAGCTTGTACTAAATCGGTGGCATTGTAGAATATCTGCATATTTTCTTGAAAACTCACCATAATATAAATCATTGTATTGGAACAAAACACATGAGGGTTGTGAAAGCTTTCTGAACATGTCATGTTTATGGTCCCGGAACATGGAATAGTTACCGTTAAATTCTGAACTGAGCAATCTAAAATTCTCTAAAGAACCGAACTTTGACAATGAAGTTACCGTATTCTTGGATAAACACCTCAAATCCAGCTTGGGTAATGCTTCCATCAGAGTCGAATTTGAATAAAATATCGTACGACGGAGCAATATAAGTGTGGTTGGGTAGCAGCTTTATTTTGTCAAATTCTGCCGCATTTTGAACAGTTACATTGTCGAAAGCCTTTTCCAGATGAAAAGTTTGGAACCAAAAAGCAAAGTGTTTACGACTTCCAGGATGGATCCATTGATAACAGTGCTAAAAAGAAATTTATCCTTCGTCCTTACAAAGCTATGAATACTCACGGCGTTATTCATGTATCCATTATTCAAGTCCAAAGACGAAAATATGTGTGTATCACCAGTTAGATTTTCAAAAGCGCACTTTGATGGAATTTCATAGTCTCTATGAGCTAAAGTTACTAACCCTTTTAAACTCCCGTAATCGACAGTTCGTATAAAATTATAATAAGAAATGAAAAGTTCTGCAGGTCTTTCACCAACTTCTATCAACCTCGTTCCATTTGTGGAATATGGACCATGTCGACTAAAACATCAATACTTTCATTATTAGTAAGTAAAAAATAATACTTTAACCCGTCGTCTACATTATTGCGAAATAAACTCGAATTATCCACCATGTTCAAATTTAATAGCATCTTTATATAAACTTCTGTGCTGTCAATCTTAAAGGTCCACTCACAAATTTGATCAATTTCTGACGTTAATGGAACTGACATTTCGAATATAGAAAACTCCGGGTTAAAAATGTGTCCGAATTTAAATGCATATTGTTGCTGAGCTGATGTATCACTCACACGATAAATGAACCCTTGAAAAGCCTGCCACTGAAGTTCATTCTCGGATTCAGAAGTATTGATCAGTAGTTTGAAGGAGATAGACTTTCCGATGAATTGGTAATAGTCTTTGTTTGTGTCGATTTCGTCATAAAACCTATTTGCGGTAAACTTTAAAATTACTAAACTGAACTTACCTGGTTGCTTTATCCCATGTGATGATTACATTCTTCAAATATGCGTTAGTGATGATAAAGACGAAATTTTTGGATTCTTCCTTAAGTTCGAAATGGCATTGTGACAAATTTTTCCCAGCAATGGTTGCAGGAAAATTTGGAGTGGAAATATAAGTTGCATCTTCCGAAAAATAAAAGTACCGAATACAATAGTTATTTTGTGCATATATACTTTTGAGGAATACAAAAGGAAAAATCAATGGAATATAAAGACGCATTTTCATTGTAATAGACTAAGAATGTCCATATAAAGTACTTAAACCTCAATAGTTGAAGAATGACATTACAAGCGAATCATCCCTTCTATTATCTCCGGTAATATATCGATTTCAAGTGAGAAGCACACCTCTGAAAACCTTTAATCGATTCTTGGTTGGTATTATCATCATTCTACACTCACCTGAGCATCGTTTTTGCTTTAGAACGGAACATAGGATAATAAAACATTTTTGCAACTGAATTTAATTGTCTAAAGAAAGAAATAGTTAAATAGTGAATCCAATTAAGAGAGTTGAATTTATTGAAGATTCTAATATAAACTCAAAAATAAGACGTTTGAACTATGTTTTATGTCCTCAAAAAGTAATAAACCAATTATAAATCATCTTAAAATGTCCATTTAATAACAAAAACAACCCCTCCCATCGATACACATAATTTAGAAAAAGGCCATATCATACCTAAGATTCAATAATTAGAATTTTGCGCGTGATCCTTTATCGATAACATATCAAATCTTTTATTATTTAAATTTTGTGCTTTAGAAGGCTCGTTTAAGTACCATCTGTTGGATCGGGCATCCCATCTTTAGGCGGGAACGCAACTCAATAGGAAGCGCTTGGTTCCGAACAGATTCCCTTAGCATCAATAAGAGAACATCTAGTTTCTTTTGACGGGAATTGTTATTGTGTTTTATGTTTGCAGCAAGTGTCGAGTTTGACAGAGTACTTTTGTATTGTGTCTTAGGTATTTGTGAAATAAGCCTTTTCTACAAATCTACCTTTCTTATTCATATGTCACTCAGACCAACAGATATAACACAAAGTTTTTCTCATAAAGAATCCAAAGAACAAAAAAAGGATATCCGTATATTATTTGAACAATCGATTTCGAATCAATTTAATTTAGCTTATTTTCATGTCCAATTACAGTAAAACTAGTCTCTGGAGGTAGAATAAATTGATAAAACTTTTCCTCCAAGAAGAATTGTTTGATTTCGTTGAACTTCGTGAAACCAAACAGCAATCCATTCTCATCATGGACTTCCACAGGATCGGAAACAGAATCTGTCCAGAACTCGTCCAAGTAAATTTGATTTTCTTGAAATGGATTTAGCAGAGTCACTGTGCAAGTTCCTGTTCCATTATTGACCATCGTCAGTTTCCCGTTCTCTTTAGCTAATAGTTTGGCATCAATTACGTCGTGTTCGAAAAGACAGTTAGATCTTTGTACTGAAATTAATTATTTAAAGTGAAATAAAAAAACCACTAACAATTATGGGGTCTGATAAACATAAATGCACTGTAATTTTTGCTTTGTTTCTCATTATACACCAGATTTATATAGACCGATGAGCGATATCCGTAAGGCATAAATCGTCGATTATTGATGCTGGCAGTAGTAATACCGATTTGATCTACTCTAAACGCTAGGAATTATTCGTGAATGAGTTCATTAAAACTTACGGTGCTATATAATACTCAAAGAATCCTTCATAGAAATCAAGGACCCCATAGTCACTGTTTGTCACAAAGTAGTAATCAATCTTCGAGTCATAAGACATGCTACGTTGAACTTCTACATAACTATTATCTGGTATTTTTGAAAGATCATAGAAGATATGTGTAGTCGTTTCGTTTAAAATTAAATTGTCAACACGTTTTGGTGTAGGAATCTGATATAGTGTCATGGAGAAAGAAATATCTGTAATGTCAACGATACCAAATAATTCATAATATTGTACAAACACGTTGTAATTTACAGGAATTACTGTTCTTTCGTAGTATCTAAAGATAAATGAAAATAAAAATAAATGAAAGAAACTCACAGTGAGTACCAGAAGCCATCTGGAATTTGAGCAACTCCTTGTAATATGTTGTTTTGAGTGATATTATAATGCAGAGCAATAAAATCAGTTGCAATAGCACATTTATCATCCATTTTGAACTAAATTAATCAACTTATAAGTTGTCTATATCTATTCTAAGAAACCTACATAAATGTGGGTATTTTCGAAAGAACAAAACACATAAGAATTCGGAAGATTCTCTAGAAATGTTGCATTTATGGTTCCAGAACATGGAATAGGTATAGTGACGTGTCCACTTAAGCAGTCTGAAATCTTCTAATAGAATTCTGTTGTTATGACAAACTCATACCGTATTCTTTAATGACTACTTTAAACCCAGCTTGAGTGATGCTTCCGTCAGAATAAAAATGAAGGGAAAGATCATATGAAGGAGCAATATAGGTGTGACCAGGTAACATTTTCATTCCATCAAATTGTGCCACATTTTGAACAGTGACATTGTCATAGGCTTCCTCCATGTAAAACGTTTTAAACCAAAAGGTGAATTGCCTTCCACTATGGGCTTCGATTGATTGAAAACAATACTAAAAGAGGATTTATTTTTTATTTTACAAACTTATAAGCACTTACAGCATTGTTTGGATACCCATTAATGAAGTCGAGATACGAAAAAATAAATATATTCTTAGTTGAGTTATCATGTGTGCAGTTTATTTGTAATTGATTATCCAAAGGAGCTAAGCTGACTAAGCCTCTTAAACTTCCATAATCGGCATCATGCATATTATTATAGTAAGTAATCATGAAAAACGAAATCAGTCCACTAATTTTCACAACTTCCGTTCCGTTTGTAGAATATGGGCTGAAGTGACTAAAATACCGATACTTTAATCATAATTAAATCAACAAAAAGTACCTGATCCCTATATCTGGATCAGTTTCAAAGAGACCTGAATTGTTAATCATATTCAGATTAAATAGCAGTTTTAAATATACAGTTGTGCTTTGCAAGGAAACATTCCATTTACAGTCGGTACTGAGTTCTGAAGTCAACGGTACTAGTATTTCGGATTGCGAGAGTTCAGGATCAGACTTGTTTAAGAAGTCAATTTCGTACGAATGAGAAGAACCATTTGTATCGTAGATGAATCCTTGAAAGGCTTGCCATTCTGTTTCGTTTTTGAGATCAGAAGCATTGTTCGACAATTTGAAGGAAATAGATTTTCCAATAAACTGATAATAGTCAATGTTCGTATCGATTTCGCGATAAAAGCTATTCGAAGTAAACTTTAAAATTACCAAACTGAATTTACCTGGTTGACGTATCCCATGTGATAACCACATTCTTCAAGTATCCATTAGTTATTATAAAAACCAAATTCCCAGATTCACTTTCGAGGTTAAAGTAACAGTGCGACAGATTTTTCCCATCAATGGTTTCGGGAAAATTTGGAGTCGAAATATAAGTTGCGCCATCGTCCACATTAACGTAATTAATACAATTGAAGTTCTGTTCACATACAGCCGTATTCAACACTGTAAAAAGAACTAATAAAATGTAAAAACACATTTTAATTACAACAAAAAATAAACTCCGTTTTAATACAGCCTGAGAATATATATGATGAATATACTTAATGGCTTGCAAATGATATCATAATCGGATCATCGGTTCTATTGGCCAAGGTAATATATTGATTTCAAGCTTTTGTTAGCTGCTAAAGACATCGAAAATGAATGTAAATACGTCAATAAAACAGATAAGGTAAATCGTTGCGTGGCCCATATCTTATTTGAAGACTAGATGAGCGAAGCATTAGCCCAGAATAGACTTATCTTCGAATAACAATGCAAAAAGGAACATTGATCAAGAATTCCACAGATTGATCTTTACCCTCTTCTCGAGTTACTTCTGGTGTAAAGTTATATTTGTTTCAAAATGAGAGAACTAGTTATGACCATCAGCAACTTCTTTATGAGAGTTAATTTCGTATTTTCTGAGAAGACAACCTTACTTCTAATTATAGAATTTCCATGGAAGACACAATATTTGTTGTGGTTTTCTTAAACTATCAAGTTGATAGAAAACAACAAAGAACAGATATGAATAGGAAAATAACCAAAATTAACTGAGCAAAAGCCTTGATCATCAAAAAATGTCTAATGATTTAAAATGAGTTATTTTTAAATGTTCCTGAATCATATATAAAATTTATGCTGTCATTATCTTTATTTTCCCCTTAAACTTTTAGTGAGTGCCATTTCTGTAAGGAGTGTGAATTTTGTCAGAATAATAAGCAAACTGAATAGTGTTAGGATCATAAAATTCTCTGAACTCTTCATTTGGCCACTGTTTCATTAATTTTATGATGTCGTCTTTATTTAACGTTTTTCCACCATGAGTTAATTTCCAGAGGTTCCTTCTTTCGATATTCAGGAACTTCATAAACTCCATCATTTCCTCTTTAGAAAGGGCATTATCTCCGTCACTGTCGTACTTTTTGATCATTTTTTCTGCACAGACATCTGAGAAGAAGAAAAATTCCCATTCTCTCTTTAATATTTGGTTGTCCACTAAAGAGAAGTTTATAAAATACGATAAAGATATTATTTACTTACAGTTAGGGTTGAATTCAGTGTACTTCCAAGTCAATTCGTTGTAAAAGGCATAGTACAAACTCTTATTATTGTAAGGTGTGGTTCCATTTTTTTCATAGATTTTGTAATACATAAAATCCGGATCTATGCCTACGGGCTCACAGTAACCAGGCGTCAACCTATCATTTTCAGGGATTTTCAGACAAGGATATGTATCATTGGGAACAATGACAGTAAATAAAGCAAACTCAGTAATATTCATGGAGAAGTTGAGGCTGCTAGCGTTGGTGCTATCCATTCTCCGGAAGGCAAGATATTTAACAATTTCGTCTTTTGAATATAAACTGTCATTATTGGTGTCAAATTGGACAAGATCATGAGCAACGATAAGATAATCAGCTAATCTGTCTTTGAATTCCGGAACGGTAGTATTACCGTCTCCTGAAAGACTACTTTTAGCACATTTAATCAAATATATAATCTTACCGTTGGAGTCGAAGTAACAATACATTGATTTGGTAAACGGTTCAAAACATTCTGTTTCATATTCATCTCCATCAACAACACCATCTCCGTTTGTGTCCATAGCATTGAAGTTATCCATAATTGTTGCATTGGATCCACAATAAGTCCATTGATCCACGATTTCGTTTATATCTTGAGTTTTTCCAGCGCAGCTTGAATTAGTCTTCTGCTTCGCAAAAACCAAATGAAGAATTATAGAGAAAAAAATCAAACGAATTACCATTGCACTCAATTTGTCACTCGATTGAAATAGCAACAAATGGGGTGAATATAAGGGGATAACAATCGTCATAATCCCAAGTTGGGATGAAAGATGAGTTTTAAATTTCTAAATTGGAAGAATTAGTAATCCATAAAACGGATAATCTATTATTTTTGTTAGAAAAGCCATTGTTTAGAAGATTAAAATGTTATAAAAATGAGGAAGTTCATAATGAAGATTATTATTGGAATGAATCATGATTGAACGTTTATTGACAACAGACAGTAAACTTTGATTTGTCAAAAGTTTTTAATTTAACTAATAATGCAAAGAATGGCTTTCAGAAAGTCCTGAAAAGTAGAAATTAATTTACTAATTTGATAAACTATAGATTCAGTAAAAGGAAACTTTGAATTCCCGATTGCTTTAAAATTCTTTAAGAAAATTCAAATTGATCTTATAATTCATTCGGTTTCTAAAAATAAATTATTCATGACTTGAACATTCATCGAAACAGGAGAACATCATTACTGTATCACTTTGGTACTGAATTTCATTATTTATTGTTAAAAAATAATTAGTTTGGATGGAATTATTTGTAAATGTTCGTTGTTCTTGGATTTAATAGGAACATAAAAACAGATCACGAGATTGCTATCATTGTTTTATGCCTGATAAAATTAGCTTTTCTCTATTAAAAAAAATGAATGTTTAATCATTATAGCCATATACTTGGGCCGGAAACACCTTGATAAGGGTTTATTTCGTTTGAATGTTTTTCTCCAGAAAAGTTAAAAAACTAGGAATTAATTGCTTTTGATAATCTTAGAACTCTGTCCGACCATTATTTGGCGTCAGGAGTCTTTATTTTCAAAAAATTTTGTAAAATTAATTGTAAAATTTCCAACGATATTAATAGGCGATATATTTGTAGAAAAAAGTACTTAGTCAGATCTGACAAACCCAATTGAGTTCCTGATATTGAGACATTCCAGTATGGTAAGTTTATCTCCGTTCTATTTTTATTCAAATTATTTGTTTTAGGAACAAAGAGAATCGTTGGACTAGAAAAAGTGAAAGCGAGTTTTCCTTTTTAATCATTATGATAATTGATTCCTTGCAGGTCTCAGTCTGTTTCTTATCCAAAAAATAAAAAAATGAAGAAAGTAATAGAATGGGATCCCGATGCTCCTGATGCTTTTATCCAACATGCAGGAGGAATCTACGAGAAGATCAAGATTCCGAAGGTCTGCTTCTCCATCATTGACACTCCGGCCTTCCAGAGACTGAACAACATCAAACAACTCGGGGTCGTCGACAAAATCTACAGACAAGCAGTTCACACGAGATTTGAACACTCGTTGGGGTTTGTTTTTTATAAAAAATAACTTTATAATCGATTATTATTAGGGTCGCTGAGCTGGCCCGAAGAGTAATAAGAAACTGAAAAAGAAACGCAACGACATCACCGGCACAGATATGCTCTGCGTGATCATTGCCGGACTTTGTCACGACCTTGGACATGGACCTTTCAGTCATACTTTTGATCCAGTCATGATCAAAATCAACGGAAAATTCAGAGTTAGTTTTTGTAGAAAATTGTTAAGTAGTTTAAATTTTCAGCACGAGGAATTATCTGTCAAAATCTTCAACTACATTCTGAAAAAAGAACCGAAAGCCAAAGAGGAACTGTCCGAATATTTGACGGAAACCGACTTCCAGTTCATCAGAGAAATGATTGATCCTCCTGCAAGCCTTGTTCATTCCAATAATAATGAGATTTTGAAGGGCCGTCCTGTCTCTAAACATTACCTCTACGAGATCGTCGCAAACGTCTATCACGGTGTTGATATTGATAAACTGGACTATCTGGCCAGGGATTCTCATCACACTGGTGTCGATGTTTCTGTTGGTCCTCGTTTTATCTCTCGTTTGATCAGTGGAATCGACATCCAGGAATTTGACGGAAAAGAAAGACTCACATTCGATGGAAAGTTAGCAGACGAAATCCCGGATGTTTACAATTCAAGAAAATCCTTATACATGAAAGTTTACTTCCACAAGAAAGCCTACGCTCTGGAGTATCAGCTCCATCAAGCAATCATGCTTGCTTTACCCCATCTGAAAATCCTTGGAGCAAGAGAGAAATTAAAAACTCTTCAAAATGCTTGATGGACAGTATCGACATCGAAGCCTACATCAAGTTGGACGACCATATCCTCTTTTTAATTAAGAACTCTAGCATAGATCACCCTGATATGATTGAAGCTAAGAAGTGCATTGAAAGAATAGAAAGAAGAGAAGTCCATACAGTAATCTTGAAGATTACTATTTGCAACATTGAATGCACTTATGCCTTAGAACAAGAAATCGAAAAAGGAATCAGAGCAGTAGCAAGTAAAATTCCAAATTTGAGCGAAAAAGGCAAAATTATCCACAAAGTCCGTCATTACAACTTCGGGAAAGGATTTAAGGTAGATCCAACTTCGCAGGTCCTCTACAAATCCAGATCCACTATTGAAGACGGACCGAAGAAAGGGTCCTATGAGAATCTGAAGTCGGAGACAATTGTTTTCGTCTATGGTCCTCAAGGAATAAGTTATCTGGACGCCGATACCGTATACCGACAGATGGCTACTTATTTGAAGCAAAATGGAATTGAACAGAAGCTTGAATTCATCTTCAAGAATTCAAACTAATGACATTTTGGCTCTGAATCGTAAAGTTTAATTTATATAAAGAAATACGGTACTTTATTTATAGAATATTACATTTAGTGTTTAAAGTAATAAATGATTTTTAAAAATGTTAAATTATAGAAGTAATTCAGATAGATGATAGTTTGTCTAGAAACTGTTTCAGAATTTAGAAGTTATTTGATATTTTGAATCCAGCAGAGTCAGTAAGTGATTCGGAAACTTGGTTAGGGTTTGTAAGTCCGTAAATAATCAAATGCACATCAAAGATTAATAAAAATTAACAAGTGATGCAAGTATTCATCCAAGATCAGGGAAAATTAGTGATGTATGTACCTGTGCAGAATTCACAAGAAACAGTAAGTCATTCATGTAGCTATTTTGGATTAAGAAAAATTAGTAGATGATTGAATACTTGTTTAGGGTTTATAAGAATTAATAACTCATCTATGTACATATCTAAGATTTACTAAAGTTAGTAGATAATTGAAGTATTTATGCAAGATTTACAAAAAACAGTAAGTTATTCATGTAGCTATTCTGAATTAAGAAAAGTTAGCAGATGATTGAATACTTGTTTAGGTTTATAAGAGTTGATAACTCATTTATGTACATATCTAAGATTCACAAAAGTTGGTAGATAATTGAAGTATTTATGCAAGATTTACAAAAAAAACTGTAAGTCATTCATGTAGCTATTTTGGATTAAGAAAAATTAATAAACGACTTTGGTATTTATAAGATTTAGAAGGATTAGTAATTGATTATATACTCATTTAAAATCTACACAACAGTCAAGAAATCCCACAAATACTCCCTTAGGATCTACTTACGTTAATAAGTAATCCAAGTATCTTCCTAGACTCCAATTACCATAGCCCAGACGACCCACATGACTTCAGTAACTACTTTTACTTTAATTTTCAAGGATCTAGAAGTTCATTAATAATCCAACGAAATTTTACAAATTTTAAAAACTATGAAAACACTCAAAATAAAAATACCTTATTTTGCAAATACATCAAGATTAATTATAACGTTTGAACCGTAAAATATATTTCTATTTAAAAAGTGAATTTTCCATTCTCAATGTTGTCGAATCATGAATCATAAGATTTTGTTGAAAATAAAAAATTTCTGAGCGTAATTCCTTATGCAAATAATTGTCTTTTTTGAGAATATTTTTTCTGCCATGAAAGTTCTATCATATCTCTTTTTTGAGCTGTATGATAGTTCCTTCTTTGTTTTATTTGTCCCTTTATACTCTAAAATTCACAATTTTTTCGACTTTGTGTTATTTTTTCAATAGTTGAATCACTTCTTAGAGTAATTATTAAACAACTTATTTTTGTGTTTTTAGGATAATTTTTTAGTTACTTGATAAATATCCTAAGAAGTATTTGTTCCTTTATATTCTAAAATTCACAACTTTTTCGACTTTGTGTTATTTTTTTGATAGTTGAATCACTTCTTAGAGTAATTATTAAACAACTTATTTTTATGTTTTTATGGTAATTTTTAGTTACTTGATAAGTATCCTAAGAAGTCTTTGTTCCTTTATATTCTAAAATTCACAATTTTTTCGATAGTTGAATCACTTCTTAGGATACCTATCAAGTAACTAAAAAATTAACGCAAAAATAAGTTGTTTAATAATTTGTGAAATATTTGTCCCTTTTTTTCTAAGATTCATAGTTTTTTCATTTTTATGTTATTTTTTTGGTAACTAGACTAGCCTAAAATGTTAATCAAAACAAAAAGGTTTATTTAAAAAGAAAAAATACTGAAATCAGCTCAATTTTAAGGAAAATCAAATGTCATTAAGTGGCAATTTTCAAGCTATATGACAGATGTCCCCCTATTTAATACTATTTATATGATTTCTTTCGTTTATATATTGGTTCCTTGGTGGTTAAATCAACTTGATATCTCAGTTAAGCCAGAAAAACACTGATTTAAAAAGAATTTCAAAATCAGCGTGAATTAAAAAGAAGCAACTATCAATGAGGAGTAACTGTAGCTGGGGAACAAATTTCGATGAGGAACATTTGTTATTGGGGAGTAAGTCCCAATGGGAAGTATATCTTAATAGGGAGTATATATTAATAGGGAGTAAATCTTAATAGGGAGTATATCTTAATAGGGAGTATATCTTAATAGAGAATATATCTTAATAGAGAGTATATATTAATAGGGAGTAAATCTTAATAGGGAGTATATCTTAATAGGGAGTATATCTTAATAGGGAGTATATCTTAATAGAGAATATATCTTAATAGAGAGTATATATTAATAGGGAGTAAATCTTAATAGGGAGTATATCTTAATAGGGAGTATATCTTAATAGGCAGTAAATCTTAATAGGGAGTATATATTAATAGGGAGTAAATCTTAATAGGGAGTATATATTAATAGGGAGTATATATTAATAGGGAGCAAATCATATTGGAGAGTAAACCTTATTGGGGAGTATATCCTACTGGGGATCAACTGTCGGTGGGGAGCATCTGTTACTGAGGAGCAACTGTCGTATAGTTCCTTTCTGCAAACTGACTGGCTAAATATTGGCCAGTGAAACTGCATTAAACAAAGGTTACAGGCCAGACTAGATCTCTAAAAGAGTTCCAAGCTGGCAGCTAGCTGGTGCGTCACACTCTGCGTTCAATTTTTGCTTATATAACGCGTTTTTTGAGAAAATCGAGGGCAGAACGGCAAATCTCGGAGACTTGTTATTTTTCGTTCATTTTTTGTCCACAGAATTGTGTGGGAGCATAATTGCGAAAAATCGAGGTCCGGTCTTCTGAAGTGGCTTCTGGAGCGAGATTCAGAATCCGCGCTTTCTGAAGCCATTCAATATTGTACTCTGACATGTTATATATCAATCGACTCGCAATTTAATTCTGAGTCTAGTGGTATATAAACCATCATTTGCAGATGAAATTTAGAAAAATTACAATCAAAAAACTTTTGGAGAATTTAGTTTTTTCAATTTTTCGCCTCATCGCCCATTGATTTAATGAAAATAAACGACGGATTCTGAATCCTCATTGAATTCTACACCAGATAAGAAAAAAACATCGAAAAAAGAGGGGGTCTGGAAAAAGTTCAGAGGTAAAATATCTCCAAATCCCGATTTTATTTTTTAAATTTTTTTTCGCTTCAGGACCATTTTGGTGAGAAATCCTGAAACATGTATCCCCTAGAATTCAATGAGGATTCTTTTCCACTAGAGATCATATGGGGTTACCTTTAAGGGGTTGGTTGTGATCTCTTAAAGCAAGATTAATCCTTGTCTAAATATAATCAAAATAAAGAATAAGGCGCGTTTCTGATGC
>SWDT01000213.1:0-10074 GCA_009193035.1 Halicephalobus mephisto | reverse complement strand
AACAACTACACCAATATGTTGTCGACATAAATGAGTGCTTAAAATTATCTGTAGAACGCTATTTTGAAACCTACTTCAAGAATGAAGGACTTGATATGGAATTTAGTTGAAAATTGTTGTTAACAAAAAGAAGTTAAATTCAATTTATAGATTTAGATTTACTGATGAAATAGAAATAGAACAAAAGTACTATTTATCATGAAGTGACTAACAGGCCAAATAAAATGAATTTAAAATTAGTAGATATTAACAATAATTTGGTTGATTTTAAGAACATAAATATTTTTATTGAATTGGATTTGAAAGAGATGTCATAAGGAAACGTTTAAAGAAATTTTATTATTTATTATTATTATTTTTGAACGAGAGGAATTGTCTTAAATCCAGAACCTGTTATATATTTGTCATTTTTTCCTGCTAAATCATCGACAAATTCTTTATTTCTGTTAATTTGTTTTTTCTAGGCTTTTTTGATGAAACTTTATTTTCATCCTTATTCGATTTCTCAATTGATTCATCATAATTGATCACTGGTTTAGTCAATTCGTGATCATTATCATCGTGAACCTTAATCAGCTCGACTCTATTACTATTTTCATCTGATAATTTGTACTTATTATTTTATTGCATCATCAAAAATTCACCAATTTCATCATCAACTCAATGTTCTTCACAACAGCTTCCAAGTATGTCTCATAGCCCTCCTTCCAACCAATATTGCTCAGTCGATCAAAGTCGGTCTTTGCCACACTCTTGGCTTTGTTGAAATTTTCCAGAATATTCCATTTGGTTAGTATCTCTTTGCATTCTTCTTGTTGATTTTTTTCCATAAAGTCGCTGATTTCTGAAGGGTGATGGACGCAGTTTGTCAGATTTTGGATCTAAATTAAAAGTACTTTAAACCGGCTAGTATATTTCCATAGATTATTTTGAAATAAGAGAGGATTTGAATAAGAACAGTTAGACTCATTTAACTGATGGTAGCTGGTAAAATAAAGCCAAACTTACCATGAAATCAATAATAACCAGTTTCTTTTCTTCATCGAGCCCATAGTTGAGATCGTCTAGATAGAGCAAGCGCTTCAGCATGTCCAGTTGTAGCTGATCGTGTGAGGTTAAGTGGCAAGATGCGCGATCTGCACATGTATTAAATCCAGGCACTGAAATATGTGTATATCGTTGCAAGATACATAAGATTACCTTTCTTCATGGCAATATGCAAAGCTAGGTAAGATGTACAAGGCTTTGAATATGCATCTGGGATGAAATGAGGTTCCGGTCCAACACCAATCAGATGCAACAAATGGTAGACAAATATTTCGCGGCAATCAAAGCGAGAATGTTGGGATCCACGAGATGCCATAAAAGTGTGATTCTTGACAAAGAATTCCTCCGTGTCCTGGATCTTACAGATAAACCCGCCCTAAAACAAAATGTAAATCAAAACCTAGGAGCGAAGAATTAGTGGAAAGTAAAACGAAATTTTATGTTCGAACATACCTGAGCGCCTCCATGAGATTCCACTAAAAAGTCCATTTTCAGCGCATCATTCTTGTAGTAATTCTTGAAATAATGTGACGTAGCCAACTTGATACTTTTCTCGACTCCAAAGATAAATCGGTCGAAAAGTTCAAGCATTTCCATGAATTTAATACTGAAACTGGGATAAACAGCAAGGAACTTGACATCTTTCAATGAGCGTAGAATCTCTGATCCTTGTGCGCTTGTTTGGCTATTCGTAATTTTACATTCTCTGATCCCGCCTTCTTCAATCTCTCGGAAAACTCTTGGCAAGCAACCATCTAGACAGAAAAGTGTGTTTCTGAAATTGAAACAATTAATATAAAGATGAATCTAGGAGAATCCACATCGAAAATCACGTCCATATAGCAAAAACAGAATAAACTTACCACAATGAGTGTGTCGGTGTGCTTAATGCCGGCTTCTTTCAGGGTATCATATTGCAAGAGAATTAGTTTTCATCATCGTGGAATACCTCTTGATATTCTGTCTCGATTTTGAGAGTTAAATATATTTTCCTTTCCAATCGATCGATAGTATCCTAAAACAACGCTTTTAGAATTTATTTAAATGAAGTACAGTACAAACCCAATCATAAAATTCATATTTCAGAGTTCTATGTGATTTCCCTTCGTGGTCCTGCAGATCAAACACGAGGTGCATGGTTCACAAAAGCTAAAATTTAAGAAATAAATCCACAAGATTAAAATAGCGCGCCAAAAACATTCGGAATTAAACCATAATTAAGTAAAACCTATAATAAAACGGTTTTACAGAGATCTCGAAGTAGCCATGGCAAATCCAATCCGCAATACATCGAAAAGATTTTCTTTATGCTAATGACGAAAAAATTCATTCTTTGCTCCGATGGCCTAGTTCGTGAATTGCTCTGCACGGGAAGTTATCGTGAAAGAGTTAGCTAGCCAAAGATTTTTCGGAAGAATTCGAAACATAACGCCAAGAACAAAAATACGCATAGCTTCGAATGCGTTTGAGGAACACATGCACTGCACAATGACAGTGTTAAATTTGGTGCGATGACGGTTGTCTATGGCTCAGTCCGCCCAAAGTGGCGAACCTTGAGATTTCTCATTTTTCGTGTTAGGACCACAGATTTCTTAGTTTTCGAAATTACGGGATGAGGACAAGGGGTATATTCCCTTTGCTACTGCTAAAGTGAAATTCTCTACTTTCAGTAACAAAGTAAACTTGGCGCTCCGTGACCAATTGAAAATTTATTTTTTACATTGCATCAGTTCTGGTTTTCGATTTTCTTGACATAATCTACCATTATTATCGTAGTTTTTTAAAGATATTGAGATAAAACTAAACAAACAAAGCAGTGATATATGAATTTTTCGAAATTTGGGCAATTTCTTGATCTTGATGTTGTTCTTGTCCTAAGAACCACTTAATGTGTGTCTATGTATCTTCAAAGACAATTTAGGTTAACTCATATATATTTCAATTATTAATAGCCATCCTAATCATGTTAGACAAGGTTTAGGCTGGATTTATGCTTGATCTTAAGCTAGACTAAGCTTATATATTTGGTTTTTCATTCTTAATATTTATGATTGATGTTTTCCTCATTTATTGAGTGGATTACAAATTTTTATTTTCTATGTAAATTTCACATATTTTTGACGTAGTGTGACAGTTGTGTCCCAGACACATTGTAATTTTAACTACTTTAAATTAAAAATTACAAACAAAAAACTGTTTAAGAGCCATTCCATGTAATCTTTTGTCGTTTTTATATGGAAATTTGACATAGACGTCCTCAGAATATACAAGAAGTATGTAGAATGGGGTAATCGGATTCTTAGATTATGAATCTGACGTTAGAATTCGAGGTTAATCTTCAGAATCCCGGGTTCTGAAGTTTAGATTTCTGTAGTTGTGTTAAATGAAATCTAATCGACTTTGTTTCTTTTTCCAATAATATTTATCCCCAGAGATCTTTAATATTTTCTAACGCTGACTTCTGAAGTTCACCGGTTTTTTTATCAATTCTTGCTATCTAGGTGATCCGTGCTGTGATCATACTTTTATGCATTGATAGTACTTAGAGTTCTCCATAAACTGTCATGGAACGGGACACCCACATCATGTTCCAGAAGTTTTTAGAAGAATCACTTTTGACGGTCTTCTGGGAAGGCAACAAAACTTTTTTCTTGAATCGGGAAATTATGCAGTAAGAATGTATCATATGAATCAGGATTTTCGAGAGTCCTGAGCTCGTTGTTGAAGATGTTTTCGACCTAGGATCTCAGGGTAAGGGGGCGTAGAGGTCAAGAACTGTATTTTCAGCAACTAAAAACAAGTGGAGAAATGAAACATTAATTTCGAGGTTTTTAAACAGGAAGAATTCAGAATTTACAATATTTTCACTATGGAAGCACTTAGAAATTCCATAAAAGTAATTTTAATTGCAGAAAGAAAATCAAATACCAAAATTCACAACAAGATACTGAGCATATAAAACTACGAACAATAATTCTCAAATCGATGACTTTGACATTCTATCCTTTAACGCAGAGCCTTGCTTGTAATTTTTAATTTAAAGTAGTATTAAATAATTAAACTTTTTTAATGTAAAAAAAAATTTTTTTGTAAAAAAATATTCAAAAATATCTGATTTTTATTCATTCATGGCTTGACTGTTACTGTAATTAGCCCTGAGGTAATTAAACTTTTATTTGTAATATACAAACATAACCGATAATTACTGTAGAAAAAATCCTTTTACAGTAACTATTTCGTTACAGTAATGGGACAGAGTTGTCTTTTGAAGGTTCCTTTTCTGAAACTTCATCCTGGGCCTGAACTAAATGTTGAAAAATGGAAGTAATTGATCCAGAAAATTCCTCCGAAAATGGTTTAATTTTCCTTTTTTTCATAATTTCCTGCAAATTTGAGAAACATTTTTGTGTATTTTCTTTGATAATTGAATTTCTTTGATTTTTGGTTATCATTTTCTTAATTATTTTCGTTCCAGGATCCTGTTTCCGAACAACAATGGGACGTCGGGAGGCCGGTTTCTGGATGTGTCGTTCCCAAGGTCTGGCGGTGCTCATGAAGATTTTTTTCGGGCCTATTACGGTATTTGATTTTTCGAGAACACAGACATTAAATCCGAGAAAAGCAAACAAATCAGTTACAGTAATTTCAGAAGCACTTTTTGGAGGCTGAGGAAAATGTTCTTCAATACAGTATGTTTTTTTGGGAATAAGCAAATCTGGATCATATTCTTCGTTATTTTTAATCAAAATGTCAGCCACAGGAACGGCCATTTTTTCAATGATCGGCAAACCTTTAGGATCGAACTTGAAGTTTTCTAATACGGGATACTCGGAAAATTGGACGTTTTCGGCTCCAGTTATAAGGGGTCGATCGATGAAGCGATCCAAAATGACTTCTGGAAATGTTTTAAAGTAACAATTGTAATGTAAAAGACAAATATTAGTACAGTCGAACTTGAACATAAGATACCCTCTTGGAACCGGGCAAAGCGTATTGTGTTATAAGGAAGGATATATCATAACGAGGGTCAATTTGAAGACAGACTAACCAAACTCACTCACTCATATCATATGCTATAATGCAAGATATATTATAACGAGGATATCTCATATCTAAGTTCTATTGTAAAATACAAGCAACTAAGGAAGTGTGGTCCTGGAGCGAAAATTCCTGACATTCAAGTAATTACTGTAATAAGAAAATAACTACTTTGTTGCTTTAATTTTTTAAAATTTTTGTCTTTGATATATCAAATAACTTTGATATTTTTTCATTTTTTGCATAGTCTCAAAATCGAAACTCCTGACTTTCAAGTAATTACTGTAGCCAGAAAACAGTTGCGTTCGTTGTATTTTCACTTTTTGTTGCTATTTTTATTTTCGCTGTCTTTGATATATCAAATAGTTCTGGTATTTCCTCATCTTTCATATGATCCCTAAATGCAGAATTCTACACATCAATTAACTACATCATTGCAGTCAAAATATAACTATGTTATTTAAAATCGTATTGGATTACTTACATGTTGTTGCTGGTATTACTTGTTCAAAGCATAAGACTACATTTCCCGACTCCGTACGCTTAGCAAAGTGCAAAATAAAACTTACTTTGGAAAAACTCCTTGGAGTCGAAGATCACTTCCTCGGCACTGATCTGCTTCCGTGCCCTGAGGGCATACTTCCTGCGTTCGTACCCGTCGGCATCAATCGTGAAGGTAGACAACATGGAGGGAGTCGGGGAAGTAGCTCGGGGGTTCCTTTTCGGGTGATCTCCAGTCGTTCTGAAAGCACCCAATCCTTTCCTAAAATTTTAAAATTGTTTTAATTTAAATTTAAAAAATTACTTTTCGCAAGTTTCGCATTCACAATACATATTATTTTCGCCAAAAAATTCAGATCCGTAAAAAATAAATAATTCATCTCCAGGATTAATGTCGCGGAGAACGACGATGACGGCCGTGTTGTTTTTGTTCGCGACGAACTGACAATTAGGATTGCAATCGTGATTGAGAAATGCCCCTGGACCAAGCCATAACTGAGGTCGTTTTTTTCTTTGAGACATCAAAACAGAAAAATCATTAACACCAGGAATAAGTAATTCTTCTTCTTCTTCATGAGTGAGATTTCCAATAACACCGATAAGTTGGTCAATGACGTCATCTTTTTTCCAGTACTTTGTAGCAATTAACTTAGCTCCGACGTTTTGTTCATGTCCATATCGACAACAAGGAACAATAGTATATCCCGCGTCGTATCTGAACATGGCCACAAATCTAAGAAGCTGGAAAATTTTAAATAAAAAAATAAAAACGGAAATCTTACGTGATCTCGTACGTGTTCCCGTGCCTTTTGGGATCGTCCCCTGAGGAAACCTTGGGTGATTTTCAGTGAGTATAGTCCAAAGTAGACCTTGAGAAGATCTCCGTCGTAAATGTACTGCAGCAAAATCGAAAGACAAAGAAGATGGGTCTGCATGTTCGGGGGTTCGTAACTGCAACTTCATATATAAACTTCAACTTAAATTTTCAGAAATTTACTTTAGACTCATTTTGTGGGATTTAAATCTGACAAGTGGATCAACGACGAGAGTCGTACAAAGATCGTCGATCTCACATAACTCCTTCGCAGTCATCGTGTGACGTCCGTTGATGGATTGCAATATATCTTTGTAGAGTTGACTGAACTGTTCGGTGGAGAGTTCCAAAGTGCCTTCGACTGTTGTCATTTTAAAAAAACATAAAATTTAATAAAAAATATGACCCGTGTATGAGATCGAAACAATGACTAAATTCGAAACAACGAACAGCTGAAACAACAAATATCATTTAGAACATCACGCCAATTTGGCGCGTTTTTTATTTGAAAAATTGCATTGTACATGATTTTATTATTTGCATATAGTTTATTGATTTTTATGACAATTTCATTTAGAAATCAGAATTTGTTTCAGCCGAAGTGGATGTAGCATTGTTCGATGCACTTGTAGATCGGACTTCCGGTTGTTGAACCATGGGAGCCGGGATGTAAAGTACTCATGGTAACAGGTTGAGTTGATCCCTTATTTACAGGTTCTTTTGTGGTGGGATTGTTTTCAGTCTGTTTCGTAGTTTTCTTCTCAGGTAATTCCGTATATGGACCATGAGTTACTTCGGATGGTTGGACACTAGATGGTAAATTGGGGAGTTTAGTAGGAGGTTGTTCGCTCGGTTGAGCTTCAGTAGGATGAGACTTTCTAGTGGTGAAAGGAGCCATAGTTGTTTGTTGAGATACGCAATGGTAGTTACCATTTGCATCTTTCTGGCAATGTTTCCCATCAGGACAGGAGCCATTATTAGATTCGGTTTGGTTAGTGGCAGTACAAGTGTAGATGACGTCACAGCCATTTCCATACCAGCTCTCGTTCTTGTTGTGGTAATTGCCGTTCTGGTCTCTACATCCGCACTCGTCAGACTTGACACAACGAAGTTGTCCGTCGACGTTGTCCGCGAGGTATCCATCATCACATTGACATCCGGCATGACAGTCTTCATCTTCAATGCAGAAGTGAGGAGCTCCAGGATCGTTTTGAGAACCGTTGTTGCTTGGATAGGCGTTGACGAAGCTCTGACATGAATCAGCACATTTGGATACACAAGTACTGTAGAAAGAGTTTTCAGGGCATTGTGGGGCAGGTGTTCCTTCTGGTGCTACTGTTGTAGGCTTTTCAACTGGGGCTACTGATGGTGGGTGAGCAGTTGTTTCTCGATTACATGGTTGAGTACGGCATGGAACCTGAGTTGCTGAGTCTGTCTGATTATCAGGTGGACTGTGTGGAGTAAATGGTTTCTCCGAAGGCTTTACAGGCGGTTCTACAGTACCTGGGGCACCCGTAGGCTCATGTGGTGGTGAAGGTTTCTCAGTAGCAGGAGGATTAGTAGAATCGTTTGGAGGAACTGGTCTTCCCGTTGGAGGAACATCTGTAGGTTCATTAGGGGGAACTGGTCTTCCAGTTGGAGGAACTTCTGTAGGTTCATTAGGGGGAACTGGTCTTCCAGTTGGAGGAACTTCTGTAGGTTCATTTGGCGGTAAGGGTTTCTCAGTACCTGGAGCTTCTGTATGGTTATTTGGGGGAACCGGTCTTCCAGTGGGGGGAACATCTGTAGGTTCATTAGGAGGGACTGGTCTTCCAGTGGGAGGAACTTCTGTAGGTTCATTAGGGGGAACAGGTCTTCCCGTTGGAGGGGGATTGGTAGGTTCATTTGGCGGTAAGGGTTTCTCAGTACCTGGAGCTTCTGTATGGTTATTTGGGGGAACCGGTCTTCCAGTGGGAGGAACTTCTGTAGGTTCATTAGGAGGAACTGGTCTTCCAGTGGGAGGAACTTCTGTAGGTTCATTAGGAGGAACTGGTCTTCCAGTGGGAGGAACTTCTGTAGGTTCATTAGGGGGAACAGGTCTTCCAGTGGGAGGAACTTCTGTAGGTTCATTAGGGGGAACAGGTCTTCCCGTTGGAGGAGGATTGGTGGGTTCATTTGGTGGTAAAGGTTTCTCAGTACCTGGAGCTTCTGTATGGTTATTTGGGGGAACCGGTCTTCCAGTGGGGGGAACTTCTGTAGGTTCATTTGGAGGAACAGGTCTTCCCGTTGGAGGAGGATTGGTAGAATCATTTGGAGGAACAGGTCTTCCCGTTGGAGGAGGATTGGTAGAATCATTTGGAGGGACTGGTCTTCCAGTGGGAGGAACTTCTGTAGGTTCATTAGGGGGAACTGGTCTTCCAGTGGGAGGAACTTCTGTAGGTTCATTTGGAGGAACAGGTCTTCCAGTGGGGGGAACTTCTGTAGGTTCATTTGGTGGTAAAGGTTTCTCAGTACCTGGAGCTTCTGTATGGTTATTTGGGGGGAGTGGCTTTTCAGTAGCAGGAGCATTAGTAGGTCCATTTGGTGGTGATGGTTTCTGAGTAGAAGCAGGAGCTGGATTTTCTGTTGGAGAAGCAGTTTCTTTATCGGGCTTCAACGTCGTTGGAACATTATTCTGTTGAGGCGTTGTACCAGTTGGAACGCAATGCATCTTCCAGTCATTGCCTTCAATACATTTTTCGTTAGATTTGATTTGCATTGATAGGGTTCAATAATTAAATCCCCATTTTCACACTTATAAGATTCAGTGCAATCTTGATTCAGCCAAGTATCGTTTGCTGGATGAAGCATTCCCTCTTCGTCAAAGCAACACATTGATCCTTAGGAACACAAACGAAAGAAGTAGCTGTTGCATCAATGACATATCCATCATCACAGGCACATCCTTGATGCATTCATCACAAGGAGGCTGTCGAGGAGCGGCCAGGGAGTGATGAGGATCTCGGGGAACAGTGAAGCACTTTTCGGCACAAGCAGATGTACATTACTGTGATGAGCATGAGCCGGACATCCATCAGGACCAAGGGTTGTCGGTCGTGGAGCTCAGTAGGACTCTCAGGAGATGATGGTCCTTCAGAAGGCTGGTATTTCGGTAACTGGCGCTCCTGTATGATTATTTGGAGGAACTGGTCTCTCAGTTGCTGGGGCATTTGTAGGTTCATTAGGGGGAACTGGTCTTCCCGTTGGAGGAGGATTGGTGGGTTCATTTGGAGGCAGAGGTCTTCCAGTTGGAGGAGCATTAGTAGGTTCATTTGGAGGGACAGGTCTTCCAGTTGGAGGAACTTCTGTAGGTTCATTTGGAGGGACAGGTCTTCCAGTTGGAGGAACTTCTGTAGGTTCATTAGGGGGAACTGGTCTTCCCGTTGGAGGAACTTCTGTAGGTTCATTAGGAGGAACAGGTCTTCCAGTGGGGGGAGCTTCTGTATGGTTATTTGGAGGAACAGGTCTTCCCGTTGGAGGAGGATTGGTAGAATCATTTGGAGGGACTGGTCTTCCCGTTGGAGGAGGATTGGTAGAATCATTTGGAGGGACTGGTCTTCCCGTTGGAGGAGGATTGGTAGAATCATTTGGAGGAACAGGTCTTCCAGTGGGGGGAACTTCTGTAGGTTCATTTGGAGGAACCGGTCTTCCAGTGG
>SWDT01000212.1:0-72809 GCA_009193035.1 Halicephalobus mephisto | reverse complement strand
AGGTGTACACACATTTTCGTGCCGAGACCCGGCCTTATATGCGAGGCGGCCTTATATGCGCGAAATTAGGGTAATTATTTTCGCTAAATTCAGGTAACCTTGTTATTTTGTTTATAATCAAGGTTATGTAAAAATAAGCATTAATTTTTTCGAAAACACATGATAATAAATTTATTTTTTATAAAAATCGGTGAAATCAGCTTTGGAACAGAACGCCAAAGATTCAATTTATGTTTTTAAAACCATTTAATACTCATTTTTCCTATCAAAATTACTTTTTATTTCATGATTTTTGATATCAAACGGAAACTGAACATTAGTTAGCTTTTGTAAAAAAGGAATTATAAAAATTCATTAAACATTTACCAAGTTACAAAGATTTAAAAATTTATTTTTTATAAAAAATCAGTGAAATCAGCTTTGGAACAGAACGCCAAAGATTCAATTTATGTTTTTAAAACCATTTAATACTCATTTTTTCTATCAAAATTACTTTTTATTTTATTATTTTTGATATCAAACGAAAATCGGACAATCTAGTTAGCTTTTTGTAAAAAAGGAATTATAAAAATTCATTAAACATTTACCAAGTTACAAAGATTTAAAAATTTATTTTTTATAAAAAATCAGTGAAATCAGCTTTGGAACAGAACGCCAAAGATTCAATTTATGTTTTAAAACCATTTAATACTCATTTTTTCTATCAAAATACTTTTTATTTTATTATTTTTGATATCAAACGAAAATCGGACATTAGTTAGCTTTTGTAAAAAAGGAATTATAAAAATTCATTAAACATTTACCAAGTTACAAAGATTTAAAAATTTATTTTTATAAAAAATCAGTGAAATCAGCTTTGGAACAGAACGCCAAAGATTCAATTTATGTTTTTAAAACCATTTAATACTCATTTTTTCTATCAAAATTACTTTTTATTTTATTATTTTTGATATCAAACGAAAATCGGACATTAGTTAGCTTTTGTAAAAAAGGAATTAATAAAATTCATTAAACATTTACCAAGTTACAAAGATTTAAAAATTTATTTTTTATAAAAAATCAGTGAAATCAGCTTTGGAACAGAACGCCAAAGATTCAATTTATGTTTTTAAAACCATTTAATACTCATTTTTTCTATCAAAATTACTTTTATTTTATTATTTTTGATATCAAACGAAAATCGGACATTAGTTAGCTTTTGTAAAAAAGGAATTATAAAAATTCATTAAACATTTACCAAGTTACAAAGAATTTAAAATTTTTTTTAGAATATTTGTAGTTCAAAGAACTCCTTTTAAAATTGTTTAAAGCAATAAAATTACATTGTAATATTTTTGTTTTCCATTCTTATCGAAATTTCTTCGAGATCTTTATTGACAACTTTGAAATCAAAACTTCTTCGTACAGAATTTATCTCATCCGATTACAATTTCTGGGGTCTTTTCAGATATTAACCGCAGATTTTAACTTTTATTTTTTACATAAATAATCATAGATGTTTTTAAAGCAAACGGAAGAAGTGCATCTATTCGAAGCGGCGTTTTGAAATAAGTTATGTAACGTTTTAAAATAAATTATATATCGTTTTAAAATAAGTTATATGTTTTAAAATAAGTTATATATCACTTTATAGTTCTTAAAACACTGATTCAGAATCCGTATTTTTGCTAAGCAATTTTCTCAAACGAGATAATTTGAAAAACTACTAAATTTAGAATTGCGTTTCCTCATGTTTGTAATCATTTATTTCGAAAAACCAATTAAACAGCTGTAATTAACGAGAAAAACACACTCAATTACGAAAAACAATAATTAAAAATGACTAAGCTAAAGAAAAAAACAAATGTCTCCAAAATTAAGTTGCTAAACTTCGATGTACAGATGAGAAAGTACTCATGTTTTTCCCCAACTTTCGATATATGGAATTTCACACATTTATCTTATTTTTTTATTCTAGAAAAATATTTACCAAAAACTAAGTAAGGATTCTTAATATCCATCTGATAACCTACAAAACCAGCTGTAATTTGTTTCAAAAAGCCACTTCGAACAAAGCACCTTCTTTCGTAAGATTAATTTCGATATATGAAAATAAAAATTAGAATCTAAGATATTTTTTATTCAACGAACTTTGTTCTTTTTAACCATTATTCCAAATGTTGTTGAAATCTAAGGAGATCTTCGGGAAAGTTGGATATCCTGGCATATATCGAACATTAAAAACAAAATGGCTTCGCGTTGTTTGTTCGCACGTTGCAGTTTTCTGTTTTTCTCAAAGGTCGAAGTCGGAGAAAACGGTAAACATCCCGTTTTTCAACTTTCACATCCATTATTTCATATCGTTTATCGTAAAATAGATCTCTTACTGAATTTAAATTATAAAAAACACAATTTTAATATATCAATCGTTAATTTGAAACCATATAGAACGTAAAAATTGAATTATTTTATTTTTTTTATTTTTTTGTTTTTTGTGGGATTTTGTTATTTTTATATTTATATGTTAGATCGATAATGTAGAATATATTTAAAGTTAATTTGACGTAATTACGCGCGAATTGGACCAGAAATTTACGCGTAAATTGTCCTCGTGATGAATCCCCTCATTTCTCGACAAAACCCAATTATTTCATTTTTTAGCCATTTTACTGCTTATTATTATGGCCAAACATTCTCTTAACCTAATAATCTTCTGATCGATATATGAACCAAGATGATTCCACGAAATACTTTGGTTATCGTCGTTTTTTTGATTTTTGTCCATGTGAGTTTTTTGTTTTTTGATTTTCATATATCGAAATTCCTCCAGCACTCCTGCGGAAGAGTGGAACGTCGTTGTGACTCCATAGACCTCAGGAACAGACCCCATGAGGCCTTCAAACATGAGGGTTCCAAGTCCGATTGGAAGATCTACAAAGAGTGCACGATTCTCGACGGGGATTTCACCATATCCATGATGGCTTCCGACGACAACACTGACGATCAATTTCCTGTTTTTCAAGAACTTCGGGAAATTACTGGATCAGTTTTAGTCTTCAGTGTCCACGGATTAACGACTTTGAGGATGATGTTTCCGAATTTGAGAATCATCGGAGGTCAATCTTTGATTATGAACTACGCTTTGGTCATTTATCAGAATCCAGATTTACGGACGATTGGATTGGATAAATTGACAGTAATAAGGAATGGAGGCGTGCGGATCAAGGACAACGCCAAACTGTGCTATGCCGAAAGCATAAATTGGGACTCCATTCTCGTCGGGAAGCTGCGTGACGTCATTGTCGAGAACAGTGGAGTTACCGGTAATCCCCAGCATATAATTGGTAATGTTTGCAAGGAATACGACGGTTGTCAAGTGGAAGATCCAAGTAAATGTCAAAAAATCGGAGATCAACTGGCTTGTTGGAATGCAACTTCGTGTCAAAGATGTAAGTTGCGAAAATTAGAATTCATATAAAATTTTTCAGATTGCAAGTATCACAAGCTCCCTGACGATACTGTAGGTCCAGGTTGCAGTCCTACAGGAGCCAGATGCCATCCGGAGTGTATCGGAGGTTGCGAAGTTCCCAACAACCCGGCGTCCTGCTACGGATGTCGAAATTTCGAAGTCGACGGTGTCTGTCAACACAAGTGTCCCGCGGACAGGTATGAGTTACTAGACTGGAGATGCGTGACTAAGGAAGAATGCAACGCAAGAAGACCGATTTCGCCCTCCACGAACACGCAAGACAAAATGATCTGGAAGGCGTTCCAGGGCAAATGTCATTATGATTGTCCGAAAGGATACGAGGAAGGTTCGTTGTTGATTTCGATATATGGGAATTTCAATCTACCAGGTTTTGAACTTGTTTTATATATGAAACTTTCCAGATGACAAAGACAACAGTACTTGCAAAGTTTGCGAATCCTATTGTCCTAAAAAGTGCGCCGGAGGGATTATTCACTCAATCGGCGATGCTTTGAAGTACAGTAAATGCAACATTATAGAAGGCAACCTGGGGATCACCATCAAGATCGGAGCAGAAAGCGTTCCTGCTGAGAAATTTGCCGAAGCCTTTGGTGAAATAGAAGAAATCATGGGATCTTTGGAAATTCAAATGTCTCATGCTTTCACGAATCTGTACATGTTCAGATCTTTGAGAACGATCCATGGACAAGATTTGGTGAACAACAAATATGCTCTAGTTGTTGAGGAAAATCCAAATCTTCGACAATTATTCAACATTGAACAACAACCACTGGAAATTTTGAATGGAACAGTGAATTTTCAGGAAAACAAAATGCTATGTGTCGAGAAAATAGACGAATTCTTACGGCATATTAAGATAGATCCGGCGGAAGCGGATATTTCGAGGTATTCCAACGGCGAAAAAGCTGTTTGTAACGAAGTGCCGATTGAGGTAACCTTGGTCAAAGTCGGACCGAACACCGTTCATCTGAAATGGTCGAAATTTGACACTTTTAACATGGATCAAAGGAAGTTCCTAGGTTATCAAGTATTCTTCAAAAAAGTGGACTATATTAATCAGAAAGTATCCATAGATGACGATAGATCTGCATGTGCGGATTCTTGGGATATGCAATTTGTCAATACTTCTGTCGATGTTGAAAAAGAAGGAACCATAATATCTGTCGAACCGAACACGATATATGCTTACTATGTTCAGACTAGATTGGTCAATCATCCTGGGGCCAGAAGTGGAATAAGTCCGATTTTGTATGTTGAAACTCATTTTCATTATCCTGGCCCTCCGGTCATCAAGAAAGCAGTTGTGTTGGATGCACATAGAATAGCTCTGGAGTTGGGTCCTCCGTTGGAACCGAAAGGGAACGTTACTCATTATCAAATTTCTTGGTCGATAAATGAGGACTCGAAGCAATTGACCTACCAGGATCCTTGTACTGATATCCGTAAGTTTTATTAAAAGTAATTTTGGACACTATCCTTGATATTCATTAAACCTGTCAAAATCACTGTCAAAATGATAATTTTAATAATATAGATAATGTCCATTTTTGATTCAAATTAATACTTTTCAATCACTATCTAAATTTGTACTTTGGATGGTGATTAATTTGTGGACACTATCCTTGATATTCATTAAACCTGTCAAAATCACTGTCCAAATGACAACTCATGAAAATTGACAATGACTGACTTTGGACACTATCCATGAATTTTATTGGAGCTGTCAAAATAATTACCCAGAACAGCTTTAATGAAAGAATAGTGCCCATTTTTGTATTTAAACCTTAACTTTCTAATCACTATCCAAAAACAGTTTTACTGAAGTTAAAGATAGTGACTAATAATAGGTACTATCCATGAATTTTACTGGAGCTGTCAAAATAGTTACCCAAAAACAGCTCCAATGAAGTCAAGGATAGTGACTATTTTGGACATTATTCTAAATATTTATTAAATTTGTTGGGAATATTTCTCAATTGAAAATTCTAATTTTTAATTTCCAGCTCATCAAATCCGACAAGCTCAATTAGCGATGGAAAAAGAAGAAAGAGAAAAAAAGCAAGGAACATGTTCGTCGATTAAAGGTTGTTGCAAATGTAAAGATGTCAGAAATTCCAAAACTGAAGACAACGCTTTTGATGAAATAATTGATGAAATTACTCATCAACAAAATGATAAAGAACAAATTTCAAATTTCAATGTGTCTTTGATTTCTAAAAGGAAAAAAAGAGAAAACATGGATGAATTAATTGATTTTAGAAATTTCACAACTGTGGATGTTACTACTTTGGATATTCCTGCGGTCAATGTTACCAGTTTGAATGTGATTCTTGCTGGTTTGAGACACTTTTCGGAGTATAGGATCCAGATTCTTTCATGTCAGGATGAAAAAGCGGTTGAGAATTGGTGTTCAGTAAATTCGGCCCAGAGAACATTGAGAACGAGAGCTCTACGTGAGTTTTATGTTTTTTTATAGGTATTTAATGATATCGAAGTTCTTCATATATGAATTTTACTTTTTTGGTGTTTTTCATATGTGAATGTTATTTTTACTGAAAATTCATATATGAGTTTTAATTTTTGATGTTTTTTATTGAAACCTCATATATGAATTTTACTTTTCTTGGTGTTTTTCATATGTGAATTTTAAGTTTTTTATATTTACCTTTTATTAATTCCGCTTTTACCGGTTTGTTTCAGCTGATAACGATGTAGTGGAGCCGTATTCTATCAAAGTAGGCATGGTTAAATCGACTAACGAAACCACTAAGAGAATCGATGGACGGAGAATCAGTTGGGCAGCTCCAGAAGATCCGAACAGTTTCTTGATTGCCTTCAAAGTTAAGGTCTACAAAGATGACGGGGATGTAAGTCGATTTTATATGTAAATTTTGTTCAGGAATATTTTTAGACTCCATTAGAACAATGTGTTCGTTATAATGACTACATTGCCAATGGCAAAGGTGTGATATTTAATGGATTAACAGATGGAGAATATTCTTTTGAAGTTCGATCTCTTACACTTAATGGATTAAGTAAGCCTACAATTGTGAAAGAATTATTTGATGTATACATTCCTGGATGGTTTACGTGGGATCGGATACTGTATATTTTCCTTGGAGTACTTGTTTTAATAATTGCTGGATGGATATTAGGACGAAAATATTACAAAAGAAACTTCGGGAAGAAGGTTCAAGAATATTTGCGACAGACAATCTCGGCTAATCCGGAATATTTGTCCCAAGTTGATGTTTACAAAATAGACGAATGGGAACTTAAAAGAGAAGACTTAATTTTGAAAGAAGAAATAGGAAGAGGAACATTTGGAAAAGTATTCAAAGGTTACGGTAAAAATATTACTTCTGTTTGTGGAATTAAGTTTGGAGAATGTGCAATTAAGATGGTTCCAGAATCGGCGACTCATGCGGAGAGGATTCATTTTCTTTTGGAAGCGAGTGTTATGAAACAATTTGATACAAGTTTTATTGTTAAACTTCTTGGAGTGGTTTCTGATGGACAACCGGTACTTGTTGTGATGGAACTTATGCAAAATGGAAATTTAAGAGATTTTTTGAGATCTAGAAGACCAGATGCAGAGGAAAATATTAATAATGCACCTCTTCCGACAATGGTTAGTTATTTTAAATGGGCAATACAGATTGCTGATGGAATGGCGTATTTGGAATCTTTGAAATTTTGTCATAGAGATTTGGCTGCGAGGAATTGTATGGTTACTTTGGATGAAACAGTTAAAATAGGAGATTTTGGAATGGCTAGAGATATATATTATCATGAATATTATAGACCTGCTGGAAAAAGATTAATGCCTGTGAGATGGATGGCTCCGGAATCTTTGAAAGATGGTATTTTTACGGTTAAATCAGATGTTTGGTCTTATGGAATTGTTTTATATGAAATGTTGACTTTGGGTGAACAACCATATGCTGGATTGGGAAATGATCAAGTGTTTAATTACATAGGATTGAAGAGGAATATCTTGACAAGACCTCATATGTGTCCAGTTTTTTGGTACGATTTGATGAGAGTATGTTGGAAATATGATTCGAGAGAAAGGCCGTGGTTTTATCAGATTGTATTATATATGAAAAATACGATAGAAAAAGCAAATTTAGAAACATTGGTAAGTATTTTAAAAATTTAATTTTAGATTAAATTTTGTAATATTCATATTATTCAAATACAGTATAAATTTGAAGTTGAAAAAGATTTAATTTTTAAAATTTTCAAGAAATAATATTTATCTAAAATATTTTTAATGATAGTTAAATTTTTTAAATAATTTTAAAAAAGTAATTTTTTTAAGAAAATTAAAAAATATTTTTTTAGATTCCTATGTTTGAAAATCAATGTTTTGTTACGACTCATTTTGATCAAATAGAAGATGAAGAATATGATTTTTCCTATAATGAAGAAGCAGAAAAAGCTAAAAAACATCATATTCTTAGAGAACTTGAGAAATTGGAAGCTCAGAATGCTGCTGAATACGAGTACCATAAACGGGGTTTTAATGATAATGATTCAATGAAGGATATGATTAGCAGAAAAGATTCGATAGATTCTGCGAAATTTAATATGTTGACAATCGCAGATATGAATGATAAGTTGGAACCTCCGGAGATTTTGACGAGGAAACAGATTCAAGAACGGGAAAAAGAAAAAATTAAAAAGAAAAAAGATGAAGATAGTCATGTTTCGGTAGCAATTAATGCAAGGAAACCGAAAGGATCAAGGAGAATGCCTCCTGAAGCAGCCAGAAGTGATCTGGATCGGATGAAGGAGAGTAAACAAGTTACGGAACGTCTTAAAGATGACATTAAGGGAAATGTGTGAATTTGATTATGCAAAAATAGCAAATTTATAGTTTTTAAACAAAAAAATGTGTAAATTGTGGGTAGTTCTAGAAAATTCTGGAGGTAAGTGACTTCTGGAGTATTCGGTGATCCTATTTAGCAAATGAGTAACTGGTTTAAGGGTTGGTAGATTAGACGGGGATTTTTTGAACGGATGTGGATAAGGTCGGAGTAGGACTTTTTAGGAAGATTCAGATCAAATGGAATCAAAATTTTCAGAATGATCCGTGCTAAATCGAACTTGGAATCTTCTGGGAAGATCTATTTCAGACTTTGTCAGAATCAGAACTGTAGATTTCTTTAAATCTATGATTTTGAACTGTTCGAATTTGATTCTTTAATTTTGAAACTTGGATTTGTTCGAAATTGACAGTTTTGATGAGAAATTTTTAAAACTGGTTTTAAAAATACAAAAATTGAACCTCTTAATCAATTTATAATAGTTTATTTTTGAATTGTACTTTTATATTTCTTATTTTTTGTAAGAATTTTTAACATTTTTTATCCATCGAATTACCATTCCGCATTGTGATCTGAAAACGAATAAGACATTGGGATTTGTGAATTACGAAATATGGGAAACGGTAAATTTGCATAAATTTACAGAAAAATCGAAAATGACAAAGCTGTTTTGGAAATTTATTGTTTTTTATAATTTTTAAATTTTGTTTGAAAATTTTAAATTTGCTATTTTTGCAGTTTGAAAATTATGGTTTTTCTCGAGTGAAAATTATACGGTATACTGTATTTTGCAATGATCTTCATTTTTCCATATCTGTAAAGTTGTATTTAATTGGATAATAAATAAAATTAAAAAATAACTTTTAAAATTGAAGTTATTTCGAAATAAATTTTAAAATCTTTACGGTATTTATTTTAAAAATTTTTTTAATAATAAAATTAATTTTTTCAAATTACGGTAATTTAAAAAGTAAAAAATATTTTATTAAAAATTTTTAATATTTTCGTCATTTTTGATAGTATACTGTATTTTTTTAAATTTCGAATTGGATCGGAAAATTAAATTTTAAAATTACTAAATTTTTAAATTTTAAATTATTTTTATTATTTTTACAGTAATATTTACTGATTTTAAAAATATAAAAAAATTAATAATTGAAATTAAAAAATTTATTTTGATGTTTTCGAACGATATTTGAACAATTTCCTCGAAAAAATTGTTTTTTAAAGAAACTTTAAAATTTCAAAACGAAAATGTCCCAACTTATCCATGGTTACGTAATCATCTGGCCAGCTGGTGAAAAGGAAAAAATGGGCTGTTGTCTCGTTGTCTGGCTCTTCTGACTCTACCCAGTTTTTCTGTCAGATTCAATTTCCTTGGATCTTTAAAAACATATTTTTTTTTTCTCACTTTCGAGGTCCGGAGTGAGCGGGTTATCATTGAACCCCCCCGTTCACAACAACTTGACCTTTTTAATTTTTAAAATTTTGGAATTGAAATTTAATGTTAGAAAATGGTGTCCCGAGAGATAGCCTGAATATCAGGGACTGTAGAATACTGTAGGACATTAGTGAGACCCTCAGTTGTCTTTTATGATTGCAAGATACGTAATTATTATCTGTCTTGTTAAAGATCAGTGACATTTTTCCTGTTCCAATCCTGACAGTACTATAATAAAAATTAAATTAATTAAAAAACAACTGTCAGGATAAGAACAAGAAAAATTTCGCTAATCTTTAACAATAAGACAATAATTACGTTTTGCAATTACAAAAGACAACCGGTAGTCTCACTAACGTCCTACAGTATTCTACAGTCCCTGATACTCAAACTATCTCTTCAGGACCTCTATCATAATTTCTGTCTCAGCAAAAGCTTATTTTTAAAATTGAATAATTCAACATTTGGAAATATGCTGAAAATTCAACTTTGATTTTTTTGACAAAAAGTAATTTTTTATTAATGTACTTTTGTAACGAAAATCATCAAAAATTAGTGAAAAATTTCTCAAAATTTCGATTTCTACAAAATATTAATGACATTAGAAAATAAAAATTGTAATAAATTTATTAATAAAAATTTTGTGATTTTTCATTTTTGCTAAATTGTTGAAAAAAATCACTATTGTGAAAATAAAAACGAATTTTTTTAATTTTTTAAAAATTGAATAAATTACTTGAAAATTTTAGTTTTTTGTTGTTTCGTAATTTTGTGATTTTTAATTGACTTTTTAGAAATAAACTTTATATATGTTGTAAATTGATCTTACTGTAATAATTATTGATAAAAAGTACTGCAAAAATCGAATAAATTGTTCACAGAAATCAACTTCACTGACATCTGGATTTGACTAATAAGAAGTACGAAAATCTTGGGATGTTTGCGATGGATCCTGATGATGACATATACAACTAAAAAAGTCACCAGATGACTGGTAAATGAGACATCGAAGTCTTTCGGTAAAAGATGTACTGCAAATCGGAACAAACGTGAATTTCAACATCAAGTTTTCTGTAATTTCGACAGATTCAGGAGATTTACTGACCGTATCACATGCGGCGTTGTGGATGTGTACAAAATTCGGAAATTGTTTTTTCAACTCTCCATAGTGGTCTTCGAAAAACTTTTCTGGAGAATCAGAATCTATTTTGAAATTAATTCGGTGATCAATATCGACCTTTATTCGTCCGTGGTAACTGGCCAGATCGATTCCGTATTTTACGACATATTTGACCAAATCAGGAGACATGCCGAAGTTCACTTTGTTTTTTTTGTAGACTTTTTCAAGAATTGTTTCGGAAAACTGAAGTCGAAGAAATTCCAAATTAGCAAAATTATCATTTAAAAATCCTAGAAATTTATGAATTTTCTCGGAAATTAAATGTAAATTCGAATTTGGGACGTATAATTCTAATTTTTTTAAGGATTGAAAATTGCGGCTATAAAACACTAATTAGAATCAGCTGGAAATGAAAAACTAGCCTGACATCGATTCTAAACAGATCTTCGTAAAAATCGACCTTCGTCTTGTCAGCAATCAAAAAATCAGTTTTGATGAATTTGGCTTCTAGTATATTCTCAAAAAAAATGTTCTTTAATTTCAAGTTTTCAGTGTCAATATGAACATTTTTCAAGTTTTCAAAAATATCAGAATCTATCCAGATGAAATCGAACCTTCTGGATTCAAGCAGCAGTTTCGCGGTCGAGAAATCGCATTTGTTTATGGATAGCTCTCTGAAATCTGAAAAACCATGATTATCTTTTGACAGCAGATAAACCTCACTGGGATTCTTCAATAACAAGTCTACAATATCTGCTGGAAGGGGATCTTTGTTGTCAATTTTGACTTTTTTGACAGAAGACACCACCCACCGAACAATCTGTCCCATACACGGATGTGTGTCGTGTTTACTGACCATGATATCAATATCCTGTATTTGTTTATTACAAAAGTCACAGTAATCCATCAACTCACTAATCCAAGATCCATCTTATAAGACGTATCTCCTTGACGATAATAGTAGTTGTAGGGACCCCAATTTCCAAAACAAATCCCCTTCGCCTTATCCACAGCGCTCCTCAAAAGAAAAAAAGGTTCTTTTCCAGAAAGTATAAATTTGGCCATTAGTTTTTTTTCATCTTCGAATGAAGGTTTTAACTTTTGAAAAAGATCATGATAAACGTCCAAATTTAAAGTCATTCTGAATCTCAAAAAATGAATAAAAGTCAATTGCAAAGTTTAAAACCACGAAATCTCGTAAAATCCATCTTCTTTGTAATTATAGTAAGATTTGCATATAAGATACCCCCGCTATAACATATCTCGAGTTATAGCATACAGTGTGAGTGGGTGAGTTTGGTTAGTCTGCCTTCAAATTTATCCCCGCTGTAATATATCCATTGTTAAAGATACACTGGTCGGTCCCAAGGGGGTATCTATATCCAAGTTCGACTGTAATACTATCATAAAAAATGGAAATGGAACAAGTTTATTCTGAAATTGTAATACAGTAGAACTTGGATATAAGATACCCCCGCTATAACATATCTCGGGTTATAGCATACGGTCTGATTGAATTTGGTTACTCTGTCTTCAAATTTACCCCCGCTATGGTATATCCTTTCTTATAAAATACACTTTACCCGGTCCCGAAGGGATATCTATATCTAAATTCGACTGTACTGTCCTCGCGAAATTACTGGATCTCACGTCATTTTATATTTCGGATTAAAATTCACGTTAACAAAAAAAACTAATATATATTTTTTCGTCAAAGTAAATTCATATCGAATTTTGCGGAAATGAACCTCTTACGAAAGAACTCACCTTGTTTTTCGACTATTAACGGAAATAAACAATCCAACACCCAAAAACGTAACTTTTGGTTTCTTGAAAATTGCGAAATGTGACAAAAATATAACATAATTGTCATATTTTTTATAATTATTTGACTTTTGTGACGAAAATTTAAAAAAATAATGATAATTTTTGTTTTCTTAAACACCAAAAAGCCCTGCGGGGACGACACGAAAATAACTCCTTGAATCGGGACTGTTCGTCACGCGTTACGTGGTGTTTTTAGTAAAGGTAAAAAATAAAAAGTTGATATATAACGACGACTGGTCACGAAAATTCCCATTTGTTATTAAACTAAAAGTTACTTTTTTTGCAACATAATAAAAATTAAAAATCATGAATTTTTAACAAATAAAATATAAAAATAGTGTTTATGACGTTAATATTCATTTTTAAACCTACATGAATTTCAACTTTTTTCAATTTTTCCAAAAAAACAAATCCAAATTTTTTAAAATCGAAGTTTTTCATCATGGATAAAAAAAATTAAAAATTAGTTTCAAAAAAATTGGGTTTTTTAAATTAATAAAAAAATCCATAAATGGAAATTCCAGTAAACAATAATTGGAATAAATTTTTTCTTATGGTAGAAACTATTAAATTTTCGGAGGAATTCTCTTCCAGAAAAGTAGAGTTCGTCGAAAAAATGAAAATTCTGTTTCATACTTTATTTTTTTAAATATCTTTGATAAATTCATAAATCATATCAAACAACATTTAAGTTCAATTTTATCCTCTTAATGAATAAAAACGAAAAATCAAATTAATGTACAGTAGAACTTGGATATAAGATACCCCCGCTATAATATATCTCGAGTTATAGCATACAGTGTGAGTGGGTGAGTTTGGTTAGTCTGTCTTCAAATTTATCCCTGCTGTAATATATCCATTGTTAAAGATACACTGGTCGGTTCCAAGGGGGTATCTATATCCAAGTTCGACTGTAATACTATAATAAAAAATGGAAATGGAACAAGTTTATTCTGAACTTGTAATACAGTAGAACTTGGATATAAGATACCCCCGCTATGACATATCTTGAGTTATAGCATACGGTGTGAGTTAGGTTAGTTTGCCTTCAAATTTACCTTGCTATAATATATCCTTTCTTATAAAATACGCTTTACCCGGTCCCAAGGGATATCTTATATCCAAGTTCGACTGTAGCAAATAAGAACTGATCCAGGAACCACCAGTAGATGAAGATACTTCTAATTTCCAAATTTTTAACGAATTTTTTCAATATTTCGAAATCTTTTATTTTTCCAAATTACCAGTAAATATAATATCATTTAAATTCCGAAAATTATTCTTTACCAAATTCATTAGTATCTATTACAAATGAAAGTAATCCAATTTCGAAAATTTAAAAAAAAATTTATTTTTATATTTTTTTATTTTTTTATTTTGAATTTGTTTTACTCTGATGATTGTTAATTAAGAATATTACAAAAATCAGATAAATATTCAAAAAAATTAACTTAATTATTGTCTAAATCGATCCATCGGAAATCGTATTTTCAGTAACGATTATCATCTGTCATCTATCATTACCTGAAATTTCAGCGTCAATTTTTCTGAAATTTGTTTTTTGTTAATTAGACAATAATGTTTTCCAATTTCGGAATTGTAGTTTAAATTCAAAAATTCTTTCTTGAAGTTCTCATAGGAATCATGGACAGTTTTTCCGGAATAATTGGAATCAACCATGTAATCAATCCAATGGTCGATCGAAATTTTCACTCGTCCATTGTAATCGATTAGTTTGTTTTCGTAATTTACAAATTTTTCAAAGAAATCAGAAGGCACAACAAAACTTTTTTCTTCTTCATTGTAGTTCAATTCTTCACTAAGTTCCGAAAACCAAAGTTCGAGGAATTCCAAGTTGACAAATTTCGCATTTACAAACTCCAAAAATTTGGAAATTCTTTCAGGATTAGAAAATAAGTTTCCATAAAAAACGTGTAATTCCAATTTTTTTAAGGATTGGAAATTGGGACTGTAAATAATTAATTAAAAAAATAAAAAAAAATTAAAAAAATAAAAAAATAAAAAAAATAAAAATAAAGAAACTGACCTGATGTCCATCCTAAGAAGACTGTCTTCGAAATTTTCTTCTTTACTAGTAACAATCAATGAGTTTGTTTCGATGGATTCATTTTCCAGGACATTTTTAAGGAAAATATTTTTCAAATTTAATTTTTCTGCGTCAATGTGGACATCATCCAAAATTTTAGAAGAAATAAATTCCACAAGGATGGAATCGAACCTTCTGGATTCAAGCAACAGTTTTGCGGTTGAAGAATCACATTTATCAATAAAGAGCTTTGTGAAATCTGAAAAATCATAATTATCTTCTTCTGGCAGATAAATCTCACTCGGATTTTCCAACAACAAATTCGTAACATCTGCTGGAAGAAATTCATGTGTTTTGATCCAAACCGTCTTGACAGAAGACAATATCCATCGGATAATAGGTCCCAGAGAGGGATTTCGGAAATCCATGTCGATATAGATGTCATTCTACTTTTATTTATTATAAAAAATACAAAAATCCATCAACTCACGAATTGGAAAATCGTACATAAGCAATCTTCACGACAATCAGAACTGTCATCTTTCTTCCTGGTCTCAATCGAAGTACTGTTTAGTTTATTGAAGACCTTCTTCAAAGCGACCAAGGGTTCTTTCCCAGAAAACATAAATCTGACTGTAAATTCTGGATTCTTAGGTATAATGTTAATCAATACTTCAGCAAGATCGTAATAAACACCCGCATTCAAAATCATTGTAAATCTAAAAAATAAAATTTAATCGAAAATTTCAACACCACACGACGATGTGAAATTTAATTTTTTTTCACAATTACTAACTTCCTAAAATCGCTAGATCTCGTGTCATTCTACGACTTCCGGATTGAAGTCCATTTTGATAAAAAAAATTAAAGTTCGTTATTTTAAAAAAAATTAAAGTTCGTTATTTTAAAAAAAAATAAATTCGATTTTTTTGAGAATGAATTTCTTTCAAAAGAACTCACCCTTTTTTGCGACTGTTCACTGAGAATAAACAATCCAATAATCAGTTCATGTCTACTGATAACGTGCTTACATCATTTTTAACTTTCATAACTCACAATATAATTTTAAAAAAAAATTAATTTTTCAAAATTCAGAAATAAAAAAATTAATTTTTTAAAATTCAGAAATAGAAAAATTTTCATTTGAGAATAAATTACGGTAAATTAAAAATTTTAATTTTTTCAATTTTATTAGAAAATGATTCTGAACTTTTTTAAAATCAAGAATGTGATCATCAGCAAAGTGATCGTAAAAAATTTAAGAATTTGACTCAGAAACGTGAAAAAATATCAAATCTAATGTTTCTGATTTCAAAAGTAATAAAAACAAAAACTTTATTTATAAAAATCCACATATCGAACAACTAAAACAATAATTTCTATTTTACGATAAAAATTGAGCCTTCCGAAAATTCCACTAGAAACTTTTTTAAATGTATTATTCTGAATATAATTTACAAATTCATAACCCACATTAAGCGACATATCTAGATTTCGTCTATCGTTTTTATCGATGAAAACTGTTGTGGATACATAATCCCCATGACCGGAGATATTCAGAACACCGAAGACTTTCATATTATAAGCTTATCTCTTTATATTCATTGATGGATTTTAGAATGAATATACTTATGAGAAATAAGATTAGTTGTAGTTTTTATACATGTAAAAGCTATCTATCATCGGATGTAGCAGGTTAACCACAACTCTGCAAATACATACTGTTGTGGACGCACAATCCCCATGACCGGAGATATCCAGAACACCGAAGATTCAACAGTTCCTTCTCTCCACTGAGGAGTACAAAAGGGAACACTTCGGTGTATCGGCAGTCCTCCCCTAGTATATCTCTGATATTTAATAATATTGTTCCTATTTTTGTATTGTCTTATTGTTAAGTAAAGACATAACAAAAACAAAAGTAAAAGTAATTTTACAACAAAGAACAAGATTAACGGTAGATAGAAGTAATTTCAGTTCTAATTTAAAAATAAAAGATGCTCCCAGGAATCAAGTTTGATGGGAATTTTCAAATTGTTTTAATTTGTAAGATAGATATTGAAAAATCTTTCCAAATATCGGCGATTTTTTATTTCTTTATTTCTGTAATAAAATACGTTATTTAAATTTCCGACATTTTTCTTTATTCAGATCATTCATATTCAATAAAATAAACGCAATTCAATCTCGGTTTTTAAAACGTTTTTGAAAAAGTAAATTTTTTCATATCTATACTTTGGATTTATCAAATTAATATACATTAATAATATTACAAATATTGAACACTTTATCTTCATGAATTAACGTCATAATCATCTGAATTGCCAGAAATACAACAACCAATCATTTCCATTATAATTACAAAACATGTTTCATCATTAATGAAAATTCTAATGTCAGTTTTTTAAAAGTTTCTTGATGCTTAAAGGAATAGAGGAGCATTCATCCGTATTCACTGATACTGTAGATCAAGTTCGGGAATTTTCTCTGGAGATCCTTGTGGTGATTTTTAAATCTTTTTAGGAACTTGAAAATTGTTTTGAATCCTATATCACGGCGAATTTCGACATTTACTCGTTCCTTATGAGCAGCTAATGTGTTCTTCAAGTTCGCCATCGGCTCCAGAAAGTTGTGAATCATAACGAAGTTCATTTTTCTTTTCTTACTGATCAAGTTTTAACTGCGTGTAAAGCTTAAGGAATTCTAAATTGACAAATTTCATATGTACGAATTTTAAGAATTCAAGAATCATCTCAAAGATGAGAAACTTCACGTTACAGATAAGTCCGATTTTTTGAGGGATTGGAACCCAGGGCTGAAAACTGCTAATTGTAATAAATTAAAAGCAAAATCTGACCTTGTGTTCACCGTAAGTAGATTATCAGGAAATTTCTCCTGTTTGCAACCAGTAGTCAACAAATTCGTCTTGATGGATTTAGTTCCCAGGATGTTCTCAAGGGATACGTTATCGAATATCAAATTTTTAGCATCAATACAGAGTTATTCAAATTTTCAAAAATATCAGATTCTATCCTGATATAATCAAACTTCTTAAATTCCATCAGCATTTTCGTCATCGAAAAATTAAACATCATTATTTTGAGTTTTTTCATAAAAAAAGTAACTTTTAGCCCAAAAAAATAAAAATCATCACTATTGCAATTTTTGTCACGCCGAATATTCATGAAAAATGTGACGATTATATTTTTGTTACATTTCGCAATTGTTAAAAAACCAAAAGTTACGCTTTTTTGGGTGTTGAAATCCAAAAAAAAAAAACTATAGAAATTTTTTAAAAATAAGCTAAACTTGAATTTTTAAATAAGAAATCCACCATATTCAGAGGAAGAGGATGTTTAACACAAATCTTGACTTTCTTAACAGAGAACAGTGCCCATTGGATGACGTGTTTCATGGAATTATCTTCGAGATTTGGACCGATTCTGACATCATTATCCTATGATTTCTGATTATAAAAATCATTTACACAGCGACTTACGAAGTAAATATAAGCAAAATAAAATAAACGTCTTAGACAATTTACATCGTCATCACACACTTCAGCGTAGAATTCTACAGCGTTCACTTTACTCACAGCTTGCCTCAGGGCACAACAGGCTTCTGTTCCGGAGAACATGAAATTTTTCAGAACTTCTGGTTTCTCATCTGATAAAGCTATAATCTCCCTAGCAAGATCAAGATAAACATCCGCATTCAGACGCATCATGAACCAAGAAAATAAAATTCAATCAAAGTGTCGATTTCAGTGATGCTGGGCAATAGAGTCTTTTTTGACATTGACTGGTAATCAGGTTTTTATACAGAATGAAGTTCGTCCAAACGGTGAAGTCGCTCAAGAAGATGACGAATCCGTTCGTTTCAAAAACAAATGGAATCTAGCATCAGTCAAGTAAGTAATAAAAATGACCAATAAATGATCGATGTCACATCCGGTTTTTAATCAACACTGTTTTCGGTAGTTTTGTAAGTTATTTTGGTTACAGTCGTTTCCTGTTTTTTTTTTGAAACAAACAATTCGAACCGAAGTTGGGCGAATATGTATCATCAAACGGTCCCGGAAGAGAAATCAAAGTCAAATTTTAAATTTAAACAATTCTTCAGATCTGATTAGAATGTTCCATCAAATTTGAACTTGTTCTTTAATCCAGATCATATAATTCTATTTAACACATGATATACCATGTATATGAAAAAGTAAAATTTAAAACAAATGAAATTTTTTAATACAGTTTAGACAATTGTTTATTTTTCAAAAAATCAACATTTTGTTTGAAAAAAAAGTTATTTTTGTTCAATTTTGGTCCATTTATGTTGAGATTTTTATTAAAAATCGCCATAATGATCTTTATGAATTTAATATTCCTCTCATTCTGGATGCATTTTTAGGATTATAACATTTTGCTGATTTTTATATTAATGCCAAAAAAAGATCCAAATTGTACACGTGACTTTTCGGAAGAATGAACCCCTTGCGATTGAACTTTTCGCTCACTGATCGACTGTTCGACGATCATGAGAAAGTCGTCGATTTTTCAAAATCTTTCATTTTCGATTCAGAATTAATTTGAAATTAAATTACAAAGTTTGAAATCGACAGTTTTGATAATGATCGATCCGATAAATCATTAACTTTCTCCTGACACTGAATATATCACTTGTATTTTGCGAAACTCCGTCAACTTTTTGGAAAATGATGATTCATTAGACAACTTCCATATAGTAAATCTGACATTACAAATGTATTTCTGCCGCGATCCAGAAGCAGTGTGGCGCAGAGGAAGCGCGCAAGGCTCATAACCTTGAGGGCAGTGGATCGAAACCACTCACTGCTACCCTTTTTGGATTATGGCTGTCAATTACTGAAATCTAAACTCTCATGTCGGTGATCTAAATCTTGTTCAAAAAGTAACATCTAAAAATTGATTAAAATCGAAAATTTCTACTTTGGAGAATTAAGATTTCATAAATATCCGTCGCACCTCGTCAGTAGTCAATCATACTGCTATAGGAGTCCCAAGTGGAAATTATTATTGAATTATTTCGACGCGAATTTCTAGAGCTTGCTGAAAACTAAAAAACCTACGTGGTAATTTTAATCTTGTGTCGTGCCATAATCGATATTTTGAATTTGTTTCAACCTGAGTAGTATGTCTAAGAAGTTTTTAATCGGGGTTACATAGAGGCACAAAAACCAGTCAGTTTTCGAGGGTTAACAATTGTAAAGTACTTGATATTTGAAAAATCATAATCAACAACCAGGTAAGCCATCTGTTGGGACTCGAGGAGGTGCTCCCTGATTAGGTGATCTCAGCCCAATCGCCGTAATCCTACAGGATTTACACTGTTGTGTTATTATTTTATTATATATACGTAGGTTTTTTGAAATAAATTCTAACTGAATGTAATCAGCATATAAGAGTTCCTGACCACAGTTTCCACAATATTTGGTTCTGAGTGTAATCGATGGCAGGATTGCAATTCAACAGAAGATTGATCATAACTGAGTGTAATCGACGTGTTTGGATCATGTTTGTTCCCAGTTAAAAACATATTAGTACGTTGATTACACTCAGTTACAATCAATCTTCTGTCAGAATGTAATCCTTCCGTCAATTGCACTCAGAATCAAATAATGCGAAAACTGTGGTCAGGGACTCTTAAGTGTTGATTATATTCAGTTAGACTTCATTTCAGAAAACCTGTGTATATATGGAAGATTGTGATTTGTTGTTTTATAAAGACTCAAGTACCTCCCTCTAGACTCCATACAACAAGTCACAACACCATCAAAAACAGATTCCTCTTTGTATTGGAGAAGTTTCAAAATTCACCTCAAAATGGTTCCTTATTAAAGTATATTTGTAATTTTACAATAATAGCGTTTTTAATTTCTTTGAGTAACGGTTTTGGTGGAAATTAAGAGTAGGTTTAATTCTAATCAAAAATGTCAAAAAATGAATAAGAACTTGAATTTTTCTGTTTTGTTCAACGATTAGTTACTGCGTAATCCGTTGACTATGTAACTCAGCAAGAGTAGTCCGCTCTCGTTTTGTCTCGCTCGCTTATTTGTATTTGTATTTCAAAACATGTTCTGTTTCTTCGATTCTATAAAAATAACCAACTTTCTCGTACAGTAGAGGTCCGGAGCGAACGGGTTATCGATTTCTCAATTCTTGCTTGTCCCGTTCGCACAAACTTGACCTTTTTTATTTTCGATATAATTTTAATTATTTTTAGTGTAATTCCAGTAACCTACATTTTGATTACTGAATTCCACTTTTTGATTTCAAAACTAAATGATTTACATTTTTGATCTTCCATCCAGCATCATAGGCTTCAGATGCTTCAAGTAAGCAGAACTGATGTCGCTTTTGTTGAAGGGGTTACTCTTGGCCCAGTTGAGGAAGTTGTCGTAGACGTTGCCGTCTCGTCTTCCTAGAACTGAGTTCAATTCTCTGTCGCTAAAATCGAAGGCATCCACAATGGCCACGGCATTCGGTCTGATCTTGGCCAGAAGAGAATAGATCCCGAGTCTTACAGCCTTCTGTTGATCGTCTGAATAGTAACCGCCCAAGGCGAAATGTCCGAAACTGGCTTGAATAGAATCCAAAGCATATAGTTTCCCAAGTTGATCGATGACTGGACGGATTTGAGCATCTCTACACTGAGCTGCGTAGTTGAAGTAGTTCTTGACCAAGTAGGCCTTGACATGGAGTCTGGAAGCCTTGCAGAGTTCGACTCCGGTCTTGTGCCAGGCCTCCTCGGGAGAATAGATCTTTTCATTCTGCTTCAGAAGGTCGTAGGCGAAGAAGAGCTGTTGTCGAGCAGCATGTTCAAAATCTTCAATCAAGGTTTCAGCGGAGGTGTTGTCGACATACGTGAATCTGGATCTCGGAGCTGACTTGTTGTTGAAGTAAGAAGTAAGTTCCGTGAGTTGAGGAGAACCAGTGCGGATTCCAGGAACGAGTTTCACAAGACCTCTGAAGTACAGTATTTGAGTCATTTTTAGATTTTTTAATATTTAATTTGGAATTTTTCGAAAACTAGGAATCATGTATAAAATCAAACTTGAATAAAGGCAAGTGGAAATTTTAGGATTATGTCGAGACAGTCAAGATTACAGTAGTGGTAAAAACGGCAGATGATTCATCAATGCAAAAAAAACAAACGCGCTTTTACTTTTCACGATCAATTGTTAATCCTTCGACGAGAGCCTTTTTGTAAGAGTATTACAAACAAGATACAAAATAAACTAGGATTCAACTCTATGAAAAACAGCTACCACAATCACTCGTGTCGGGACCAAGGTTGCTTATTCAAGGGCAACATGGTAGCTAATCCACGCATCCATGAACATTAGCACATTCATGTCCGAGTCATTTTTTCAGTAACTCACACAAATGTCATTTGTTGTGCAATGTGCGTGCATACACGGGTACTCACGTGTCCGTGAACATTAATGTGGCTGATTCGCGTTTTGTGTTTACCGTAATCATATGCTTTAAGTAACAGTAATGTATTATGTCTCATATTTTGCTTTACTGCGATTGTTGTAGTTATCACTTTGGTTTAATTACCCAAGTTTGAGGCAATAAACAAACCAATACTAATCAGTACTAACAAGTTTTACTACGTTTGATTTTTTCGAAGATAATTATGCATTTTTTAAAATTATAAATAAACTAACCTCGCTACTTGTAACAGCATGACGATGTTTTCTCCTTCGTAGGTACAACCCCCGACTGCGTAACTGTAGATGTCGGGGAAAGCACTAGCCATACTGTACCCGTGACCTCCACAAGAGAGTCGACATTGTTCGATTCCCAATGCTACTTCCCAGGAAACAACAGATTTCAATCCACTGGATAATCCGTGAAGTTGAGGAAGAAGTTCTAGGTTGCCTTCCTGCATGTCTGAAATCACTCTTTGATAGAGATTCTTAACTTCGTTGGCGGCAAAGAGAAAGACGATGAATCTGGAGATGTTCGGGAAGATTCTAAGTTGTTGAGTTTGGTAATCGAGGATCTGGACTTCTTGATCGCTGAAAAGGAGAAATAAAAGCAGAAATTACTCTAGTATATTCTTCTAAGTCACTATCCAAAGCAATTATAATGAAAATCAATAGTGTCTGATTTTAATTGAAGTGAACGATTTTCAGTCACTATCCAAAAACAGCTCCAATAATAATCATGGATAGTGACTAATTTTGGACCTTGATTCTTGTTAGATATGTCAAAGTCAAAAATAAGTTATAGTAAAAACGGATAATGACTAATTCCTGGACACTATCCATTTCTTCACCAAAGCTGAAAATACTATCCAAAAACAGCTCTAATAATAATCATGGATAGTGACTGAATATCGGATGATATCCAAGTTATTCATTAAAGTTATTGTTGAAATTACAATAGTATTAATAATCTCACTGGATAGTATCCAATAATTAGCCACTATTCTCTGGATTCAAAGAAACTCACTTTGGTGTAATTTCTCCTTGTCTTCTGACGGCGGAATATCTCGTTGCAATAGTCACAGCAGATCCAAGCTGGTAAGACTGATCCTTAATCATGATGCTTCTGACGAAAACCATAGCTCCGAATCCGAGTTTGGCGTGTTGTGGAGGGACGTAGGTTCCATCTGGCAGGACTTTAGAGTTCTTCATCAACATGGATTTTCGCGGGATTCTGTAGTTGTTAAATCTCAAAAACCCGTTATCCGAGCCGTTGATTCCAAGCTTAGGTCCGATGTCTCCAACAATCACTCCTGGAAGAGGCTTATGGGTGTTCAAATCCCGCAATTGAACGAAGAACGGATGAGGTCCTCTACATTGTCCGTCTGTGTAGAGTTGAGCCATGACGATAGCGTAATTGGAGGATTTCCCCAGGCCTCCTGGCCACCATTTGGATGCAGTTACTGTAGGAGAATGGAGAATGAACTCCTGGGTGTTCTTGTCGTAAGTAGCAGTGGTTTCCAGTTTCTGAAGGTTGGTTCCATGTCCGAGTTCTGTTTGAGCATAGGTGGAGACAATTGCTCTGAAAATATGGATTCATATATTGATTTCAAGTCTAGATCGATAATCATAATAGAAAAAGAAAGATCAATATATGAAAACAACAAAAATCAAACTTTTTAAATGTTCGTTAGGATTATGACGACTTTCGTGTTTGACTTTTTTAACACTGCACATATATCAGTTCTGTATTAGTGTTATACTCAAGAGTGATAAGTATAGCAGTGATCAATGAGCAATGTTCAAAAATAAACATCGGAAGTTACACACAATACACACTCTGGCTCAAAATAAAAAATTTCGTTTCTTCTCTACTTTTCTCGATTCCATTTTCATTTCTTTGAATAAATTATCACGAAATCGTGGATAATTTTATATAAACAACTAACCTGGAGACAATCAGAGGGAGCCATTCATCGAGTTGCTCATCGTCACATTGGTTCTGGATCGCAGTCAAGACCATTCCGTAATGCAAACTCATCGGATGTAAATCTCTTCCAATGATTAATCCCTGGTAGTATAATCCTTCATTGAAGAAATCACCAGCATTGATGATATCAGTGGCACAATCACTCAGAGCGACGGCTCTTCTGGCTTGTTCTTCGTGACGGTCTTCTCTGGAGAGGAAAGCCAATGGAACAGTGCTCTGGAGTCTAGGTTCAGCTTCCACTCCCTTCAGAATCTCATGACGACGCTGAACCATGTCTTCTCCTCCATGGAAAAACGCCGCCAACTTGTTGACGGAAAAAGTAGCTTGACGACGTTCTTTGGTGATGTCCGGATTGTCCCCGGGTTGAATAAGGTTCGCTTCCATGACTAGATTCTGCAAATGCAGAAATAGAAGTAATCACAACAAGTTAACGCGGAAAATAAGTTTTTGTCAATTTCTGAAGATTGTTAGATTTTCAAAGATCAAAAACGATCTTAGATAGTCTTCTACGTTGGAAATTAAAGCTGGGAATAAACAAAAATAACAAACAGATGGTTATTTGTTAAAAAGTTAAATGAAAATCAAGAATTTTTACCGTAAGGAAACCGCCGTATTTTCTAAAATCGGAGATACGAGAGCGCCCCGTACCGTGTCCGAACTGACATACGAACGTTCTCTATACTAAAATTTCTTCTTTTTAATCTCTTCAAATTTCCTTCAAAAATGCTTAAAATCATAAAATAAAGAAATCTCAAAATTCAAATATGTATTTCAAAAAACATTTTTAAAAAACAAAGACGTCAATTTTCGAAGATCCCACGAGTTACTCATTAACCAAGACTTGAAATATATTGAATTTTTTCAATCTACAGATAAGAATAGAGTCCAGCATCAAAAACTTCAAAGTAGACTATAATCGAGTTCAGTTCATCTTTGATGGTCCGATCTGATAGACAACACTCCAAAAAAGTCGAATTTGCCCGTCATCTGTGAATAAACACGTTTGACTGGTCATTTGCCCGTCATCTGTGAACAGACACGTTTAACTGGTCATTTGCCCGTCATCGATCGAATTAGACCACAAAAGGTGTATCCTTCGGAAGATTACGAAATTTCTGGAATTTTATTTGTTGTAAAAATCATGTTTAAATATGTTTTTATTTTTAAAGTAAGAAATATTTTAAATTTCAAATATGCAACTAATCAGTAAAATTTTAATAATTTTTATTTTTTAAATGAAATAAAATTTATTTTTAAAAATATCAAAAATGACTAAATTTTAAAATATAAAATAGATTTAAAATTAATAAAGTACTGTAATTTAAGAAAATTAAATTCAAAATTCTCCGAAATAAAGATAATTTAGTAAATTTTTTCCGAAAAATATCGATAAAATATAAAATCAGTACTTTGTATGTCAGAAAAAAGTTCAAAATTAAAATAAAACCAAAATTACGAAATTTATAAAATTATCAAAAATATCTCGAAAATTTTCCTACTGTAATTTAACAAAAATCAGATAAAATTTCTCGATCAAAATTGGTCAAAAATTATTAATTAAATTATTTCAAGTGAATCGAACGATAGATATTCCAGTCAAAAATGCCTCCATTGTCACTTATCTGTTGTTGAAGCAGAAACTATACTAGAAAGAGAAGCCCTGAAGCGATAGTCTGAATATCAGGGACTTTAGGATACTGTAGAACACAAGTGAGACCTTCAGTTCTTTTCTCGGAATGATTATATAATTGTTGTCTGTGTTGTATTGTTGAGTAAAGATTATCAATATACTTCCTGTTTCTATCCTAAGGAACGTTTCCTATTGATACCATAATATTTACAAGATCGAACTTGATGGTCAATGAAACAGATGACGTTCGGAAATACATGAATAAGTTATTAGTTAATGGAGCTAATGCTGTAATTGCTGTTATGACGAATTCAGAAATAACTACAAACTACCGAAGCATAAACGGCTTTCAGAATGTCAACTGGTCCAATTCAACTAACTTTACTCCGAATATAAAAAGCAAAATGATATTCGACATACTGGACCTCATTACCAACTTTGTAAAGGCTGAATATCCGTTGTGTCTGCTTATTCAAATGCTTTGTCGAATTACAAGAGAAAACAGATGCTATCGTTTGTGGAGAAACAGATCCGCAAATTTAATCATCCAGAGAGACTTCAATTAATTCATATCAATGAGTGCGAGCGTAATTGGAACCATGTTTGCTCTACTGATTATTTAAACAAAAATATTTGAGTTGAATCAAGCTCACTGCGGTCCTTCAGCTTGAATACTACATTTACAAACTTTATGATTTTAACTTCGACTAATATTGAGAAATCTATTCAGGATCCTATATCTGGTGTAATACTTGTCTGATACTTCTAGTCCAGAGAACTATGAAGTATATAATGATGTGGTTCAGAAATTGAAAGATGCTGGATACAAACTAATATTTATCTTTATGAGATCAGACGTTGATGAATTCAAATTGACCAACTACACAACAAATTTCGTCTATTGGAGGAACTTAACCAATCCTCAGCCAGAAAACTGGAATGAAATTAAACTTGCAATTTTGGGTTGTGGTAATTGAGATTTGAAAGATTAAATGTAATAAACAACCATCTAACGAATACTGAAAGCGAAAAGTAATCAACTATAAATAAAAACAGTATTTATTACTTCTAAAATGAAATTACTCCTCTATTATTTAGTTAACAGGCAAATTTAATTAAACAGCTTTTGTTATTCGAAAATTAACCTATTATTTGCATAATACTTTGTAGTTATTCTTGTGATTAAATCTTTACAGATGTGGCTCTAGTTGCATAATGCATAACGAACTCTACATGATTTGATCGTAAAAATCGTACATTTACTATCGACAACAGGAAAACTTGAAAATGAAAAATGCCGTATTAAACTTAGTAAAACTTGTTAGTACTGATTAGTATTGGTTTGTTTATTGCCTCAAACTTGGGTAATTAAACCAGTGATAACTATAACAACCGCAGTAAAGCAAAATATGAGACATAATACATTACTGTTACTTAAAGCATATGATTACGGTAAACACAAAACGCGAATCAGCCACATTAATAGTGAAGTGTAGAGGTCCGCTTGTCTCTTTTGCATTGATGATTTATCTGCCGTTCTCCACTATTGCCATCTTCGACTACGTCGACGCATATAGTGGATGATTGTTAATTGGAATACCACCGAAAATACAACAACGAGAAAAGTAATGATAATTATTAAATCTATCATACACTGAATTAAATCACATTTGAACAGGCTTGTGTGGATTGTTTTTGTATTAAGAGAAAATGTACTGAGACTAGTTTTTGATTGATAAATATTAAAAATATTAAAAAATAACATATGACAACGACGGAAGTTACAACACCAAACAAAATCAGAGTGATTCGAACTTCCAAATTTAAAAAAACAAGATTCATATTCAATAGGAGGAAACAGGTATTCGAGTTGATATCGTTTAATGTCTCGGTGATATCTAAATAAAAAAAGTAAATTTTTAAAGTTATACTATAGTTTTGTTTTCCAATAAGGAAGAGTTGATACCTTTTAAGTTTACTTCAGGTGTATAATAGAAAAAATTACAAATACAGGATTGATTACTGATTTCAAACAATGTCCTAAGTGCTATGTCTGTTGATAAAACAAGATAGAAATTAAAATAATAAATATTTCCAGTCATTACTATTCTTTTTTGTTCATAGCCGCTATGTGCAGACATCATTAGATTGAGTATCTTCTATCATGTCTGTTTTCAGAGAATTGGAAGACTTTAGTTCAGAAATGTTTCTCTAAAACATAGTTCAAAGCAAAGATTGACATATGGAAAACAAACAAACCATACTATGGATGTTAATATATCGTTTAATAGAGTCTCTGCATTCAATATTAGTGTTTTCATCGGTTTTTAATTTCCTTAAACATTCGTAAACATCATTTTCTGTAATTTCAGATTGTTGTGGACGATTGTCTACGGAGTAGTTTTTTTCTAGATTCTTTGGCATTGATTTCTGTGAGCGAGTAAACACTTTCATTAGTGGATCAGTGACAATGATGCTGTGCTTGATGAGGTAATCAATGACTACTCCATATGCTGATTGGTAAATCTTTGATTTATGTTCATCGACAAGGATTTGTTTGGCCAATCCCTTAGCTACTTTCTTGATTGCATTATAAGCTGTAACTTCAGTAGTCTCTAAAGGTCTGATGTTGCAGAGATGGTCGAAGAACCTGGTTGATTCGTGTTGGGATTTGTTCCAGGAATCTTCGTATTCCTCAAACTTGAGCATATAGTCCTTTAATTTCTGATCTTTCTGAGCACAGACAACCAGGTATCTGTAGGCTTCGTTGTCGACACAGTAAACGCTTTCTCTGGAAAGAGTGATTCTGGTTCTGTGACGTTCTTCGATCTGATCAAACAGTTTAGCTAAAGCGTTGTAGATGTCCCCAACACGGAACATTGTTCCTCTGGCGTAGGTGAAGAAGAAGATAAGGTTTTTAGTAGCACTCTTCGGGAACAGGCTAAGAAGAGAAACGATAGCATGTTCTAACGGTGTCACAAGTCTGGATTCATTCGATTTTAGAACAATCCCAATGGCGTGGATTTGCGGCGGATCTAATCTCTCGATCTCCTCCAAGATCATCTGACAGTTAATTTTATCTTGAGCAAGTCCTCGAGTGTCCGTGACTCCAGGAGTGTCGATAATGTTAAAATTGTTGTTTCTAACAGTAAATAGATACTGTTGAGGACGTTGAGTGTTGGACTGACCCGGGATGTGTTGTTCATTCTCGGAAGGTTTGCCATGAAAGATATGATAATCATTCCAATCATTGTCCTGAATTTTGAACTTGACTGGAATCACATCGAGGAGTTGATTGCTTCTAGCGTCTTCTAGAGTGTTATATTGGAGGTAATTGGCAAGAGCATTGATCCAGGTGGATTTCCCGGCTCCAGTAGGACCCATGATGAGGACGTTGAATTTAGATGTTTTTCTATCAGAAAGACTTTCAGAGGTGGTTTTTGAAGATTCTGAATGAACCCGTTTATGTGGCGGAGAACCATCTGCTTCGTTAATATCATTTATATCTTCATCATGAGAAGAAGATTTGGACATAGATGGATTCGGCTTTTCTCCATCTATTGTCTTGGAAAGTCCAGAGTGATGTTTGTGGAAATCATCCGATTCAACTTTTCCATTTAAAACTGGAGAGATATTGCTACCAGACCCTTTATTGAAAATTATTTCGATTTCAGGGAGGATTTTTTTGATTTCTTTAAAAATAATTGATATATGGCTTGTTTCCTTAGCCAGAAAAGCAACTTTCACGCCATCTGTGATGGGAAGAGTCTGGAGTATAGTATTATTATTAACAATATGACAATTGAGATCATATGTCAAATATTCTTCCAACCATTCTTTCATAGATTTATACTGTTTTTCAATATCTGAATTTAATTTCGATGAGTTGTCACTGAAATCAAGCATTAGTAAATTAAAACTTCTGATAAACTACTCACTTATTTTCTGCAAAAGATGGCAATTTGTGTTGTGTATCATTTGTAGCTCCAAGCAACTGGGTCTTAACGATGTCATTAATAAAATTGATTTCTTTCACTTCCCATTTGATTTCTTCCGTAACTTCATCATCACCATTTTGTTCAAATAATTTGCATTCCATGTAGCCGTATAAGTTAGCATATTTTTTGTGATTGTATGCAGTGATTGTGTAGATCCGACAAATTCCTGTTGCATCTTTAACGTCAAAAACAGCAATTTTTTGTCCAGGTTTGACTTTTTGTGCATGTTCTTTATTCAATAAATAAGAAAGATCTGTAAAAATATCTTTTGTACTTTCTATGGCTTCAGTACCGATTATCTTTTGTTTTTCGTCATTGTTGATGACCAACGATTTCTGTTCTTTATTTTGAGAGCACTGAGGTACAGTAATAATTGTTGCCTTTACTTTTCCATTTGTCACAGTTTCCAGGAATATCCTATTCATAGATGTTGAAGAAAATCGTTTGATATTATTCTTCCCTTTTACTTCAAGATCAAATTTATTTCCATGTCTGACGGTAATTTTAGAAAATCTTTCTGGACCTTCATCATGGTTTTTCCATTTGTGGAAATATCTATCACACAAAAGTCTCCAACTAAAAACGGTATATTCTGGTTTGCTTTGAAGTTTTGTAACCACTGGATCTCCAAATACAGGTCTTTCTTCATCGGATGAAATCACAGATTCAATCCACTGCTCATCTCCTATAGTGTTATTATCGATGTTAACAATGTGAATTTCCTTATCCCTTAAAACAGTAAATACAGTTCTAGGTAATCCAAGGCCAGGTTCCGGCGTGTCTTTGTTTGGTTCACATTGCTCTGCTGATTTTAAAGAATGAATAATCTCAGAATCTTGAACATCATTCGGCATCTCTGTTTGTTGTTTTTTTATATTGAGAACATGAGAAATTTCTTGTTCATAGTCGAGCATATCGACAAAACGAACTGCCCAATACAATTGGTCTATATAAACTACACTTTGACACTTCCGTTGAAATCTCATTTTGCAGAATTGATTTCCATATTCTTTATCAATAACGATGTGTACTTGATTCATTTTTATTTTAAATTTATTAACAATAGTTTTAAGACAATTCTTACTCTGTTTAAATTCCATGAAATCTTCTTCTTGTATTGTTAGCTTTGAATCAGAAATATCTATGCATTTGCACAAAGAGACAATCTCTTTATTGCTGTAGAGGAATAAGAGAATCTTGTCATTGATTTTGAATTTTGGAGGAGACAAAAAATAATAATCAAAAATTGATTCGTCAGCTGTTACGAAATGGAATAAATTTTCATGGTTTTTAACATGATCGTCTAGCTGCAGAACTTTGTGCGGATCGTAAATAATGAATTTCTTCAAATTTTCACCGATTTTGTTAATAATATTAGATATAGTTTCTTCGTAATTAGTGTTTTCCCACTCATAGACCGCTTTTGTCATAACATTGTAAATCCAAATCACATTCGTGTTTAGTGTTGAATAAATACCGGCCACAATAGACATTAATAATAGTTCCTGACTTTCGACTGAAGAACTTCAATAAAAGACAAAAAATGTTTATTGACAAAGGGTAATTAAGAATGGTGAGGCGTTATCAGAACACACCTACTTATAGTCAGACAAACGTGAAAGATCTTTTTCAATTGTGTATAAATCGTCCAAATAACTGCACCATTTCATGATAAAAAATATCCTAAATTTACAAGACATTGTCAAACACATCTAATTACAAAACAAAGATGTTTTCTTATTTTGTATATTTGTACAGTATATTTGGGAACGAATAATTTCGATCACGTAATCCACAGAGTGATATTTTGGATCCATGTTTCGACATCTTTAAAGCTGTCAATTGGTATTAAGAAATCTTTTAGCGTATGTAAAACCAAAGGAAAAAATCATTAAATATTTTGTTGATATATTGATATAGATAATGTTTATCTTTTAACATCAGAAAATATGGAAATAGATCTGTGATTTCATTACGAAGATTTGCTTTTGAAAATTTTTCCGAGAAATCTTTATTATATATTAGGTTTTTGTTCTCTAGAAGTCAGTTCTATATTAATTCGGATCTCAGTGTTTCGAATGTCTTCAGAGAACAGTCTTTCATGATTAAGTCTGGAATATGCAATAAATATTCAGCTGAATTTGTCACTATCGTTGTTGATATATTTCTTATTTTTGATATAAGAATTAAACATAAAGCAGAAAGTTCTTGTTTTAGAGAAATTGCAGTCACATAGTTGATGTTTGAAATATTAATCACAGATTATCAATTTCTAAGTGCAATTGGTATGAAAGGAGTTTGTAAACTGTCAATCGAAATTTCATCTATGTCAATCAAAGGAACGAATTAAGCAACGTTTTCTGCGCTTACGGTACTATTCATAACCAAAATGGAATCGATTATGAGGAGTCAATTGCTGTGAATAACATTTTAGTAATCGATATTTCGAACAATATTAGATATTTTGTTTTTTTTTAATTTTACCAAATTGGGGGACTTAATATTTATCCTCCGATCGATGAGTAGCGAGATAATATATCAAGTTGTCGAGAGATCCAATTTATTACTTCTTTAAGTCGTATTTTAATGAGCTAAATACAAGTTCTTCAAACAAACCACTCGATGCTTACGTATGTTCACTTCTTACTTTCGCTGAAAGTTACTTTGGTTTTTAGGTTTTCCGTGCAAGAATTTGTTTACTCATCTTATAGTGTTTACTAGTCATGGATTTCCGAGCAAATTTCGTTAGATTTTTTGTTTTTTCTCTAAAAATCACTTCGTTTTTTTAAATTTATAATTTCAGATGTCCGTTGATTACAGTCCCCACAACTACCAAGAATCAAAAGCTGCTATTGATGCCGCTGCTCGATTGGCTTTCTCTCAAAAAGAAAATATGAGAGTGAGGCAATTTGGGAATCAGGTAGTTGTTTCCGAACATCGAGATCCGTTTTCTTTCTACTGGCAAATGGAAGAGATTAAGCCGATCAAGAGGGATCCTCCACGAAGAGTGCCTAGGGCCGATTACGTCCTCGAAGTTGAAGAAAGTCAGTACTCAAGACTACAGAAAGCTCAAGAAGTGAAGCAATTGCCTATGATAAGGACGGAGGATCCCTCTGGATTTTCTCATTATTGGCACGTCGACACCGGGGTCATTGAAAGAGAGAGACAGGTAAGTGAGAGAGTATTCTTGCGGTCGTAAATATCAACATCTAACAAAAAATCATAAAAATTAATTAAAATCCTATTACTTTAATTACAAACATTAGGAAAAATCAAACGAAAAATTCGTTCATGAGATTTAACAAAACTATTTTCGACAAAATTCCTAACCAGAGCTTTCGGGACTTGTCTTTTCAATCTGATCTTTATTCTTAAAAATGAAGCTTATATAATCCCAACAGCAATGGTGGTGTAAGGGATTCTGATTCCTTCCCTTAATTGACAATGGTTAACTGGTCACTTTATTCCAGTAGTCAACAGTACAAATTAACAACAACTCTTTGCGACGTCGTCCGGCTCTGTAGCGTCGCTTCTACCTTCCTCGTCTGCTACTTTGGCGCGCAAATTGAGTTTCTGCATCTCCAGGGTTTTCGTGTTAGGAGTCTTCTCGCTTTCTGGGACAGGTGGCGATCATAGCTCGCACCGTTCAATTCCTGAATCACTGTTTTAACGAATTTATTGATAATTAGAAGTTTTTTAATTTTCAAAAACTATGTAAACTTAATGTTTTGAAATTTCCAGTCTTAATCAGGAAAATTTTAGAAATTTATGTTGACATACTTTTTTCCGACATTTTATGAAAAATATTTTGGTTTTTTTATTGTTTGGAGTAAATTCTGAAGAAAACAATTATCTCGGAAAATATGCTGTTCTTTGTTTAATTACATTGAAAATAAAAATTTTTTTTGTTTAATTGACCACATTGAAGTTTACTTATATGATATTTCTGTCAATTTTCTTTTGGATATTTTTTAAAAAAAAGATTAACTAAATTTTTTTCAAATGATTTCATTTTTTCTTCATTTGAAAGCTTTTTAATTTTTTTTTCATTCTATCAGTAAACTTTTTTTTTTAAATTTTTTATTTCAGAAAACTCCTCCACCTCCACCGTCACCCCCGACCCCTCAACGTGAAGTCGAGAATCAGTATGTTCAAGTCGAATTTGAACCAGAACCTCAGATAATTCAACAACTACCTCCTCCTCAGCCGATTGTCGAAGAACACGTTTTCCGACAGACCACGACGAAGCGGATGGTGGAAAATGAAGACGAAACCAAGAAGCAAATCATCAAAGAAAAACCGAAATGTCATTTTCAAATAGCTACAAAATCTCCAGGATACCGACGAAGAATTCTCAGAGAATTCCGACCGGTAGCTTATACTTGACGAAATTGGAAACTCGATCAAATTTTGAATAATTTTGTAGTTTTCCAAGCTACTGATAAAAAAATTGACAATTATGGTTGAATTTCAATTTTTGAAAACTATTTTTTCATTAAGATTATGAAGAGAATTTTATTGTTGAAAAAAATTTAATTGACATTTTTCAAACAAAATGAAGGAAATATCAGAAATAAGGTTTAATTTTGAAAAACATTTTTAACAAATTTAAAAAATCACCAAACTGAATTATTTTTTATGTTCGAATTTAAATGAAAGTATAAAAGTAAAGAGATACTTAAACTATAAATTCTTTAATTGTAAGATTGCACAAAAGCGTATATATTTTAGATAGTATTTGGAAACATCATTTTACTTAACATCTGACACAAGTTTTGTAAATTTCTAAATTTGAAAAGATGTTATCGACACGATCGAAGAAGACCGTAATGATCAACGGAGAATGAGAATATGAATCAGTTTTTAGAAGACAGAAAAATTGCTTGATGTTTTAATTGATAATAATGCTTACTTAATACGAAATATCATTTTTTGTGTTTGCAGAACATCGTAGTAACACAAGCACTTCCATTATTATACATTTAAGTTAATTACCCAAGTTTGAAGTGACGTCATTTTTTCTCAGATTTTGCAAAATTGCTGGTACTTTGTTATTTACAATAATTCAATTAAGATACAGTTGAAATTCATTAATTATATCAAAAGGAAACCAATAAAACGTATTTCGTCCATGTTGGAAAGTTTTTGATCTTCAGACTGGAACAATTAATCCCGTAATTACAAAAAAGAGCATACATTGAAAGCAGTAAACCAATTCAAAAACTTACTTTTTTGATGATTATTATTTCGAAATGACAAACAAGAAATGGACTTGACTACATCATTCCAAAAAAATCCAACTGATCTCAATTAGTTGAATTCACTGAAAAATTTAATACAGATTCAGGGATTTGAAACTTTCATGATTTGGAGCACACTAAACAAATCCAAAATTAACAGTGAAGAATCATTATCATTGTAAATTTGTTTCATTTTGATCTTTCATGACGAAGTCTACCACTAACCAATTATGTTTATCATCATTAAAGCTTGGCTTTTTTGTTATTCTGATTCCTTTGAGCAACTAACTTGTCCTGAAAGTTTTTACATTTTTTGGAAATCCACTTTGTACTTTTACTTTTATCACGTTTTTCTTTTTCTTATTTGTGTCTAATTATTCCAATTTACAGCCTGTTTGTGAAGTTTTAACCAACAATGAGCAGAAATTAATTTTCACATACTCCGTAATTCCAAAAGCCTGAGTATATCATGTTTGTAACCCTATATTGTAATTGCTTTGAAATGTTCGATAAAGTGCTAAATACTCCATAATTGTACAACTGCTTACTATATTCACAGTTGAATTTTATCAATTTTGAATTTCTCAAAATGAGTTCTCTTCCACAGAGAATTTTACCGTACATTTATTACATCAGCACAGGAGTTTCAATCTCCGCTAATACTCTACTTATTTGGCTGATATTGAAGAAAACTAATTATGCCATGAGGAATTACAGTCATGTCTTGCTCCAAGCTGCCATCGCTGACATTATGGCTTCCATCGTTTATGTTGTGGTTCAATGCGTGAGTTTTGCTGAATAAAACCAAGGATTTCATTTAATTTCTTCAGCAAATGGAAGTCGCTGGGGGCTATGCCTTTATCAGATCCCCCACAACATGGATGAACAAGCTTCAAGGGCAATACAAATGCATTCAAATAGCGTTGTATGGGATTGCAGCAGATACTGTAGCTGTGTCCGTTCCTATCCAGTGCATTTTCCGGTACTATGTCATCTTCAAGTAAGGGATATAAAAATCTTCTTAAACTTTTCTAATCTTACTCTGATCTTACTACGAATATTATTTATCCGTTCTAAAAGTGTATTTACATAACTTTTTCCTTCGAACAAAAAAGTGCATGTTATATAATACATCAGCACATTAAACACAACATCAGTACACTGTATTTAATGTACTTTTTTTGTGTGTTTGCACTCATTTTTTCAGGAAAAAAAATCTTTCGATGCTGACTATTTTATCCATATACTCGGTTTGCTTCTTGATAACTGCATTCTTCGGTGTTTTTGACTGGCAAGCTTATGAACCTATTTCTCCAAACTCGGAACCTGCTAAAATCCTTCTCAGTTTCGAAATATGGAAAAACGAACCCAACGTTCTGGAAACTTTCTGTGCAGGGAAGATTCTCTCCTTCGGAATTCTCAGCTTCATCTTCTGTGTTTCCGTTGTTGCTAATGTCTCTCTAATTGTCATCATTTACACAACTCGGAAAGTCCACAGATTCCTAGTCCAATCCGCGAGTCACCTGACTGCAAAGACTATTGACCTTCAGAATCAGTTTAGCAGAATGGTATTCTCTCAAACAATCTTACCAGTCATAGCCTCAATAATAATGATGGTCATTAATATCACTGGAGTCACCCTCCAAAATTACGAAGGAGGACTGTATCTGTTCTTGTTTGTCATCTACTCGATTATTTCTGCTATTAACCCTATCACAACAATCTTGTGCATTAAGAACTATAGGGATACAGTATTCTGTAAACAAAGGAGATCTGTAGGAAGCAGTTACTTGAATCAGAGTGAACATCTGCCACAATCAAGAGTAACAAGAATGACATCACATCATATATCGGGCCATAACCCAAAAAACCCTCTTGGTCTTCACTTAAATGTAAAAAACAGTCATTTGGAAAATCAATTACCCTAACAGGTAAGTATTATCATGATATTAAATCTTTCAATCTCAAAAACTAGCTTCTATTAAAGCTATTGCTGTAATAAAGATTATATCTTGTTGATTTCGATGTCATTCAGATTACTTTAAAATGATAAAAATTAATTTACCAGAAAAGTAACTGGAAACTGTAATATGACTACTTCTAGCTACAATTTTTCAAAGTAAAGCTAAAAATAAATTATATTCATTGGATTTTTTACAAACGGTTCCCATTTGCAACAAAATTTTTATTTTGCTTCTAATAAATACGAAAACTAAATTTAAACAAGTTATTATCATCGTGGACACGGTGTTATTTTATAATTCCTTAGCCTGGTTCTCACTTCGGTAATTGCTCTCTTTTTATTACGTACTAAACACTTTAAAAGTAAAGGAAATAATGAAATAAGAGAAATGCACATGACCCAATAATAAAGACTATTAAATTGGTGTTTTTTCTACTAATTGTACTTGCACTTGAACATGACAGGACTCTCATGTGCTTCACACCGAAAGTTCCTTCGCATTTCGCAATAATTGTTACATATTTACAGATATTGTAATTTTATCACAATGATGAGTAGTTTGAGGTTGATGTGAAATCATGGAAATACGAATAATATTTTTTTATTTTTTCCTAAATATGGTTTCAAGAACAAATCTCCTATAAGGTACAACAAAGCACAAAGTCGCTACTATATCAAAAGGACAATAAGTGCATTCAATCTTAAAAACAATCATGGTTGCGACAACTGTACTCTACTCTAAACGTTAGAAAAATGTAAAAAGTAACGGGCAGTCCAATGACGAAAAAAGAAGCAGTGAATAATTGAACATATGCCGTTATGATGAGGGATTTCTGGCTGTCATCATTGATGTGATACGTTGGTAGTATATATATGGTATTTCTAGCTCACCCAAAACCCCACATTTAAAATATCCAGAAATTTACACTTTTTAACAAAATATTTCATAAATATTAAGTATTTATGGTACTTTTTCAACGATTTTGATATTTTGGGTAAGACCATTTCTAGCTAATATCCACTTCCCCATTTTCCATCTGATCACTTTACTTTTTCAATCATTTCGTTCTAGGCAAAAATTTTTTAAGAATTAAAAGAAATTCATCTTTAAATTCATGAAATTGATGTTAATCAATAAATTATTTATCAATATAAACAATTATTTTTTAAAGCGAATCACAAAAAGGAGGTTGAGGAATTAGGATTGGGTTTTTAATTTTTTTGTAACCGGCTTTTCCATGTCATCAATCAATGTTAAAATGACGTTAGATAAAATGTAATATGAAACAGATCGGCGATGAAGCCACTTCTCTTGAGCCCATTTGTCGAGCCATTCCTGTGGTGGAATTCTTCCACGAGTGCATATTCCCAACAGAAAATCTGATTTTCCATAGACCCGGAAAAGCCCACCGCCTGAGAATCCATGAGCTAGACCGCAAGATGCAGCAAACATGCTTGGTCGCGGAACATTCAAAGCAGAGATTTCGACAGGAAACGGAACTGGCTCTTTTTCGTTGACCTGACTCTCGACCAGAATTCCTTCAGCTTTGATATCTTCGAACGATGGATAACCCTAAATAAATTATTGAGAATTTTGTTGGTAAGTAAAAGTAGATGGTCAATTACGGTTTATCTTAATTAATATTTATTTTATAAAAAAAGACTAAGATTAGGTTTTTTCAAAAATAAAACTCTTAGGTAATTCCATAACTATCCATCAATTGAAAAAACAACAACTTACGAGACATACAGCTCGCATTCCTGAGCTAGGTGTGTCGATTGCCGGATGATGAGGGAAAACGCCGGATATCAACTTGAGAATAACACAGTCCAAAGTCGGCAAAATGTTGACAATCGCCACATTGAACGACATTTCTGGCTTTTCGCAGGAATAAATAGTAAATTCATCTTCTACTTCGGCATCTCTCACATTCGGCTTATCGACCAACTTTCTTAAACAATGCAGAGCAGTCGCAGCATATTCATTTGTAAACACAGTAATCAGGAACTTAGAATTCCCGTCTTGATCGCATAAAGGAACCGAGAATATTCCATGGTCTTCGAATCCAACCAATTTCGAAAAATATACGTACTTGCGACATCTCTTGTAGACATACTCTAAATAATACGCGATTATATATAGCGAAACGAAATTAATATATTTTCTACTTGATTCTTTCCTTATGATTCGGTAAAAATAAATAGGAAAATTTCCAATTCGCTTCAAACATACCTGCTAAATTATCCGTGATAGTAAGACAAGAGAGTGCAGGATCATCAACGGAAGTCGAAGGTTGCGAGCCTAAAATTAGGTTAAATTCTTGAATTTTTAATAATATGAATAATAACAATCAGTGATTAAAATTTAATTCCAAAATATAAAAACCAATTCAGTTTCGAAAATAATGGTCGTGATAATTTAAAATACTTTTTAAACATAATTCCATTAAAAGAGTTTATAAATCAACAATTCATTGAAATAAATTGATAAAAGAGGAAAAACTAATTTTTAATTCAAAATCGACGCTAGATATTTTTCAAATAAAATAAATATTCGTTCTAAATATGTTTAGAAAAATCAAACCTGGAATGTCCATATGTGAAGCTGGACACGGAAGAATGTTTGACTCCAGGAGAAATTCGATATTCGACCAGCCATTCGGAAGCAAAAAACACGGCTCAGGAATGATTTGAGTCCTTAATTAACTGAAATATAATCAAAAAATAATTTGAAAAATTCGAACTTACTCGCATACTCTTTTTTTTCCATTGACCATATATGACAATCGCATGATTGCATCGCCTGGGAGAAGAAAAGCGGATCTAACAGAGCTCTGTGTGATCATATTTTGAGATGAAGCAACTTGTACTTCCTCTTCGAACATCTTGATCCGGACAACCTGAAACATTTTAATTCGGGTTACAAGAATTTTATTCTTGTTTTTTAATTAAAAATAAAATTCACTAACCTGTTCCATTCTGACTTGAAGCGAATCTGCCTAAAAATTAAGAATAAATTTAATAAAATTAAGTTAAAATTTAAAAAGAAAGTACAATTTCAATAAAAAGTAAACCAATTTTGGTTTACAGAAATTAAAAATATATTCTTATGGCAAATTCCCAAAAAATGACTGACACGAAGAGCGACAGAAAAGTTTTTGTAAAAAACAATAATTAGCATAACTTTTTTGTGAGCATATCAATGCTTTTGAAAATATATAGGTTTTATTCGTTTTAGTCTAAATTATAATCTGATCCAGTTTCAAGTCATTCCTGACTTCCGAAATTTTTTTTTATCAAAAAAAATGAATCTTACCGGAAGTCTAAATGACTAAAACTCGCCGTATATCACTAGAAATATCACGAAATTTTTTAAATACATGATTTCATAAATAAAGTAAACTTATTCGTCCTTAAGACAAGCAGTTTTGAATAAAATTCCAAATTTCTAATTTCAATCAAGATTTATTTTTGTGATATTTCGCTATTTACAAATCAATAATCGCATTTCGCGTTTTTGAAATGCCCTCGGACGTATATGCGTACGCATGTAGCGCGCTTTTTATCAGTGCTTTTTCAGTGGCGTGCACTGTTAGAATCCATTGTCTGAGAGGATCGAGCAAATTGAGCATGAATTAGAATTACAAAGTTGTTCCGATTGTGGTGAAATTTTATAAAATAGATAGTAGCAGTGAGTAAACACAAATAAAAGTTCGTTTTCCGATTTCCCTATTGGCACATGCCGTACACACTATATATTTTTATGAAAATACATGCCGTTGATTTGTTCTTATGTTAATGTAATATGTACATTATTAGTTATTAATACACAAAATAAGAATATAAGTTCTCGAGAAATGATAAAGATCTATGTGTGCAAAGTTTGGAGAGGGACGTGATTTCGCATTATTCGACATAAGCTAAGTAAAAATCAGTAGTTTTTTTATTTATAACCGTATATAGAGAGGTATAAGGAATATTTTAAAGGAGATTTGGACGAAATCCGAGCTGGACAAGTTTCTAAAGTTAAAAGCTAGAAGAATTCTAAAAAGCGCGTTATATTAAGCATTCGAAATTTTTATATGAGGAAAAAGTTTCAAATCAAAAAAACTGCACAAAAATAATAAAAAATAAAAAATAAAAAATTTTAGAGGGGTGTTTACAATTGTAGGCATAAAGATCGGAGTTAAACCGCAAACGGTCTAGAGAGGATGCCAAAAGCTCCGCCCAATCACCCGACGCCTGGGAGGTGAGACTAAAGTGTTAGAGAGTCAGTCTTTGAGAAAATTCAGCTTTAAACTGGTCCGAGTTTGACTTTGATTAAATAAGGATCTTTTCTTTCTTTGTTCTATGCTTATGTTGAGATAAACAAGCTTAACTGCTAATAATAGGAGCCAACAGTTTTCCACCTGATCATGGAGCTCCAGGGTGTCACACCATCGACATCCATACAACCGAGAATACAAAGGAAATCTCTCTGATTGATTGGATTTAAATGCAACTGTACAATATAGAATAATAAAATTTGAAAACAATTTGAATTTGCTTCAGTTTCATCTCCTATTCAACAACCTATCTATATGTTGTTGATTTGCAAAAGGAAAAATAATTTCTGTATTTGTCAAATTTACTGCGAAATTGATGACAATTACTACAACGTTGTCCAAAATAATTTCATTTTCTGTAGGTTTTGGTTTTCCCACAAGGAGATTTTCGACAAGATAACAAAAATAAAAATAGAGAATTATCCTTTAAGGAATCATATACTTAGTGCTATAAAACATCTGAAGAGTAGTTCTTTTGTCTTCATGACCGGTACAGAAACAAAAATTACGTTCTTCAAGTGTTAGTAAAGGGAGATTCCGTTCTTGAAGTATTCTAAAGTTGTGGAATATTTTGAAGAAAATACCGATAAACATGAACTTGTTAATATTTTCGAGGCTGTACATTGTCCATAGTTGTCTCTTTTGAAAATTTGTAACTGTACAATTTATATTTTTCTGTGTTAAAGTTCTGAAGTTATTTGAGAAATTAAATTTGTTTACATAAATACACTTAGCAATTGCTAAATATAAGTCGCATTTAAAAAGAATAAATTGCATTCTTTTATATATTTTTTGATTTAACCAATGACGATCCAACTTGAACAAAGAACGAATTTCTCGAGTTAGTTGTTAATTGCAAATTTTGAAGTCATCAGAATTTTGATAACTCCTACCGAAAACATTTCTGAGATTTCGCAATCAGTTATCAGAATAATGTGAAAAAATTACAATATGTTTGAAATCTTTATTTAGTTGATAAACTTAGTGCTTCCCCTTTTGATATAATTTTGAAAAAGAATTACCTCAAGCGCAATTGTTTGGTATTATTCCCCATGTATGATTCATAAACGCAGATTTAGATATATGACACATAAATAGAGAGGACTAACTTTCGTTACTTTAATGAAAATTGAGATAATTTGTTGCGTTTTATAATAATAAGCAATTTGTTCATTTTGACTCAACAAGAGCATAGATTATTCCCTCTTTCTGCTCATTACATCCGAATGACAGTAATTGTTTCCCATACACTTATATCCTCTGGTGATATGAAGAAATATAATTTCAAAATCTAATAATTAATCCTAATCAAATTTAAAATTGATACAGCTATGATTCATAGAACAACCGTTTACAGTATTCTCCAAAGATAATCAGGATCTAGAGATACGCGATATTTAGTAAACATTGTATTCCTTATCACCGTTTTAACTCTTTTCTGGAAAGCCTAAATAAACTTTAAACAAACTAGTACGTTTGAGTTAAGAGTTAAAGATTTTGAACACTTTGGCATGCACTATATTATGTATCTGCTCTTTCAACTCACCCGAGAGCAAAAAGCAAATGGTAAAAATTTTGGAATCTTTTGTATTTAAATATTGTAGGAAAAACATCGCACTCAAGGTTCCTTGAATACAGAAAACATATATTATGATAACATCAAGATCTCGTTGGAAAATGTGATTGAAGCTGTAGAGGAAAGAGTCTAACTAGCAATAGAAGTCTAGAACCCTTCGATGCTCATTATTCTTGCCGTTATCTGTTGACTCATGAATAAGCTTTTTGTAGATTCTCACTCTTCTATTTGGAAAAGAATGACTAAAGAAGAATTATCTGAAAAAGGAAATGATTTCCATAGTAACTCAGAAGACTATAAATTAAAAGTTCCTGTAACAGATGTTCAAAAAGTAGTCAATTTTGTTCATTTGGAATCATTTTATAAATGCTGCTTCCTTAACTTAATCAAACATTTTGTGACTAATTCTACAGTAAAAATTGCTTCTGACGTAATTCATATCTTCAGAACGAAATTGATTCAACTAGGAATATCTAGTAGAGAGACGTTTGAAAAACTCCACAATGTTTTCCGTTTACTGTAGAATCATCGAGATGGAGAAAGAGATTATCAAAAAACTGATCCTTAGATCATAATAATGATTTATTCCTTTCAATTCTCAAAAATAATGATGTATTTAATATTGTATTATAACGATTTTTAAAGGTTATCCAAGTCTTACTTTTCTGATATTAAATAAGTAATCGGCTTAACTTGCGGTCTTTTTTACAAAATATCATCATTTGTGTTGCTATTATAATGTTCCTTTTGTTGTGGGATTACTGTGGAAGTATATACATAAACTGAATCATCAACTCTCAATATTCCATATGGAATTGACGTTCACTCGTAGAAACTAGGATTCTTTTGCTGTTTCCCATTTCTATAGTCGGAGTTATTTTCGAGCTGAAGCAGAAGATCTTGACCAATTCTTTTCTCATCGTTGTGTTGAAAAAAGCATACGATACTCCAGCAGCCCCATGGCTCAACTGCCAACACAGCTCTCCAGAGATAACAACCCAGATCGGAGTCGGTAAGAATTGCATGTAAACCTAGAATTATAACCAATAAGCAATAGTTGAAAACAAAGACTGCATTTTTAATTATTCTGTTAACGACTCTAAAGAGTAATTTCTGTTTCGGAATTACTCGTTGGATTTCACTTTTCTTTTTCTGGAAACATAAACCTTTTAATCAAAAGCATGTTGTTTTTCATGAATTTCTTAATATTAAGTGTCTTTAGAATTTTCTCTGTATTGTTAAATGGTAATATGGAAAACGATGTGATTTTGAGTGGTGTTTAAAGAAGACAAGTAAAATCTATTGTATAACTTCAGAACGGAAAAATATCCTTTTAGAACAACTGGTCAGAATAATCCAAAGTTGATCATTTATCAAATAAAAACAAACTTACATAAACAAAGCTAGCAATCAAGGCCCCAATGCAGATCAAAGTGCATTGCATGAAGGTTTGTCTCTGAATCTTACTCATCTTGGTTGTATTTTGCGCTTTTCCAACTTTGAAATAGAGATGGATGAGCAATGCAGAATAAGCAACGAGAAGGACGATAATGACAGAAATGTTATGGATTGCATGGACGGTATGAGGGTACTGTAATTACAAAGTAAGATTATTAAGAATTATAAACATAATGGCTGACATTTTTATGATCGACGGTGCCATTTCTTTCAGGAGTTAAGAAAAAAGGATCAAAGAATGAAGCGTACATATTTGAGTTGAAGATTATTGTGGTATAGAAGAACAAGAAATAAATGAAATAAGCGATTGGAATTATCAACCAAAAAATGGTTTTCTTCCCACCAAAAAGCTTCCGTCCAAGTTTTGGATTGATTAAGTCGATACAGCGGTTGATGGCGAGGAGCATGCAAGCTGAAGACCCACTACACCAAGTAGCCATGACAAAATCTCCAAAAACGTAGTTGGTTATTGGTGCCATGCAATAGACCATCCCAACAGCCGCTGCGTATCCGAAGTAGAAACCTCCTATTGGAATTTGGATGCAGTCAATGACTCCAATGAAGAACATTATCTAAAATACAGATGAATACGTGGAAGACAAGTTTGCCGAAGATTTAACTAACCTTGTAGCACGAGTACTTCATGAAATCAGACTTGATAAAAACCACCATAAATGGCAACAATAGTATCAGGAAGATGACTCCAATAAAAGCATAAATAAAGCCGAGGATAACATTCGGGTGGCCCATTGCCTTCCATTCTTCGTAGGTCCTTCCAGAGCAGTTGTAATATTTGGCAATATAATCCTGGTTGAAGAAAAGAGCATTCATCCTTCTTTATTGGAACGGTTTCAAATTATTTCGTGAATCTAATATATATCCTATAAATACAGATAGCAAAATTTAAGCCTTATGACCAATTATACAGAAACTAGCACCGCCTAGTTTGCTCATGCCTCACTGTGTTCTGCTAACGGTTGTTATTTACTCAAGATATCTCTTGATTTCCGCTACATACAAAATTCACCAAACTATCTTACAAACAAACTAATACAGTAGGAATTTGTAGTATTCACGTATTTTGAAAGGCACTTTCCAAGTCAACATAACGTTTTTCAACAGAAAGCCACCATTTACCACATCTTCACTACGCTGATATGTCGTCGAAGAAACATCCACCAAGCAATATTTAATATGTTTATAGAAAATTATAGTTTGTACAATTTTTGATACACCTTTTTGATGATGGTTGCAGCTATATATAAAATTTTATGAAATATTTTGGTTTCATATACAGTGGAATCTCGATATAACGCACCTCCACGATATAAGACACGGTTTCAGTGCGTTAGTTTGGCCCGCATACAAATTTGCGAGAATTTACCCTCGCTATTACGCACCCTCAATACAGTATGAAACAAAAGTATACGTACACCGTGTTTATCCAAAACTTTAATAGTAAGTACTTAGATTAATATTATTATAAAACATTATATCATTAGTTATCAAAATAGCAATAGAAATTTCCTATAGTTTCTTAACAGTTAAGTCTAAAAACTCAATTATACCATCGCACACATATCGCTTGGACATAAGTATGCGTACATCTGAGATTCTTCTCTTAGTAAACAAAATACTTATTATTTAATACTTGGTAACTCTTCCATTCTTGTTAATGAGCTCAAAAATTCTTTTGTTCATCGATTGGGAGAGTGTTTTTAGAGTTTCTTGAGGAATAGAATCCCATACCTTCAAGATCGCTTGTTTCAGTTCTTTAACATTGTTGTACTTCTTGCCTTCACTGTAAACTTCGCGTACTAAGATCCCCCATAAATTTTCAATAGAGTTCAGATCGGGGGAGCAAGGGGGCCACTCCAGAAGTGAAATATTTTTCTCAGAAAACCATTCTCTCGTGCTGAATCTGACATGGATAGATGCATTGTCTTGTTGGAATGTGAATTTCTTTCTTCTCAAGAATGGAAGAAGATTAGTAGAAAGAAGATCCTGATAGTTTTTACTATTCATTTTCGAAGTAACAAAGCCGAGTTCCATTTTACTACCTTCTAAAAAGGCTCCCTACAACATTACACTACCGCCTCCGAAGTTTCTCCTTGAAAAATACTGCTCTTCTGTTCTAAGGTCATACCAATAATGTCTAAATCCATCTGGACCATCTAAGTTAAACTTTTTTTCATCAGAAAATATGGCCTAGAAAGTGAAACTTTATATATAAAAATACCAATAAAACACCTACTTTAGACCAATCTCTATTCATGTTATCTTTGGCAAATTTCAATCGTGCTTGAATATGTGAAGAAGTTAATTTAGGAGCTTTCTTCATTTTCATTCGTTTTATATGCGGACAACCATGTAAAACTCTTCTGATTGTAGTAAAGTATGTAGTAAAGGGATCAGATGGGGGGATGGCTATGGAGCAGAAAACTGTTGGTTCCTATCATTAGCAATTCAAGCTTGTTTATCTTAACATAAGCATAGAACAAAGAGAGAAAGGATCCTCGTTTGATCGAAGTCAAACTCGGACCAGTTTAAAGCTGGATTTTCTCAAAGACTGACTCTCTAACACTTTAGTCTCACCTCCCAGGCGTCGGCTGATTGGGCGGAGCTTTGGGCATCCTGTCTAGGCCGTTTGCGGTTTAACTCCGATCTTTATGCCTACAATATCTATTTTTTTATTGTTACGTGGGCCATCTAGATTGATAAATACAACAAATACTTTTAAACAACTTTTAATTGGATATAAGGCACTATGTTAATTTCCTGGACATTTTTGATTAAGATTTCTTACTTTGAATGATAATAAAGTATCTAATCTGTTATTATGGAATGATGTAACTAATATTGCTTCTCACATGATTTTAATCAATTTCCTCATCTTAGAACAGCTCAAGAAAAAGCTGAACATAGTCATGCTCAAATTTCGGAAAAATTTATTATACTTCGGCTTATAATTGATGGAATAAAACTAGTGCTGTTTCGGAAAGTAAATTAACTTTTTCTGCAAAACAGATGACGACCATAATGAGGAGATTAACTTTTTAGTTGAACATGAGTAAGTTTATTCACTTTTGTAAGGTGGTGGAGGACCGTACGATGGATGAAATGAAGGTTGTGCATCTTTGACTTCAGTATTTGAAGGAAAATTACTTCCTGGAACCTGAATTAAGACCAAAAATAGTAAATTATGACTTTATCATTGACTTACAACTCGTTTCTCAGCGATTCCATTGACCACTTGCAAGCAACGTTCAACAGCCGCCGGATTCAGGAGCTCGGCTTGGGGATTCTTACATCCTCCAAAGCAGTCACAAAAATATCCCATCATTTTTGATTCACAAAGTACTTTGAAATTGAACAAAAATGAACTATGTCCATCAATAACAAGACAGGTTTTTCCATTTCATTTGCGAATCGATGAAATCCAATGGATTATTGGACTTTAGGTATTCTAATAATAATGAAAAACAAATTTGTGAAAACTTTTTTTTCTATAAAAAGTGAAATATTTAAACAAATTTTTTTATGCATGGATTTAGGGAATCTAAGAATTATTATGAACAAAAACTTAAAAAAATGATGATATTGGTTTTTGATGAAACAATTAAAAAACAATTTTTAGCTTTTTGTACTGGAAATTCGTGATTAAAACAATAATCCACTCAATTGTCGTTCTCTTCCCGTCACAAGGTTTAGTTTTAACATATCATCGAGTTCAATGACCATTTTGTAACTCATCTTCACAAACAAACCGGAATGCAGAATTAAGAAAAAATAAATTCACCAATTACTTAATTTTTTATTGTTTTCAATTAAAGCTTCCGTGATGGATTTCCAATATCCCATTTTCGAACTAAAAAACACCTACAATTCCGTTTCTATCAAATATTTTAAGACGCTAATTTCTGTAATTAAAATATTTTTTTAAATATGAATTTAAATCAACAACTATTTTTGAATTCAAAATTATGACAATCTTCTTCAATATTCTCACTAAAATAAGACTAGCAATACTAATCACTATAATATGCTCTTTCCTTCAAGTTGACAAAAGGTTTTTCAATAAAAAAAAAACTGTATGTACCATTGTTATTCTTAATCTAATTTGCCTGTCTGTAATTTTTGTTTTTTCCACTACTCAACTACAATTCTGAAGAATTTCGCATTGAACCTGTTCATAAAGATCCAAAATTTATGTATTTCGTGAACAAATAGATTTTCTTCTTCACTAGTATGGAAAATTATTCGTAATCTCTATATATAGTGTATTTTATCACTATTCTTGTTGAGTTTATTTTATTGATAGGAGTCTTCCTCCATCAACTCCGTAAAAACCACCAAGCCCATCATATTAATGATGAAGTCCAGAGATCCCTCTTTGTTACAGTACTAGTTCAGTTACTTACTGCTTATCTCTACATCCTCGAGTTTCCTCTTCTTATTTTAATCTTTCAAACTTTTAAAATCAAGAACACAACTACCATAACTGTCGTTATTTTTTACAATAGAGTGCACTTATTGTCCTTTTGATATAGTAGCGACTTTGTGCTTTGTTGTACCTTATAGGAGATTTGTTCTTAAGACTATATTAAAAAGGAAGAAAGAAAATAACATTATTCGTATTTCCATGATTTCACATCAACCTCAAACTACTCATCACCGTAGTAAAATTACAATATCTCTAAATTTATAGTAAAAGCAGAGCCTAAATTTAATTTGTATGTTTACTAAAAAATTGATTAAAAATAGAAATTTACGATAAACACTTATAAGGAAATAATTTAATTTTTTACTTGGTATCTAATATACTGATAAACAGTTCATCATATCACCTGTTTCTTAATTATTTCAAAGTATTGGGTTTTTAATTTAAAATGACGCTTAATTTAACACACCTCCTTCCAATTTTGATTGAGTTGTATAAAATTAAAGTCATGTCTACAGGTTGTCAAGGAAAGGTCACTGTTTTGTTAAATTGTTAATTTTTTAATATAATAGTAAATTAACAAAGACAAGATTCATATGCAAAAAGTTCAGTGTCTGTATTATCGAACTTTTAGATTGAAGTTCGAAATTAAAGTTGATTAGAGTTCAAGGTCGAAAATTAAACTTTTCATCTTAAGGCACAACTTGCAAATTATGTTGTAATTTGAAAACCTAAGACATCAAGTTTTATCAGTTTAGGTAAGGCAGATGTTTGAAGTAAAAAAATGTATGAATATTGTCTTAGCGAGAAAAGTCCAAATTTCGATTTTCAATTCTAACCGTTAACTTTGATAATACAAAACACAGGAGTTCATTTGAACAAAAATTCATACAAATGATTTGGATTTCTTTCTAACATCTATGTAAGCACGGAATTCAGCTCATCCAACGGTCTATACATAATGTGGAACATTGCTTAATCGGTCAACGCCTTCAAAAATCACATTAATAACTTCCAGAAAAAAAATCGACATTCGCTTTTATGTTAACGAAATGTGAAGAATAAATAAAGATAAATTAAAAATCATCAATACAGCAGAAATCTGTGAATATGAATTTCTAAATTCCAAAGATTAATCTATACTTTAAATTTCAGATTTATAATTGGTAGATCTGATGACTATTTAGATGTCTTTTTTCAATTATATCGGTACTTTTAAATTCCAAAAACAATGTAGTTGAATAAGGTTGTTTTTAAATAAATTTCTTCAGTTTTTAATTTCAAATATCATAAATTTAAGGTGTCAGTTTTTGATTAAAGATTACCATCAACATTTCCACCTGGTACTTCACATAGGCTTTGGTAGTACCATTTCATAAATCTATTACTTTAATTTGGATAAAAGTATTTTACCATAACTGTAATTTTTCAACATTTCATCTGCCTCATATAACATCCTGAAAGTAGAAAGTTTTCTTTGAGGCAAAATGGCGGCAGAACTTCTAGATCTCTCTCCAGATTCCAATATTGTTAAAATTTACATTTATTACTCCTATGTAACTTGCATCATTTCTTGGATTCTAGCAATACTTTTATTTTATGTCATATTTACGAAATCCAAAAGTATCGGTTCCTTCAAATGGCTAATTCTGAACCACACCATTTGGGTTATTGCACAAGAAACAACTTTTGCTTTAACAAAACCAGTGGCATTGAGGTGGGTAATCTTTTATCATATATCGATATTGTCATTTTTCAGCCCTTATTTTGCTGGATATCAAGTAGGAATATTATCTAACACTGGCTTCCAGTCAACTGTGATTGCTGTGATTATATTGGTCGCCACGACCTTCAATGTCATCACTGGAATGATGATGACAATGTTTAATCGGTATACTGTGCTTTTCCCTTCAACTTGGCAACGGATCTTCCATTCAAAATTGGCCTTATTTGTCATCGTTATTTTTCACGTGATAATCATATCGTGGGGTTTCATTTATATCTTGCCGATACTCAACTACAGTTCTGATTATTTCCACACAGAAGCCATCCATCAAGATCCGGATTTTGTTCATTTCATGAACGAGTCAACTTTCTTTTTTGTCAACTACAAACATATTGTTTTTGGTTGCCACATATTCATTCTCGGGACTATCATTTGTATCGGTGGGTGTATTTTATTGACGGGAGTCTTCCTCCATCAACTCCGTAAAAACCACCAAGCCCATCACATTAATGATGAAGTCCAGAGATCCCTCTTTGTTACAGTACTAGTTCAATCACTTACTGCTTGTTTCTTCGTCCTCGGACTTCCTTTCATGTTTGCAATTTTCATAACTTTTAGGATCAATAATACAGCCACTGCATGCTTAATTATCTTCGTAATTCAATGTACTTATTCTTCTTGCGATCTTATAGCGACTTTGTACTTTGTTGTACCTTATAGGGAATTTGTTCTTGAGACGATATTTAGAAGAAAGAAAAAAGATAGCATTACTCGTATTTCTATGATTGCAAACCAAGCACAGACAGTTCAGCATTCTAATGCATTTCAAAAGTCTGTGAAAAGCTCTAGTAAATAAAATTGTTCTGATTTATTTCACGCATTTGTCAAAATAAATTAATAATAAAGAATTCACTGGAAGTAGAAAACATGTAAGAAACATAAAAATCATAAAAAATTCCGGAAATTTATTAATAGATATAATTTATTCATTATATTGAACAAATTCTTCAGGAATAAAACAAGGAAACAAATAACTGATGTTTTTCATCGTCGATAGTTTCCATCTGAAAAAAATTCTAAATAGTTCCAGATCAGTTATTGACGAATAACAATTTTAATTTTTTTTTCTATTGTCAATAAAGAAATTATAAATACTTTTTTACATCAAGTTAATTTCCACGTCTTAGGTCAGTTTTAACTGGGGTTTTATTTGGACGACTCACTTTCTTTAGCACTTTATCGAACGTTTTTCAAAGCAATTACAATATAGGATTTACAACATAATATAATCAAGCTTCGACTTATTTGGACGACTCAAACAAGGAAAAAAACACAAAACGACAAAATTTGAACACAGTTCTGCGTATTATCAAAATTAAAACTCAAAATTTAAATTCGAAATTCTAATTTTTTGTGTTAAAAAACTTTTAATTTTTTTATTCTAAAAATCTGTTTTATCTAAATTAATAGTTGGAATTTAACTAGATTCCTCTAATTCAAAAATGATTCATAAGTTGCGTTTTAGAGTGAAAAATCCAAATTTCAAACTCAAACTCTGACCTCTAACTTTGATATATGCAACACAGAATGATTACCGTATTTCCTCTAAAATAAGCGCCCTCTGGGAGGTGATTGAAAAAACTAAATCCCGGGACTTATTTTAGAGGAAATACGGTAACTTAGGATTGCTTCTACTGGGTTTAAATATTTTAGGTTAAATGTACCTAACTATACTTATAAGATAACTATAGCTTAAATCATATCTTTATGCCGAATAATCACAGGGTATGAGCAGTTAGTAAATTCAAAAAATTATTTAAAAAAGAAATGAACGAGATATTCTGTTTTTTGAAGTTCCTCGTCGAAAAACATGTTTTTTAAAAAATTCAACAGAAGGAAATGGGCCAGAAAGAATATATAGATAAGAAAATAAATGTTAACTATGTAAAAATGAATAATTTTAAAAATTTGAAAATGTTTAAAAACTATTTGAAAAAATAGTATTTGAATTTCCCGCCGGTGGGAAATTTTAAAATTCGACGGTTTTGGCGTTTTGCGCGAAAACTTTTCGTGTTTGGAACCGTTGCCTGCGATCAACGTTTTTTGGAAATTTTTATTTTTATTTTTTTTTATTAATTTACTGTGGATTTTTTAAATTTTAGGTTTTTTAAATATTTTTATTTTCGCGTATTGATGATGATATTCCTCGTGATTAATTATTGTTGCAAATTTTTAATCGAAAAATAACAATTTTTTTGATAAAATTTTTTCTATTTTTTAAATCCTAATTTTCCATAAAAATCCTCCTTTATCTTCTCTAGTGCCTAAATACCTTCTAAATTTATCTTTTTTATTCGTTTTTATATAAAATATTTTCGTTTAAAACTAGAATTAATTTTCGGATTTTTATTTTTATTTTATTTTTATTATATGACGAAATTCGATTAATTTTGAATCTTGATATAAATGAACGTGTTTTAATCATGAATTTATTAATGTATGAACTTTCAGATTATGCCGACGAAAGTGATTCCGATGGGTCCTGATATTATTACGGATATTCAAAAAGAACTTTTTAGTGACACTGGTGAACCTATTTCTGCTTGGCTTGGTTCAAGACCTAAATCATTACCTACTTCGCCGATTAATTCCTCTCTCTCTCAAATGGATGAATCCATGGTTGTTTCTACTCCTAAGAAGGCTATTCCTGGATCCGGTAGTACTGTGGATTACGTGACTTGTCCGAAATGTTTCCATACTTTCAATGCTCGTGATACCGTCAAAGAAGACAATGCTGGAACTAAGAAGGATCAGCCTATTCTTGATAAAGTTCAGAAAAATTCAATGAATACTCACAAAAGTACTCGGAAGTTGATTGTTGATGAAAAAAGTCGAGGATCTCAAGAGGTAATGGTTAATCAGAGGACTTTGAACACGAGCACTGCCACGAATCAATCAGTCAATCCTGTTCCGGGTGTTCGTACCAGAAGATTCACTCGTGTTTACGAAAACAAAACTGACGGCGTCGTGATCAAGAATTCCTTCACTGGTATTTCGCGGATTCAAGGTTTTCAGCAAACTGCTGTGGAGAAGACTGCAGCCGAGTTTCAGAAGAATGTTAACGAAGCTTCCCTGCCGAATCAGGTCCCGAAACAAGGAAGTACAGAAAAGAAAATGACAGACGAGATTCAAAAAACTTCTACCAGATTTACCCTTCAGAATCCGACTTCTCAGCAATTCGACGCACAGAAAACATCCATCTATTCAAATCGCCCGATGACGGCTGACGTTTTCCAGAACCAAGTTCATGAGCAACCTGTTATCGAGAAGATGCCTCCAAATCATGAGCACAAAAAAACGGGTGACGTTTATTCTCGAAGTCAAGTCCATCAAGAACTTTTGAAAATTCCTCCTTATTTGGATCAAACAAAAATAACTCAAGTTTTTCCTCAGAATCAGATTTCTCAAGACATTTCTACACAGAAAATTCCCAGACATTTGAATGAGAGAATCGAAAAAGAACTTGTTCCTCAGAATCAAACTTCTCAGGGAATCAAAGAAACGAAACATATTGAGAACAGGGATCCGGAAGAAGTTGCTGCTGAAAAGAAATTTGCAGAAGTAACTGCAAGACGTAGAATTGCTCAAGGAAGAGTTGTTTACCAAGCTCATGTCGCTTCTCAAAGTAACAAGGTCACAAATAGAACTGGTCCTGGTTCCCGGCTCTCCGAAGAAACGATCACTTCTTGTACTCCTGATACTTCATCTTCATCTCTTTTTTCTACAGGTAATTTTTTTCTAAAACAAACACAACTTGTTTTTGATGGAGTATTTTGGTGTTGGTTGTAGTTTTTTGAATGTCTGTTTACCTTCATATATGACCTTTAACTTTCGCGAGTGGACAAAGTTCTTTGTGTTTTGTACAACCCCGACTCAAAAGTTGTTAGATCTACTCAAGCAAAGTATAGTTCCGAAACATGGATTTTGAAATTATAAGATTACAAAATAACTAAAATCGAAATTTCAGACTATTTTAGGTTTTAAAAAATTGGAAATTTGTGCAAAGATAATTTTGTGAAAAATTCATCTATGAATGATTTCGGAATTGCATGAAATTACAGAATAATTACCTTACTAGATTACAATTATCACGTATGCCACTTTAGTTCCCAACGAGTTTCAGAAATTCATAACAATTTCGTAAAAAGTTTGATTTTTGTATTACAGTAATTTCGATATTTTAGCTTCGTCGAAGAACCTTTCTCCGGATAGTTATTATATTGACTTGGGTATTGAAAAAGCTCCACGTTTTGACGAGAATCCATGTGCATCTACTATGTGTTATAATATTGAATTGAAGGATCCTAAATTTATTTGTACTGGACCTGCTGATCTTTTTCCTACTAATCGTAAGTTTTGATTGCTATACATGAATGTACTTTTTGGATTTGCATTGTTTTGTAATGAGAAAATTAAAAACGAAAGATTTATTGTAAAATAAAAAATTTTGGCACCGGCATTGAAGAATTTCAAAAGTTTTAAAAATACAAATTTCTATCCAATTTGAGCTCAAAGTGAATTTAGTACGGTAATTTTAAAGTAGAATCGAATGTTGATTAACCCAGATGACCTTCGATGTTAGGAGGCGGAAGATACGGTAGATCCTTAGCATGAAGGGTCTCTTCTAGTTGGGGCCTGTATTCTCCGTGATTTTTACGACGGTCTTTGATTTTACGGAAAATAAAAAATGCAATGACGAAAATAAGAATAATACCAACCTGAAAAATAATTTTGAAAATTTTTTATTTTTTTAAATTGTGGCCTTGAAAAATATAAGAATCATGAATAGTACTCGAAATCAATTATTTTGAAGTTTTTCATTACAATTCAATTTTGAATAGTGACGATTTTAAGTGAGCTTTGGGTATTCTTCAGACACTATTCATATTTCTTCTAGGACAATAAGTTACTATTTCTAAAATAAGTTCGGATGAAATAAAGAAGAGTCGTTGAAAGTAGATACTATTCAGAAATTTTGTTGGAGCTGTCAAAGCCACTATCCAAAAACATCTCCAATGAAATTGAGAATAGTGACTGGAAATAGACACTATCCTCAGCTTATCAAAATTCTTAGTCACTATCCAAAAACAGCTCCAATGAAATTGAGGATAGTGATTGGAAATAGACACTATCCTCAGCTTATCAAAATCCTTAGTCACTATCCAAAAACAGCTCCAATGAAATTGAGGATAGTGACTGGAAATAGACACTATCTTCGAGTCATTAGAGCTGTCAAAGTCACTATCCAAAGATCAATTTTAATGAAATCAGAATAGTAACTAAAAATAAACACTAACCCTGATTCTTAGTGAGCTGTCAGTCGCTCCAGTAAAAAATAGATAGTGTTTACATTCAAGCGTTATTAAATGTCACATTGGAACTGTTTTTCAAATAGTGGTTAAATATTCAAAAACCGTCACTATTTCTTCATTGAAGCTATCAGTCACTATCCAAAAACAGTGTTAATAAAAATGGATAGTGTCCAATTTCATTCAAATCGGAACTTTTCAGTCACTATCCATGTTTGACTTGATAGTGACTGAAAATAGACACTATCCAGAAATTAGTTGTAATAAAAAGTGAAAAGTGATTGAAATTGAATGTTATTTTAGTTTGGATATATGGAAAGAACTTTAGAAACTTACAATAACTCCGATAATAATCCCAGCGATTGCTCCTCCACTTAATCCACCCCCGTCGTTCTTTACTGTAGTCGGTGCCGTGGTCGAAGTGGTCGTTGCAGCATTAGCCAGTACGGTAGGGAGTAGATTAGAACCAGTGTTGTCTCCTGGACCTCCGCTGATGGAACTCATTTCAAAAAATGATTTAAATTTTATAGGATCGTTTTTCAATGGACAAATACAGTAATACGGAGAATCGTCACTTGGAGTTCGACATCCAGGTAAAACCAACGCTGTTGTATTTTCTAAAAAAATAAATTAAATTCTAAATCGATAAAAATTAAGAAAAATGAACAATTGTGGTCCCGTGTGAGAACGAACGAAAAAAGGCCAAACCGGTCCTAAGTCAGTTATTCTGGGTTGCGCACAGGAAGCCCGTATCCAATTCCAAAATGGACATAGCTCCTGAATTCCCCGAAAAATGTAATTTCTGCACCTGGAGCACAAAAGCAAACAAGACCTTATATAGAGTAAACCGAAGGATCAAAATTATTAGGTAGCTAAAAAGTAGAAATGTTAGCTGACTAAAAAAAAATAAAAAAATAATATTTATTCAAAAAAAAAATAGTATTTACTCAAAAAAATTAAAATTGTATATATTCAAAAAAATTAAAGTAATTTTTATTTGAAAAAATTAAAATAGTTTTTATTCAAAAAAATTAAAACAAGAAATAACTAAGAAATTTAAAATAACAAGTAATTTTAAAAGATTTAAAATAATTGAAAATTTAAAAAATTAATAAATAAATTTTAAAAAATTAAAAATAAATAAATTTTTTTATTCAAAAAATCAAAAATAATAATTAATTTTTGAAAAATATTACTCACCTAGAAAATTTAAGAATTGTCGACTAAGAAATTAGGAATTTTAGTCAACTAAAAAAATAGGAATGTTCGAAAAATCCGTTTAAAAATTCACTAATCTCTTGAAAGCTGATTTTTTTAAAATGAAAAGTTTGGTTTTTAGCTAACAGAAAATGGCTCATCAGGTCGAGGGAAAACAAAACAATGAATGATTAATCAATGTTTTTAAAAAACATTACGTGTTTCACAAAATTGAAAAAAATTGAAAAATTGAAATTTATGATTTTTTGGATTCTTAGTAAGGCTGATTTTCGGATAGTGACTAAAAAACAGTATCAGTCACTATCCAATGCAAGAAATAATAGTTCGAAATGGACACTATCCAATTTTGTATTAAAGCTGATTTCTGGATAGTGAATAAAAAACAATACCAGTCACTATCCAATGCAAAAAATAATAGTGACTGAGAAATAGTTAAGTTCGAAATGGACACTATCCGATTTTGTATTAAAGCTGATTTTCGGATAGTGACTAAAAAACAATACCAGTCACTATCCAATGCAAAAAATAATAGTGATTACAGAACATCTAATTAAACTAAAAATAGACACTATCCAATTTCTCATCGAAGTTAATTTTTGAATAATTCTAAAAATTTCAATAAAAATTAAAAATAGTGATCGTTCAGGTTATTTTGACGGATTTCAGTCACTATTTGTTTTTTTTAATCATTTTATCAAAATCGCTGTCCAAAAAGTTTAAAAAATATGAATGATGACTAATTTTGAAAATCAATTTTCCTACTTGTTTAAACCGTCGAAATCATTATTCAAAAAAAACAATTTCAAAAATTCCAACAATAACTGATTTTTGGGAATTATTTTTTCGACTTATTTAAATCGTCAGTTTTCGAAAACAACTCCAATGAGAGAGTGGATAGTGTCCACTTTCAGCTCTAATAGAACTACTCATTCGTTTTTTATTTTTACTTGAAACAATAATTCCAGTTTTTTCTCAGTTCCTATTCCGACGATAACTCCTATAAGATGTGAGTGATGACTAATCCGTGCGGACACTATCCACTCCCCTCATTGGAGTGGTCAAAACCACTGTCCAAAAAAGTCAGTAAAAATGAATAATGTCTAATTTTAATAGAAATGAAAAGTTCTCAGTCACTATCCAAAAAACAGCTCCAATGAGGAAATGGATAGTGACTGATTTTAGACACTATCTTTAGTTTTTATTAGAACTGTCAAAGTCACTATCCAAAAACAGCTCTAATGAAAAAGGATAATGACTGATTTTAGACACTATCTTTAGTTTTTATTAAAACTGTCAAAGTCACTATCCAAAAACAGCTCTAATGAAAAAATGGATAGTGACTGAAAAATTCAAAAATCTTACCTCCGACTGATGTTTTGAAATAAATATTAAAACAACTATATTATGACTTACCGATTAAGCATTTGACTCTCCGGAAACAGTGGACTACAGAACACAAGGGTACTTCCCCGCACCTCACCAGAGAAGCCGGCAACAGATCAGGTTCATCTCCACAGTCAGGCATGTTTCGAAAATATCAAATTCAATTTAGTTCGAACTTCGGGAGATGCAAAATGTCCTTTGTCGGCTTCTCGAAGTAAAGTCGGGGTCCTCGTTCATTCCACTTAACCGAAACCATTTTCTACAAGATCTCTAAGAGACCAATCCAAAACCTTGTCTAAACTCAACGATCGACAAAAATCATAAAATACAAAATTATAAAACAAATTTCAAAAGCCCTTGACCGGTCAACAGAGAGAAAGTGTAAATAAAATTTTCAAAGCCGGATGTTCTTGTCAGATAGACCGGAGGGAAAGCGATTTGTTCGGCTTGACCGAGTCCAGTAGTCAGATCAGGAATGCACTCCGATCGGTTTCTTCTCTTTCAATCGACCAAAAAGTCTTCACGTTTCACTGTGAGAATCTATCGAAGAATAAAAAGAAATCGTGAGAAATTACTACATTTACAGCCAGAAAATTTCGGAAAATAATAGAGTACAACTTTAAAAATAATCGTGACTAGGTTTTCATAGTGTCCGAAATAGTCACTATTCAAAGTTTTTATAGGAGCTGTTTTTGGATAGTGACTTCGACAGCTCCAGTATACATCAAGGATAGTGTTCAATTTCAACTAAAATCTAATGTTTTCAGTCACTATCCATTTTTGACTTTTGATAATTACTAAAAATAAGCACTATCAAAAAATAACTTTAATAAAAATCAAGGATAGTGTCCAAATTTAATCATTTTTCAATTTCTTAATGAAGCTGATTTTGGATAGTGACTAAAAAATAATTTTAATCACTATTAAATAAAATAAATAGTGACTGGAAGAATTGAATTCTAGTTGAAAATAGACACTATTCAAATTTTACCGGAGCTGTCTTTTGGATAGTGACTTTAACAGCACTAATAAACTTGGAGAATAGTGTCCAAAATAAACCAACATCCCTGTTTTTATTGAAGTTTTTTTGGATAGTGACTTTTAAAGCATTAATAAAAATTACACAATAATTTCAAATTCCAAAAAATAAAAACAAATTATTTTCTAATTTCCCTATTATCGATCGTAAATTATTATTTCAAAAAAATTCCAAAAATAAATTTCCGCAAAATTTTAAAAAATCAATTTTAACCAATTTTTTTAAAAACATTTTTTTCAAAAAAATTACAAATGCACATATTTACAATTTAAAAATGGATTAAATTTAAAAAATCAAAAAAATTCCCAATTTTTTTTTGAAAATACTTCTCGATAGACACCGCTACTTTCATTCTTCGACTTTTTCCAAAAAATAAAAAAAAAGAATTAAGACGAAAACACGTCCACATTCAACTAGAAATTTCGTCACTTAAGAAATAATATATTCAATAAAATTCAAGAAAATTATTGAAAACTTTAAAAATTTAAGTCATTCAAAAAATCGTAACTATTTCCTCTCGTAGAGACTAGTGCATATTATCAGTTCCTGTCTTCGCTCGAATTTCGTTGTACGGAAATAATCATTCGGAAAAACGGACGTGCTTCCGACTGTTTGCTCTGCTCTCACCTGCTAGCTGCCATAAGCGCTATTGTCCAGTCAAAGACGCACTCACCGGACTAGTCAATCACAAGCGCCAAAAAACAACAACCTTTATTCAACCACTTACCGAACAAATATTTAATTAAAGAACCAAAAAGACAAACACAACAAGAAAGAGAAGCTCAGGCAGAAGCTTGATCCGCTGCGAGGTTTTCCAACGTGGTCTTTTGGTCCTCTGGCCGCATCGCTGGGAAGAACAGAACTTCCTAAAATTGTGGGATAATCAGTGAACACTCCTAAATTCCTCGGACAAACCTTAATATTATTGCTATCTGTCAAAAGCATCGCCAAACGATCGATTCCCATTCCCCAACCAGCCGTAGGAGGCAATCCATACTGAAGAGCGGTCACAAAGTTCTCATCAATCAGCTGAGCTTCGTCATCACCGGCCGCTTTGTCTGCAGCTTGTTGCTCGAATCTCTTCTTCTGAGTCAGAGGGTCATTCAACTCAGTGTAGGCGTTGGCAATCTCTCTCTTGACAGCGAAAAGTTCAAAACGCTCAGTCAATCCAGGGATCGATCGATGCCACTTGGCCAATGGAGACATGATTTGAGGATGTCCGATGAGGAAAGTGGGATTGATAAACTGGGATTCCAAGTATTCACCAACAAGCTTATCGAGAAGACGAGCAGTAGTACGAGGTTCTGGGCAGTCAACGTTCTTCTCACGAGCGATCTTATCAAAGAAATCACGAGCTTCCGGGGTATCAAGAGTGCTCGGTGGGGGTAATTCAACTCCCAGAATCTTCCCAAGTTCTTCGTACATGTTACATCTACGGAACGGAGGAGTAAAATCAACTTCATAGACTTCATTTTCATCTCCAGGACCATTTGGATGATATTTAATCTTGTACGTTCCCTGGATAGAGAGTACCATTTCTGAAAACTCCAATGATTGATATATAATTCCATTCAGAACCTACTAGAAAGCATGTCTTCAGTGATCTTCATTAGATCTTCATAATCCGCATAAGCCATATAAAACTCGCAAGTGGTGAACTCCGGATTATGCGTAAGATCAATACCTTCATTACGGAAGAGACGTCCAACTTCATAAACACGATCAATTCCACCGACAACAAGCATCTAGAAACCCATATAGTTGAAAATTATCCAACACAAGTCCTACCTTGAGATACAGTTCTGGGGCAATACGCAGGAAGAGATCCAAATCCAGCTCATTGTGATGGGTGACAAACGGCTTGGCAGTGGCTCCACCGGCAATCTGGTTCATCATCGGGGTTTCAACTTCAAGGAAACCGAGGTTGTCAAGGTACTTACGAAGGAAAGTAATGATTTTTGCACGAACAACAAACTTTTCGCGGACACTGGGGTTCATGATCAAGTCAAGATAGCGCATTCTGTAGCGAGTCTCCTGATTCTTGAGTCCATAGTGAGTGTGGGGCAGCATATGCATGCAAGGCGTTAGTTGGATAATATCGCGGGGAATCACACTGAGTTCTCCAGTCTTGGATCTACCGGGATGTCCAATGATTCCGATAATATCACCGCGCTTGATACGATCGTTGAGTTCCTCAAAGTCAACGGAGCCACTGTAGTACTTAGCATTAGCCAGAATTTGCAGATTAGTGCACTCTCCCTCGATGGTGTAAAAGACGAGTTTAGATCCAGCGATACGTTTCAAATGGATTCGACCTGGAGTTTGGAGTATTGGGGACTTTCAACGTAAAGATGAACTTACCAGCAACACTAACTTGAACGTCCTCGAGAACCTGGTCTTTCTCAATGGAGTCCTTGTATTTTTCTCTGAATTCAGTGAGAGAAACGCTCACATGGAACTTGTGAGGGAAGGGATTGTCTCCAGTTTCACGCCGGCTCTCGATCATTCTCTCCCTCATCCGGAAGTACTCCTGAGGATCTGCAGTATCGACCTCAGCTTCCTTCTTTTTCTTTTCAGCTTTTTGAGGAGCGTTGGCCTGAGCAGCGGCTTTCGCGGCTTCCTTGGCTAGCCGTTCCTGCTCCTTTTTGGCAGCTTTCTCCCGGCGTTTGAGCTCACTGAAAAGAGTCCATATATCAAAAATACAATCAAACAAGTAAAATGACGTAAACATTGCCGTGGAACTAACCTGTAGTTCCTTAAGCCCATGGGCGCCAAAACCCGGGCACTAGACCCGAATCTGGCTGCCCGAAGAACGGCTAACATTAGTTCCTTGAATTCACTTACTTCTTGCTCAATGGGGCTTCGCCCTCAGCGGACATACTCGTCTTCAAAAATATGTGACTACCCTGAAAGAGGGAATTCAAAATAATTAAGCAAAATGACGCAATAACAGTCAAAATCACGTTGCGTTTTCATTCATATATTAAAATAGCACAAGTTATATATAAGTGTTGAAATAGGTTGATAAAAGTAAGGTTAGATCAAAGTGATGCAATTCAGCAAGGACTACCAACGCTGAGGAACAAATGCGGAGGAATTTGGGCCGAATGAAAACGAAAAAAATGCAGCTTGCACCGGACCATGTGGCAAACTGCGAATAGTCCACGCAGCTGATTCGGACCAGTAATCGCGAAATTTTTGCCCGTCAATCACGTTTCACGTGGTAATGATTGATTAAAAACAGAAAAACTGTCCCGTGAAAACCATTTTTTAATTAAAAAAATTATTTTCAATTAAAAAAATTATTTTCAAGGTTTTTTAAATAGAAATCTACCTAGCATGACAGGACACAGTTAAAAAAACATATTAAACGTGAGTTTTGCGAAAATTTATAAAAAGGTAAAATTATTTAATTTCTCGAAAAAGTTTGATATATGGATTTATTAATTTACATTACAAAATTGTTCCAATTACAATAATTCACTGTCGTCGGTTAACTTTAAACTGTTTCCTTCGAAATTTGAACTAGGAATTTTTTGTTTTTTGGCTTTTATTGTTTTGAAATCGAGTGGACTTTGGAATAGTAGCGTCACTAGACGGCAATCGCTGCTGATTGTTCTTCGAATTGTCTGTTTTCAGGACTTATTGATCTCGAATAAGATGAATTTGTATTCCCTTCGAATGGGGAAATCGAGGTCCTGGCAGAACCTCCGGAAGCACTGGAGTAACATTGTTCTAGTTTCACTTGAGGCAAGACACATCCGCTTGGGGAAATACAGCCCTCGGGGTTGCTCGCCCGGCTCCGGCGGTATTTGGCTCTGGCATTCTGAAACCAGACCTGGAGGACTCTCTTCGTCAACCCTGTCTTCTGGGCGAGACCCTTGAGGTCCTTCGCGTCAGGGTTGTGGTTCAGCTGGAAGTAGCGTTTCATCTCCCGGAGCTGATGGTGCTTGAAGCTCGTTCTCATTCTCTTCGTTTTCTGGTTGCTGGTCCGTTCAGGAGAGCTATCACGGTCATCATCTTCTGAAAATGCAAAAATTACAAAATAATAAACAAAATTAAATAAAAACCAAAAAAAAAATAAATTCGAACAACTTAAACGTTAAATTTTTTCTTTTTTTGAATTATATATTTAAAAAAATCACGATTTTCATCATTAATCAAAAAATATATAATTAACTGGAAATTTAATGACGAATTTATTGTTTTTTGTAAGAAAATTTCTTTAAAAATTTAATAAAATTTGATTATTATATTTGTAAAAAATTTTTAATTATGTTTTATTAGTAAATTTTTTTAAAATAGTTATTACTGGATCTAAAGTTAAAAAACCAAGTTATTTTATAAATCACAATTCGGAATTTTTTTGAAACAAATTTTCAGAATTTTCTAAAATTTGAATTTTTCACAAAATTTTTAAAAAATTAGTTTTTAAATAATTATTAAAAATTGTAAAAAATTAAATTAAATTTCGGAAACTTCTAAATTTTTATGGTACTGTAGTTGCAACAATGACTAATTTGGTATAATTTCTAATCAATCAAAAATTTTATTAATTTTTGAAAAAAAAACAACCATTATGATGTTCAAAAATTCAAAAAATAAAAATTTTAAATTAATTTATTTTTTTCTCGAATTCGTCATCCTAGAGTCCCGTACCCCTGTCCCTACAGTACCCCGTTTTCTATATGCATACAACATGCAATTTTTAATATTTAAAAAAACCTCGAAATTTTATTTTTTTTTCACGTAAGAGGAATCAGACCGGAAAGTTGGATTTTTTCAAAAAAAAACAATGATCTAACTTTTTTTAATTTTTATATATCCCCCGAAAGCCACATGTAGCTGGATTTATACCGTTGCAAAATAAATCCCGAGTTAATCCAACGCTCAAGTTGAAGCAAAGAACGAAATTTTATGCCGCTTCCAATTAGCAATGCATACGGTGGCAAACCCCCCGGGGAGTTTTCTTCCGACGGTTAGCTGGATTACCGTAATTTTTTTGGAGAAATTATTTTCTAAAGAACAACTAAAAAATAAAACAAAACTTACGACTTTCAGATTTCGAAGCAGTTACGTTCCGATGGCCTGTTCTGGACTTCACGGGTCCGGGGTTCTCGGGTTCGGGGGCCTGCTGGAGGAAGGGGTCCATGTGGAGGTAACAAGTCAGGTTCCCGTTAGGTCCGAGGACAAATTTTTCTCCTTGTCTGAGCATCTCCCCGCAGATGACACAGGAGAAACAATGGAGGTGGAAGACAGAATCCCGGACCTGCATCACGAGGGTCTGGGAATCGATCGCGCACTGGCAGCGCTCGCATTGCTTCGTGTACCGTCTGCAGAAGATTTAATAAGAACAATTTCACATTACAGATATACAAGAATCAAATTTTAAAGTACCTTCTATAAACTGAAATCTTATAAATAGAGATTTTACAAAAAATGGAATTTGAAAGATCTTTCTCCATTTGAAATCTCGATGCAATGCGTTCGTGCAACGATATTTCACTTTCAATAACTTTCTCCAGAATCTACTTTTTAAAAATCTATTTTCATGGATTTAAAATACCTTCTATAAACTGAAATACTATGGAAAGAAAATTCTCAAAAAATGGAATTTGAAAAAGTATATTTGACTTGAAATCCCTAAACTGTCTTTTCTATTGATTATGAAACTTCTATAAATATCTTTCCATAACAACTTACAGTGCATAGTCGTTTTTGCATAGCATCATTCCATCTCTAAAGTAGCATTTTCCATTGAGTGGGACTCTACATTCATAACATCTAGCACAAGTTTCGTGGAAACACTTTCCTTCGATCAGGAGAAACACCTTGGAGTTGATTTCATTCCCACAGGCTTCACAGGGGGTTGTGGGGGACATTTGGTTGCTAATAGAGTTACTTGGAGTCATTCCGTAATCGATTCTGATATTCGGTAGGGGGTACCCCATGTTGAGGACTTCGCAGGTCCCGGGCAGAGGCATCTGGGTCTCCCCCAAGGGAATCAACGGGTAGGGTTCGCTGGTGGAGGGGGTTTGGTACCCTAAATCTTGAGGATTGGACACCTCCACGAAGGAGGTGAGAGACTGACTCAGCGCCACCAGAGGGTCATCGAGCAACTGCAGGGGTACGCTCTCGGCCATGAGGTAGGGGTCAGTTAATCAATATAAATAACTTTGGTACTGATTCTGGGAAATTTTTTCGATGAACCCAAGTTAACTACAATTACGATTTTATTATTTTGGATAGGTTACGCAAAATCCCGTTTCGCGTCAGAGGCAGAGACCCGGATTAGCCTCTCGAGATCGCTCGACTGCCTCCAAAACACAAGAACACGGTAAAGCCGGCTCAGATTTCTCGGCTGGAAAAAGGTAATGAGGAGATGCTAGACGAACCGGAAAATTATGCTTATCCATTTGCGCATTTCTGAAATCATGTGAAGATTCTAGAGAAAAACTAAAGTTAGTTGCCTTCATTAGAACAGACAAGATTTTTCAAGTGTGAAAATTTAAATCTCGAAAATCTTTGTGTGGATGGAATTCTGAGAGGCCGAGACTACGGTAGAGCTGGGGGAAGGAACTAATTCCACACCGGAGGTTGTTGAGTTCGAAAAAGCAGCTAGATAATGTTTACAGTAAAGTAATATCTAAGAAGTTTATTGGGGGCTGTCTTTAGATAGTGACTGATTTTAGACACTATCTTTCGTTATTACTAGAGCTGTCAAAGTCACTATCCAAAAACAGTTCTAATAAAAAAGGATAGTGACTGATTTTAGACACTATCTTTAATTTTTATTGGAGCTGTCAAAATTACTATCCAAAAACAGCTTTAGTAAAAATGGATAGTGACTGATTTTAGACACTATCTTAGATTATTATTAGAGCTGTCAAAATTACTATTCAAAAACAGCTCCAATGAGGAAATGGATAGTGACTGATTTTAGACACTATCTTAGATTATTATTAGAGCTGTCAAAGTCACTATCCAAAAACAGTTCTAATAAAAAAGGATAGTGTACATTATTTAGTCATTATCCAACTCGTATTAGTTGATTTTCTTCAAAAAATCCAATAAATTTTGACTTTGTTTCGGATCACTGGATGGATGTTCTCGATTACTAAAACCTCGTTTCGATTATCGAAAATAAAATTTGAAACAAGAGATAATAAATGAAATCGTCTATTCTCCCCCTCAATCGGATTATCCGGAAACAAACAAATCACTTTGATTTACCGGATTTGTTATCCAACAGCGAGGTTTCCGAAGGTCAAATCAAGAGGGATTAGAGCTCTGACGAGTGGATGAACGTCCAAGTGGATGTTTTACAGGTTTTTGTCTCACTTGATGAGATTGCGCAAGAGCGGGACATGGCGAGAATTAATTGGAGACGGAAGGAAGAAGCTGGAAACAATGATGGTCGCTCCGGAAGACCCAAGTGGCGGCAGATAGAAGTGTATTTGGGCGTCAGGAAATCGGACAAGAGAAGCAAATCAGGGAATCTTGGGCGCTATCCTGAAGACATATAATATTTGTAAAAATCACCATCAGGTCAATATCTAAGACAAAAGCCCCGGATAGTGACTGAATTCCACCGAAATAAATAGTTTCAAGCACTATCCATTTTATTGTTAAAGTTGTTCTTCGATAGTGATTTTGACAGCTCCAATAAGAAAATAGTCCTCAAAAGTCATCACTATCTCCGTCTCATCTCAATAGCTACAGGCATTGTTGGAAATATCTCAAGAGGATGGATAGTGACTGAATCCGAGCACTATTCATGACTTCTAGCTGTCTAAGACATCATCAAAAAACAACTCCAATAAAGTACAGAATGGTGACCGACTCTAGACACTATCGTCAGTTCTTATTGGAGCTGCCAAAGTCACTATCCAAAAAACAACTCGAATCAGAAATGGATAGTGACTGTTTCGACAGTTTTGGACCTTTCTCAGTCACTATCCAACTCCTCATTGGAACTGTTTTTCGGAAAAAAAATGACTTGGACATTATCTATTTTTCTTAAATAAGAAAAAATTCCAAAACGGATAGTGACTGAAAATTTAAAAACCTCCAATAAGAATTGGCCCTCTGGCAGATCCTCGAAATGTCTACAGTAAGGCACTATTTTGATCGTAAAAACTTGCTCAAAGTCACCGCCGGATTATCGAGCTTGTAACCGAGCTCCTTCTTTTTGTTTGGTTTACAATTAACGACAGCTAGTAAAAAACCAAATGCCATCTGGCACTTGTTGATTCAGAGAGTCTTTGATTCCAACTCAGATGGAAAAATGGAGTTTTAAAAATAAAGGTAAGTTAGAAAAACCACAAATAACAAATTTTTGTTTGGCATTGAAATGGCTTAACTGAGAACTGCCAATGGGGAACTAGGGACCGTAATCCGAGAGACTTGAGTTCGAAGGGGATTTCCGAAAGAAGAGGAAAGGGCGGTCTGGCTGAAAAAAGAGAAAAATCAGAATTCTCTACGGATTACATGTAAGAGAAAAAAATCGCGAAAATGTCATAGAAAACCAACTTTGACAAAAATCGAAATACATTCAGACCAGTTATCGAATTTCTGAAATTAATCATTGTTCGTGAATTTTACTAGATCTAAAAACATCGGAAAAATTTGTTCAGATAAGAAACTACGACAAGACCAAAATTCAGTCACTATCCAGTTTATGGGATTTTTCTGGACAGCCATCGGCAACTTTACTGAGAATGGATAGTGACTGAAAAGTTTCGATTTGAATGAAATTGGACACTATCCACTTTTTCATTAAAACTTTTGTGATTTTGGTGGTTTTAATAAAAATGAATAGTGTTCAAAATCCAGTCACTATCCAGTTTATAGGATTTTTTGGATAGTGACTGGAAAGTGCTAATTTAAATGACAATTGACACTATCCACTTTTTCAGTAAGACTTTTTTGGATAGTGATTAAAAAAGATCTTAAGTCACTATCCGAAAAAAGTAGATAGTGACTGAAAAATTTCAATTTGAATAAAATTGAACACTATCCACTTTTATTGGAGCTGATTTAGATAGTTACTTTAATAGCTTAGATAGTGAATGGATAGTGTCCAAATTCAGTCACTATCCAGATTTAAATAGTTTTTTAAGAAGTTTTTGTTGAAACATGGATAGTGACTAAAATCAATGAAAATTCTGAAAAAATTACTTAAAGAATTCGATTACTGTATTATTGAAGGATTTCGAAATTAGTCAAGTCTGAGAATGGCGTCCAATCCATCCGTGGAAATCCTGTCAATACAAAAAGTGCAGCGCTTCAAAGGGTAAAGCGACAGGAACACAGATTGGGAGTCGTCGATACACGATGAAAAACTCAAACAAGCGGCTGGACGAGATAAAAACGAACAACCTCGGAGAGAAATATTTTTACGGACCTTCAAAGTTACAACTTCTGAATCTTAAAAAAGTAAAATTCAAAAAAACAATTTTAAAAAATTTTGTTTAAAAATGAATGACGTCATTTTTGGCAAAAGTAAGATGATGGTTCCATTACTATACTTTAATGTTTATCAACAAAGTTGTAAAACAACTTCTTCCACAATCACTGAGAAGGTCAACTTTGTCCCGTGGAGAGCACACAGCGATAGGACAAGCTTCTTATAGATTTTTGGTTTTTTGCCAATCGGCAAAATAAAAAAGAAAATTCAGTCGTAATCTCGGATTTATGAAGGACTGATTTTTTCAGAGTTTTTCTGAAGTATTGAATGGTTCAGATAAGAACCGTTTGAATGGCCATCCGAAAAAGTGCAAAAAATCGAGGAACTAGAAAAGATAGATTTCCATGACGAACAAAGGTGAATCAATTTTAATTTCGAAAACACTACTCGAGTATTTTGTTACAACTGTCAAAGTCACTACCCAAAAACAGCCCCAATGAAGAAGTGGATAGTGACTAATTTTGGGCACTATCTTTCATTATTACTAGAGCTGTCAAAGTCACTATCCAAAAACAGTTCTAATAAAAATGGATAGTGACTGATTTTAGACACTATCTTTTATTATTACTAGAGCTGTCAAAGTCACTATCCAAAAAACAGCTCCAATGAGAAAATGGATAGTGACTGATTTTAGACACTATCTTAGATTATTATTAGAGCTGTCAAAGTCACTATCCAAAAAACAGCTTCAATGAGAAAATGGATAGTGACTGATTTTAGACACTATCTTTAGTTTTTAGTAGAGCTGCAAAAATTTGAATAAAAACTAAAGATAATGTTCAAAATTAGTCACTATCCTGAATTTGATCGGAGCTGTTTTTTCCAAGTTATTAAAAATTAACAAACAGCTCCAATAAATTTCCATAAATAGTGACTGATCTGTGGACACTACAAAATCTTGAAATATATTCTAGGAAAAACTATAATTGAGGAAAAATTCTAAAATTAAAACTTGAGGACTGATTATCAAATCATCGTTCCAATTCGGGGACCAAAACAGAAAAGTCCTCAAAAAAGAAGCAAAATTCAGGGGTAACTTTTTTCAGAGCATCAATTCTGTTCTCCATAAAATTCATGAGTTTCGAGGGCTTGGACACAAAATTATCAGTTTTCTTAGCAAAGTGGATTGTTGCTTTCTATTCCGATAACCATTGTTGAGTTTTATTATCGAAAAAAATTTTCACAATAACTTTGTCAATTTTCTCTAAATCTAGCTTTATTGGTGAAAAACAACGATTTTTCGATAACCTGGAGCCGCGCCCAGAGGCTTCGATGACGTCATCGAATGTTTGGAAGTGCATCCTGAAAAGTCCGGATTTTACGAGCTTCGTTGATAATCGGTCTAAAAAAGGCATCTGATAGCAGTACTTGAGGCACTTGTGGAAACGGAAAGTCACAGATAAAAATAAAAAATAAAAAATCAAAAATATGTAACTTTTTTGGAAATATTCTAAAATCCTGAAAAATAAATTTTATTCAAAAATAAACATCATTCATGTCAAATAAATTAATTTTTTCATTAAATTTAGCTTTATCAAATGTCTGAATTTACGATCGTCGTGCAGGACATAAAAAGTGCAAAAAATGATGTTATTATAAAAAAAAACCAAAAATATTTCGAAACTTTTTTAAATAAAATTTTCTAAAATAATATTTTTATAAAAAAAAACCAAAAATATTTCGAAATTTTTTTAAACAAAATTTTCAAAAATTGTAAAAATAAAATTTTAAAATTTTCTAAAATAATATTTTTATAAAAAAATCAAAAATATTTCGAAATTTTTTTAAAAATTGTAAAAATTAAAATTTTCAGAAAATTTTAAAAATCCTAAAACTAGAATTTTCAATTTAATTTTGAAAAATTTTGAAAATTTAAAATCCCAAAAAACTAAAATTTGAGAAACATTGACTACAAAGGTAAATTTTTAAACTCCTACTGGACTAATCCAAGATTAACTTATCTCCCAAAATGATATCTCAAAGGAAAAACCGTCCTTATTGATAACCAAAGTTGGATTTTTCATGAGAAAGAGAACTTTAAAATATTCAATATGAAAAACTCTCTGAATTATATTGAAAAAAATTAAATTTTTTGAATTATTTTTAAAAAAAAATTAAATTGTTTGATTTTTTAAAAAATTAAATTTCTTGAAATATGTTTAAAAAGTTAGATTTTTAAAATTACTTTTTTTTTAATTTAATTTTTTGAATTATCTTTTTTTTTTTTAATTTGAATTTTTTGGATTATCTTTTTTTGAAAAAAATTTAATTTTTTTAAAACAAAAATTGTTTTTTGTTCAATCATAAGTCTTTTTGATTAAGAAATACGATAGTGCTTAATTTATACAGTATCATCATTTACCTCTCAGGTCCTTTGAAAAAAAGTAAATTAACTTTGATCTTGACATGAACGAAAATTTCACTTTTTAAATATTATTTTTAATGGATTCTAAACACCACTTTATATTTCATAAATTTCCGTTTTTTTAATATGAGAAACAAAAATAAATCTGAAAAACGAAAAAATATCAATGTTGAGGTCTCTAGAAATCGACACCAAAACAAAACTTGCAGATTGCTCGCAACATTCTCGCAGATCGGTGAAAATCAAAATCTGCAAATTGCTGGCAATATTTAGCATTATAATTAACAATTTTTATTTTAATTTCTAGAAATTTCGAAATTGAACTAAATCTAAAAATTACTAGCAACATTTAGGATTATAATTAACAATTTTTATTTTAATTTCTGGAAAATTCGAAATTTAACTAAATTTAAAAATTGCTGGCAACATTTGAGGCAAATCGGTGGACATTTCTATATTTAAATTTCTAGAAATTTCGAAATTAAACTAAATCTAATAATTACTGACAACATTTAGGATTATAATTAACAATTTTTATTTTAATTTCTGAAAATTTCGAAATTAAACTAAATTTAAAAATTGCTGACAACATTTGAGGCAAATCCGTCTGGTCAATTATTGTGTGAAAATTAAATTTAACTTTGATTTTGACCGTTTTAGACTTCGAAAGAGAAAAATTGAATTAATTATTTCCGTCGAGACCAAAGTTGAATAACTTTTTAAAAAATTGATATTTTGTATAAAAATTATTTAATTATTTTTCATGAAAAATATTTTTAAATTTTTTTGGAATTTGTTTTTAAAATTTTACAGTTTTTATTTTAATTGTCTTTGAATATTTCGTCATATGGGTGTCTAAAAATATCGAAATTGATTAAAGATAAATTTTCCAAAAACAACACTGAAGTTGAAAAATGAAAAATAATCCCACGTGGAAATCGATCGAAAATGTTTAAAATGGTAATGAACCAAGGAGAGTAGACACTACTTTAATTATATTATTTTAAAAATAAAAACAAAAATGAATTTCAATTTTATTATTTAAGAAAAATTTTTTTATTTTATTATTTTTAAAAATAATTTTTTATTTTATTATTTAAGAAAAAATAATTTTTTATTTTATTATTTAAAAAAAATAATTTTTTATTTTATTATTTTTAAAAAACTTTTTTATTTTATTATTTTTAAAAATAATTTTTTATTTTATTATTTAAAAAAAATAATTTCAATTTTATTATTTTTAAAAATAATTTTTTATTTTATTATTTAAAAAAATTAATTTCAATTTTATTATTTTTATAAAATTTTTTTTATTATTTTTAAAAACAAAAATGAATTTTGTTATAAATTTTTCTCATTTGGAATTTTCAGAATTTTTAATTTTCTAAAATTCGAAGTTTTAGATGTGAGTT
>SWDT01000210.1:0-76386 GCA_009193035.1 Halicephalobus mephisto | reverse complement strand
CTTAACTATCATCACACTTCTCTGTTCACTTCCAACGGCTATCATTGCGGGGATTTTGGATTACATGAACAAAGACATTTATGACGTAAGTCCCAGTAAAGATAAAAGATACTGCATCTTTGGTATACAGTATGACTTGTTAAATTTAATATTTCGTAAATATTTTAAGGACTTTGGAAAGAAATATTCTATGACTGTAATTTCTAAAAAAATTTAAATTACATTTTCCAGGTACATGGGTTATGTGTATTACAACAAGGTGTTCCTAAATTCATATTTTATATCCTCAGAGGAATCAGAATAATAGCCACATTGGTGGGAGTTCTGCTTTACATCATTATAGCCTACAAGATCTATCAGGTAAACTTTATTTATAATTTAATTTCTGAAGATTTAAAACATTTGACCTTGGAACTTTTGAACTCAGTAATTAAAGAGAAACAACTAAACCCTTAAGAGGAAATAAATTTTCAAAATTAAAAAAAGCAGGACTCACATTTTAGTGGATACTGTAGGTTACAATAATGTAGTTAATGAAGCTGGTTTTCAGTTAATCAACCCGTCAAGGTCTGATCCCAATGCTCTCTCGTCCGTAAAAAGAAAGAAACTAATGACAATGACCGTCACTTTTTTGCTTATAACCCTCAATCAGCTCTTCTTGTTCGTTGCCCCCGACATCTACCTCCTGATGAACTCAAGCACGAGTGGTTTTGCCATCTATGTGATGAATCTCAATAAAGGTTTGGTTTACTGAACTTAGATTACTGTGGTATTTAACTTAAGGTATTGTCAACATCGTCATCTTCCTCGTGACCCAAAAGGAATTGAGAAGAGCCATCATGGAAAGACTACTGTTAAAACGAAAAGCGACAGTTCAATTCTTGTCTGAAGTCACTAAACTTCCAGAAGGTATGACAGTAACGTCGCGGTGGAAATCAAATGCTATGGGAATGACTAGGATTAAGTAAAATGTAAATAGTTTACTATGAAACTATCAATAATGCATTGACAAATAAAAAATCCAAATTTCTGGAAAGAACATTGTCACTAATTTAAGATTATCTTAATTTAAAAATTTGAATCGATAATATCTGAAGAAATTAACTTTGGACTAAAAATTAAAACTAATTTAGGCTAAAAATTTCGAGTTTTTTAATATTACTCAGAAATTCAAAAAACAACTCCCAGATGAATGAGTCTACTGTATTCAGTTGACTTATCGATGGATAAAGTGGACAGAGATTTTTAAAAACTAATTATAATTCTGAAATACTGGATAACGAAATAAGGAACAAAAAGAGCGCGTCGATAGCAACCTTTCGTTTCGAGACCGAGTTCGCTCGCTCCATCCATCAAAGTTGAAGTCCCTATTTTCGCCGTTTTCCCTCGTTTATGAAGCTTATTTTTCGTGATCTGCTTTAATTTAACGAGTTGCTGTTATCGACGGTTTCAGAACAATGGATTCTCAAAACAGCCGCCAGATAGAAATGCAGAGGAAAAAGAAAACGATGGCTTACTTCAAGAACAGAAATTCCAGTAGGTTGAGGAGCATTGGCTGTAAGTTTTTTATAATACTATATAATCCGGTAATATTATCCTACCTAGTTGAGAGACAATCTGAGACCTTAGAAGAGATGCACAATATTCTTGCCGATTGTGGAATACCGATGAATTCGTCCAAGCAGATGACTATTAATCCACTTACTGAAAATGGGATAAACGTCACAAATGGAATTAATTCTGACAAATCACAGCTTCCTCCGCTGCCTTCTTCCCGTCGACCGTCAGTGCTGCGAAATCCTTTAGAGATGGTTGGTACTCAGCAAGTTGTCGTTCCTCCGAAGAATGATCCTGCCAAAAATCATATTGCCTACAGCAAAGAGACTCAAACTGTGGATATATCTGTTTCGGTTGTAGAATGCAAACAAGGATCTCAAGATTTTGATTATGACGAGTTTTTCGAAGCTGATGGAAAGATCGACGTGAACTTTGGCGATTCTCCTGGCCATGCACTGGTCAAAGCTCATCCATCTCTCGGAACTGGGAGCCAGGTTCTAAACGATGAAGCTGTAGATCCTCAAGAAGACCGTATCTCAGACTTGAGCGAAAACGAAAAACGTCAGATTCTACAAAGTGATGAATTTCGCGCTTTTTTCTCCAAAGCAGGAAAGGTCGTGATCAGGGAACTGGCTGAAATCGTAAGTCTTCACATCTTCAGATTCTCAATAATTCAATCTTACAGAACGACATAGTCTCTGATTATTCCTACAACTTCTCTCTTATTGAACCAGAAGGCACAGACGAGTTGATAACTTTGAACAGAGAATTCATTGATACCAATATTACTGACCGGTCAGTCAGTGCTTTGGACTGTTCAACCTTCCATCCAGAACTACTGGCTGCTGCTTACAACTATGGCACTGATAGTTCGACTATTCATCCAGGAATTGTCCATGTCTGGAATTCGAAATTCAAGGTCAACTTCCCAGAGTACACGTTCACCGCTTCCAACCCGATCACTGCTTTCCAGTTTTCTCGATATCACTCAAATATTATGATCGGTGGTTTATTTACAGGACAAGTTTGTGTCTGGGATAATCGAGTCAACAAGAAAACCCCGGTCCAGAGAAGTCCCCTCATTGCCACTGCTCACACCCAACCGATTTATTGTCTCAGTACGGTTGGAAACAAGAATGCTCATGATCTGGTAACGATTTCGACAGATGGAAGAATGTGTTCTTGGGCTCTAGATAATCTGACGACTCCGACTGAAACTGTGACCCTCACTCGTGGAGTGAAGAGTCTTTTACCTGTTTGCATGAATTTCTGGAAGAACAGTGGATCCTGGTTTGCTGCTGGAACCTACGACGGACTTCTTTACATTGGTGATCGTCACATGGAAGGAGAGATGACAAGAGCTGTCAATAGTAAGTCACATTTACCTTATCGACAACTATAATTCCGTATTTCAGTCCACAATAATCTGATTTCCTCTGTAGATTTACATAAGGCTCCTGGTACTGAAAGTGACTTTTCAAACTTGTGCTTGACGAGTTCTTGGGATTGGTCAATCAAACTGACCGAGGTGTCACTTCAAGACAATAACCCTGAGTCTTCACTAAACAACGTAGTACTTTCATTCAATCAGCACAAGGACTTGGTTCAAGACGTCAAGTGGTCTCCAGTGCATCCAGCTGTTTTTGCTTCGGTTGATTCCGGTGGAAAACTCATGGTATGGAATCTGAATCAAGATACTGAAGCCCCGATTGTTAATATTGATATTGGAACTCCGGGCGAGAAACTTTTATGGAATGTCAATGGCACTCAACTGATTATTGGAGATAAACAAGGGCGTGTGCTTCTCTTTGATGTAAACGAAAGCATTTCCGAACCAAAAGATGAAGAATGGGAACGAATGAGAGATGTTCTCCATGAGATTCGCGAGATCCAAGTACCACTCGAAGATCCTGTAACATCATAAGTTTTGGCAATCACAATAACTCTCATTGCTGTTTTTTCTAATATGTGATCTTATAATTTATTTATTATGTATTGAAAACTATAAACCAAATTTATTTTGGATAATCTTGCTTGATGTTTGGCTTGAACCAGTTGGATCTGTCAAAGGTCGGAGCTGTCTTGCCTAGCTGTCGATTTGATTCCTTTTTCTGTCATTATCCGAAATGTAACAAAGATTTCGGAAACCTTTTTTTTAAAAAACAAGATTGTTTAACAAAACAATAGTTTCCTTCTATTCTCCGAGGGAGGTTCAAAACTTGGAATTGAAATTCAAAATTTGTTAGTTTTGAATTTCTCAGAGTCTAGTGTCAAATCATGCATTTGAGGTTATTCTATTCTGGTGGAATTAAGGGTATTTTAGTATTATCTTTGGTGATTTGTAACTTTGTAAATGGATATTGGTCGAATCTGCAGAATACAGGACAAGGGACGGGATTTGGTTCTGTTATTGAAGAACTATTTAGACAAGGTCCAGAAAGTTTCAAGGAAAAAATCGAAGAAGATGAAGATAGCGATAATTCTGCTGAAAAACAGGAATCGATCGTTGGAGGTACTGGCGAAAAAGGTACAGGAAACGCAGCTATAGTATGCCCATCAGGTAAGGAAATTTCCATAATTGAAATTGTTTGGATAGTGTTTGGGAAATGCAAAGATTTGAATTTTTGAAACACTATCCAGTTATTTCAATATAATGAAAAAAGTGAATAGTGTTTGGAAAATTCCCAAAATTGCTCACAACCAGACACTATCCATGCAATTTCTATCGGAATTTTCTTTAAATGTTTTAAATTTTCAGGAAACAAAGTTTACGTCCATCCGATAAGCGGAGATTTACAGCAATGTTCGCAGCAGCTGGGATTTTACAATCAGACCACATGTCCTGGAGGAACTGTGTGCGAAAGATTCCCCATTCTGGTTCCTGGATTTCAGGTTTAACTTACGGTATTTTTTATAAAAGTAACGATAATTTAGGATTATTGTTGCTGGGGAAATGACACTACGGATTCAGAAACCATCATTATTGGAGATTTGAGTAAGTAGAAAAAGTGTTTTTTTGTGAATTTTAAAAATTTCAGAAGGGTCTTCTGTTATTGATTCCTTGCCTGATGTCGACTCGTCTTCTGGAGACATCAATGGAGTCGGTTCAATATCCGGGGGCTTCACTATTTCTCCACGTGCATCTTCAAAGACCACTGATAACGATGAAGATGAATGGATCATCACTACAGTAACTCCGAAAACACGGAGAACTCGTCGTCCTCGTCCCCGTTCCCGAAAAACTTCCACCACTGCCACCACAGAAGTCAGCACAACCACCACTACCCCTGTTCCTCCGTAAGCTCATTATTTTTTTATTTAAGTCCTTATTCCGGATCTGTAGAATGTTCGAATTTTTCAGAACAACTCCACCAAGACGAGGACCCAGATGCAGGAACTCCGACGATGCTGCTCTTATTGACTTCGGAAACAGACTCAGGGACTGCTATTACCAACAATGTCCCTATGGCTACAGATGTGAATTCAACAGTGACATCAGAAGGTACATTTGTTGCGGCAAAGAAAGAGACGTTTTTCCTCCTCCCGGATTGCCTCCATTACCTCAACCCAGACCCCTGGTTCCGAGACCATTCAGACCACGACCCCCTCCGCCCTACATGTTCGGAGAAGAAGGTAAAATTAAAATCAATAAATAATTTTAGTAATTTATCCTTCAGGTACGAATTCTCATAGTTTTCTAGAAACCACTAATGACGACGAAAACGACCAAATTTCTATCGACAGCTGTCCTCTTGGACAAGAGCATCGGGGAGTTCTCGGAGGGGTTACTTTCTGTGAACCGAGTAACTTGAATCTTGCATGTCCCTCAAGCCATCCATACTGTGTCCATTCAGCCATGTTTGGAGCTAATGTTTGTTGTGCCCATAGCGAAACTTGGGTCATGACTTCTTAATTTTATTGATTTCAAACCAAAATGATCTATTATGTAATTAAAAATTCTAAAAAAATAAAGTATTCACTTGCTAATCTCATTTAATTATTAACCTGTAATAATCCGGAAAAACACTACACTACTAATCTTACAGACGGTTAAAAACCAAAGCAAATAGGTCCATTGCATTCAAATTCGACATTGGCAATGAGGTTTGCGTTTGTTTCTGCAATAACTTCTGTAAATATAACTTTGTCATCTGCAGACAGAGGGATCGGGACACTGTGCCAGGCATTTGGAGGTAAACGAACTCCTTGGCCGTTCGAAAACGAAAAAGCTTTTAAAGTTTCCTTTATCGGTTCGCCGTTTTCCTTATTTGGTTTGGCAACGATCATGATGAATTTGTTACTTTTCGATTTAGGATGAATATAGAACGATCCATCTGGTCTAGCTTGAAGGACCTGAAAAATCCAAATTACTTAAAATTTAAATTAAAAACTTACATTAGCTTTGTAAACTCCAGTTTTCTCGTCAAATTCAACTCCAGGTTTGCCTTCAGCTCCTTCGAAAGACCCACTAAGTCCATTGAATCTTATAACTTTCTTTTCTGGATAAAGATGATGAGGAATCCAGGTCATTTTGAAATCCTGCACCAAGGACCCTCTTCTGCATTCGGCCATGTTATCCTCCGGACATTGAGGTTCCAATCCCGGAAAAGAGAACACATGGGCAGTACATGGCCAAGAAACAGCAGTAACCTGAAATTTATATCTAAAACAGTTTTTAAAATATCCTTACGAATTCTTTGTGATCTTCAAAATTCTCAACCAGTAATCCGTAAGAACAGAAATTTTGTTGCGTAGCTGGTTCAATTTTTAATTTTTCGGAAGAAAAATCAAGAGGAAGTTTGACTTGGGATTCCTCACGTTTTTCTGCTTGTTTAACAATCGTGACAGGTGTGGAAGAATCGACGTCATTTACATCCACTTTTATGGGTTCAGTAAGTTTGAATTGGGCCACAGTATTTACCTAAATAGTTACTATTATCACAAATAAGAAATAAAATAGAAAATTACGCTTCTGCGATAAACTTTGAACTCGACAGAATTATCGTGAAGTGGAATCGGCATGGAATGGGCGACGCAGGCTTCAATAACGACTCCATAGCCATGAGGTACTTTCAGAGCTCTGAACATCTTGTTTTCAGTTGTAGCAGACTCGACGCAAACGAAAATTAGGAAATCTTTGGAATGGATCGGGATGAGATGTTTCTCAGGAAAATAAGCAACATCAGCATCGAGTTGGGCGATGAAATTGCCTTCATAAGTGATTTCATCCGACTTTCGAGATCCCATGGGTATTTCCTACAAGAAACGGATACAATTCATATATGGAAAACGAAATCATACAATATCACCAGCTCCAGACATGGTCAAAAGGAGTTTGTTGTGGTTCCATTTGACTTTGATCGGTTCGGCCAGAAATTCACCTCCATTTCCGCCTTCTGGAGCTCTTCTTCCAGGAACCACTGGCCAATCAAGTTTTCTAAGAACCACATCATTGAAACTAAAAAATCCATATATGGAAAAATAAAATCAATAAAGACGAACCTTTCAGAAATCCCGATTCCATTTTCGACGAGATTTTCCACTATCGGGGTTATTCTAACTTTAGGCATTTTTGAAAAATGAAATTTGATGGAATTTAGGTGGAGAATAAAAATCGAAGAGAATTTAAAAACAAGTTTCTTCAATAAAAACGATTGGATACTTTGGCGCGTTGTTGTTTGTGAATTGTTGACTCACGACCGCAACAAAAATACATTTGAAAGAACATTCAAGACTAAAAAACTCCTCAAAAAAAAAAAACAAACGAGTTTTAAAATTGAAAACAATTTAAATTTGGACGAAAAATAAAATTTCCAAACGCCCTGCCGGATTACAACTCTATTTGATTTCCGTTAGAATTCTGAATAATTTACATGAAATTAAATAGTTATAAACAGCAACCTGATTTATAGACGAATATTGATCACAACAGTCTGATTTCCTTTGAGAAGTTTTTCACGAACAGATGCATTGACGTTGATGACGAACGGACGAGAATCCATGACGGCCTTCATCTCCATCATCTGCTGCTTTAGTAACGCGATCTCGACCTCTGCACGACTGAGTTCGTTGGATAAGTTGGTGTTGGCTCTCTTCATTTCATCTAGACGGCCTTCTAGAAGATGGATGTCTCGCATGATGGCGTGTTCAGAAGAATGGATCTGAAGGAAATTGTTATTTAAAAAACAAGCAAATAATTTACAGTTCCATCAGAAGTGGTAGTAGCAAGAGAAGCTATGAATTGACTCTGAAAATAGGGTCCTTATGTTCATATAAAAATCGGAAAATTACCTTTTTTTGAGGAGATTCGTCAGAACTGTCCATGTAGTCCATTCGTTGGGGACTGGACTCCACCGAAGAAGGACTGAGGATCGAGTGAGTCGGGGAATTCTCACGCTTCTGGGTACGTTGAGGTGTAGAAAACGGAAGAGACATCACAACAGCGAGATCAGGATCCTAAAAAACGAAAAAGTCCAAAAAAACATGTTTAAAAATCGAATCAATCTTTAATCAAAAATCCAAAAATTACACTCTTGCAAAAAGCACTATTACGATAGAACAAATAGAAAATATCGTAGTTTATAAAAGTAGGATTCTGAAGAAGTATTTCCAGATCCCAGCTGATTCGCCGGTGTTTTGTAATTCAAATTTAACGTGCGAAACCGAAAATTCCCCAAATTGACTCGCGCTGTCCAGGTATTTTTGAAGTAATTCTTTCATTTTTCATATTTTTCATATTTTTCTAATTTTCTAATTTTTAATCATTTTTTTCTCTTTTTATTGCAGAGAATCTCCCCAGAAGTCTTAGAATTTATGTTTAAAGATGTTTTTCCCATGATTAATAAAAAATAATTTTGCATTTTTATATTTTTATATTTTTTTACTTTTCCTATCTTGTTGATTTCAAGTTATACTTTTTTATTATTTTTATATTTCATGTAATTCTAAGGACTTTGAAATAGCAGCATGGGCAAAGCACTGTTATTATTTATATATTTATATATATTTATATAGTTTGTAATCACATTTAACCGAGTATAAGCAACATGTAGGATTTCTCGGTTATAATCTTCATATATTGAATTTTCTCTGAGCGCAATTGACGGTAGGATTGTAATTTCAAGAAAGCTGATCTTATTGAGCACAATCAATATATTCAGGTCATTTTTCTTGCAAATAAAAAAACATAAGCTTTTGATTGTGCTCAATTAGGACCAGGTTTCTTTGGATTACAATCACACAAAAAAGCGTAACTTTTGGTGCGGTAAAAAATGGAAATTATTACTATTACTTCCAATTTTCATCACAAATGCCAAATGTTTATGAAAAATGTGACGATTATGTTAAATTTCGCAATTGTTACGGGACTAAAAATTACGTTTTTTTGTGTGAATCCTACGTCGATTATGCTCAGTTAAAATCCAATATATGAGGATTATAATCAAGAAATTTTATGTATTGATTACTCTCGATTAGACATGATTACAAATTATCTGTAAATATAACGTTATTGACCCTTTTGGTTAGATTTATATGTATTATTATATTCTGTCATTAAGTAGAGGATTCAAAAAGGATACTATCCGTCTAATTCTGATAAGTTATGTTTTTAATTGGTATCATCTGTTAATCTCGATTTAGTTGTGGCCGAGGATACCTGTTTTTTGATTTTTATGTGGTTACAAAGTCCTATATACAGTACGGTATTTCTCATTAGAAGCCGAAAAATGTAGGTTGGACGAAAAAGTTTTGAAGAATTCCTGCAGGTGTCGTATTTAAGTTCGGTTGTTGGACAGTTGGTTGTTGAATAACTTGTTGGACTCCTGTTGGATCTAAAGTTGAAGTATTTCTAGGAGCAGGTTTCGTGCATCTGCAATCGTGCAAGAAGACGTTTCCGAAGTCCTCGCATCCTTGGCACCAGCCTAATCCAAAGACGTCTTTACACGTGTTTGTGAGTAGATCAAATCCACAACCAAGTTGCTCAAATTGAATTGTTGTTGTTAGATTTGCTGGAGACGGTGAAGGCAAAGGAACTGGCGAAGGTTGAGGCGGTGAGGGTAAAGCGACTGGCGGGGGTTGAGGTGGGAATCCGAGACCAAGATTGAAGTTCGGTTGTGTCGGATTCTCGGTAGTGAATCCGACGAAAGGAGCTAAAGTGAATTGAGGTCTTTGGACAGGGATCTGAGGTGCTGTTGTGGGGGTCACTGTGACGACAATTTGCTGAGTCGTAGATGTCTGTGGAATAGGAGTAGTGGGACCGAATAAATCCAAATCCCCGGCGTCGCCATCGATGGCTTCTGTGGGATAGATTCTAGTTTTGACTGTCGTTCTCTGCATGGACTTCTGGAGTTGTCTGTCGGATTTGATTTCAAGTTCACTCAGAGGGGAAAGGGAAGATCCGTCAGGTCTTCTGGAGTCGAAAAGGTTCCTCGCTTGATGAAGAGAATCGACTTCGGGCAATCTGTTTGGATTAAGTTTATCCGGGGTTTTCTCCACTAAAGGAATGACAGATTGTGTAGGATGATTACGAGCTGAAATTTCGAAATTGTTAATTTTAACGGATTTAAAGCTGACCTCCTCTGGCTTTTTGTCGAAGAGAATCCAGATGCCCTTTTCCTTGTTGTCGCATGACCAACTGTCTCTGTTCGTAGTTGACTAGTCTAATCTTTAAAGGTTTCGAATTTGGGAAAGTCGGAGATCCGGGAATCCTTTCTTGGGTCTCCGAAAGATGCTGGACCTCCCAAACCCTTTCCGGCTGAGCTCTGGTGGACAGGAATACGGTAGTCAAAATTAGGAAGAATATCCTCGTCATTTGCTGAAAAAAATACAAATTTCTACACATACTTAAAATTTGAAAATTAGTGAAACACTGAATTTGAAAAAATCGATCAAAAATGGAATAATTGATCCAGAAAGGTTGGTCATTGACATTTCGCGGTCATGGAAGAAATAAAACGAAATTTTCGGATTTTCGTGAAAAATAAATTTTAAAAAATAAAATTTTTGAATATTTTTATTACAAATAAAAATTATAATTCTAACCACCGATTTGTCCTTCGGGAAACCCAGAAGACAATGGATTCTCAGCCAGGAAAAGACAAAAACTAGTCCAAAGGGATATACGTGAACAGGATCCCCTGCTGTGGCGCAAAAATTGCGTCTTCTCCGATTTTTCTCGTTTCTAATTTTTCGTTCTAATTCATCCTAAAGTCATTTTTGGATAAAGTATCATTTTGAAACATTTGTGGATTTTTTATTCTAAATTTTAAAAAATTACAAAATACCAATTTTTACAGAAATTTGCAGTTTTTTTTGAAATTATTACTGCTCATTTCTTGGTAGCATATGAATCGAAAATGCTGCTACCGTAACCGAGACGGGAGGATCCATAGCCCATTGAAGATCCATAGCCGAGTCCGGTGGAGCTGTAGGGGGAAATGGGGCTTCCATAGAGGCTGCTTCCAAGACCAGTACCGTAGCCCAGACCACTGCCATATGTGGAGCCCAGACCGCTGCCATAAGTGGAGCCCAGACCGCTGCCGTAAGTGGAGCCCAGACCCCCTAAGGGGAAGGTGTTTGGACGGGTTGGCAATAACGAAGAAGCACCGTAAGGAGTGGCGGCATATCCTGGAATAATTATTTTGAATAATTTACTTTTGAGGGTTAGATTATTAAATTTGGGGTCTTACCGTAACTAGAACCCAGTCCTGTTCCGAGACCTAGTCCGTTGTCGTAGAGCCCCGTCCCCAGTCCACCGAGACCCATGCCGTAGGGACTGCCCCCGAGGGCTCCGGCTCCATATTGTCCAAAACTAGATTGAACAATCGTAGCAACAATTAAAGCAACACAGAATACAGTACTGGTCATCTTTGTCGACAAGACTACTGTAAATGTAACATTAATATCTCAAAATTACAATTAATCGAGTTTTTCAGTTTTCTCAAGACTCGAGTGACAACAATGAATGACCAGTATCACTTTGGAATTTCTGTTTTTATCCTTAAAAATGCCCTAAAACACTGACCAAGCGTGTCCACAAAAAATAAGCACCAGCTTATATCGAAAAAGGATTATAAAAAACACATAAGCCTCTTCTATAACGTCGAAAAGAGAAATCCACAGAGAAAGGGATTTGCACGGTGACTGACCGATTCTGGCCCAAATTGTCTGAACAAGATTTTTTGGATAAAATTGTATAAAGCGGATTGCTACTATTTTCGAGTTTTTGGGAAAAAACAAGTTTTTGATTTTGGACTCGAGTGAGAGGTGATCAACAAGTATTTTTGAAATCTGCTGATTAATAATTTTATAAATTTCTGGCAAAAATTAAAGGGTTTTTCATTTTTATAATTAAAAAATTACTTTTCGTTTCAGAACAACTTTTCAATTTTTATTTAAAAAGTACAAAAATTGTTAAATTTAAAAAACATTAATCCTGACACGAATAATTTTCAAAAATCAACCAAAATAATAAAAAATAAATATCTGTTGTGTCAAAACGCTACTTGAACGTTTTTTATAAAATTAATATTAAATAAAAAAAACTTTTGATTCTGAAGTGAATGAGACTTAATTGATTTACTGACTACAAAATTAGTCGTTATTCTTTTAAATATATTATTCTGAATAGTACCTGAATTGGAACGATTTTTAATGTTTTCTATACCATGAGTCAACACTACAAAATAAAATTTGATCAGTAGCTGAAAAATTCAAAAAATTGCTCTAAAATGGACACTATCCAAGAATTAATGCTATAGTGAAAAACTTGAATAGTGTCTGAAAAATTCAAAAAATCGTTCAAAAGTGGACACTATCCAAGAGTCAATGCTATAGTGAAAAACTTGGATAGTGTCTGGAAAATTCAAAAAATTGCTTTAAATCGGACACTATTCAAGCACTTTCTAAACAAAAAACATGACAGAAAACTAGAGGATTTTTAGAACATTACCCTATTCGAATGTTAGAACTCTGATAGTGAAGATACTTTTCCTGGTTTATATACGTTTGCAACAATGCCTGAAGTCTAGTTCATGTGTTAGTGAAGAGCTGGATCTTAATACAATAAGCTTTGTCTGACCGGAATCAGGGCAACCGGCTGGCTTTACCAGTTCTGCAGAATTATTTTTAACAATAGGGATTTTAAATAAAATATGAATCAATGAACTTAGCTTACTCATTTAAAAAAAAGTTACTGTAATTGTAAATTTGGATTTTTTATTAAAATTAAATTTTTTATTTGAAGTTTTATATTCAACACGAAAGAGAAAACGACAAAACTTGTACTTTCACTGTTGACAAAAACCACAATCTGTGTTTCATCAAGTCAACGTTGTTTTTCCTTTTTTTTGATTTTTCTGGTTTGTGTCCTAAAGAATTATCAACGGAATTTCCTTTATATAACGCTGCAAAAAGGACTCCTCAGCTGAAGTTTGTTTCAACATCGATATATCCAAAATCGCTGTGACGAATTTTTATAATTTGCGTCGACTTTAAAATTAAAAAATATTTGTTCATTTTTAATTAACTTTAAATTTGTAAAATGCTCTTTACTTTGTTATTTACTGTAATTTCTGTCGGAATCGCTGTTATTCTATGGCATTACAAGTAAGTTTCAAAAGTTAAGTAATTTTAAAATTATCCACTGTTTTCAGTCGTATCCGTACTTACTGGAAAAGGAGAGGGATCCCCGGACCTCCACCAGATTTATTCTCGGGTAATTTGAAGGATGTAAATAACAGAGAAATTTTAAACGTTTTTAAAAACGTAGAATGGACAAAACAATACGGAAAAATCTATGGAGTTTTGGAAGGCAGTCGAAAAGTACTGGTCACCAGCGACTTGGATTTGCTTCAGGAGCTATTTGTCAAGAAATTTGAATACTTCCATGGAAGAAGGGTAAGACATTTTACAATCTTGATCATACTTTTTTTAAAGAACACTATTTTTAACTTCCTCAAGAACAAATTGTATGGATAGTGTCCACTTTCGAGTGATTTTTTGAGTTTTCTGGACACTATCCTTAGTGATTACGTAGTATTGAACGATGAATAATGTCTGAAAAATTGCGAAAATTGTCCCAATTCGGATACTATCCAACAATTTCTTAATTGAAGGATTTCAGCTTCATCCATTGATTGGGAATGTAGACGATCCTAAGAACGAAATTGTGCATCTATTCAACTCTCGTGGATCCAGATGGAAGAGACTCCGGAATGTGTCTAATTCCAGCTTCAATGTTGTGAGTCTGAAGTTGATTCATCCGACAGTCCAAGATAGTATCAATGAGCTTCTGATTCACTTGGATAAAGTTGCTGGAAAGGAAATCGACGCTTATCCGTACTTCCAAGAATTGACAATGGACGTTATTTTAAGAATAGCTCTGGGACAAGAAGAATCGAAATTATTCAACAATGAATTCTTAGAACATGTGAAAGGACTCTTCGAAACAAGGGTCATAAGCTATCCAGAATACATCGGCTTCATGTTCCCTTTCGTCTCGAAATTCGTCAGAACTCTTGTTTTCTTTTTCGGAGTCGCAGCAGCAAAGTATATTCAGAAAGTTAGAATTAATCTGAGAAAAATCATTAACGAAAGAAAACTTCAACGACTTCAGGATTCAAAAGAAATCCACTTTTATGATGGAGAAAAGAAAAAAATCGACTACATTGATTTGTTCTTGGATCTGGAATCAGAATCCTTCACTGACAGCAACTCGACCGTTTTGGACAAACAGAATTTAAAAGTCGACAAGAAATTGACGACAAATGAAGTGATCTCAATGTGTCAAGTGTTCTTGTTAGCGGGATACGATACTACTGGTGAGATGTTGAAAGAAAATAATCTTAAAATTTAAGTAATTTCAGCAACATCGATAGCCTATGTTGTCCATAACTTGGCCATGCATCCAGAGATCCAGAAGAAGGTCCAAGATGAAATTGATGAATTTGGAATTTCTCAGGTTAGTTAAAAAGAATTCAAAAGTATCTTATATAACTATAATATCATTCAACATTGTTCTTAAAAATTGTAATATCAATTTTCGACAAATTGCTTGGACAGTATTTAGTTTTGGATGATTTTTGAGATACTATCCAAGAGTCAATGTTATGGTGAAAAAATTGGATAGTGTCTGAAAAATTCAAAAAATCGTTCAAAAATGAACACTATCCAAGAGTCAATGCTATGGTGAAAAACTTGGATAGTGTCTAGGAAATTCAAAAAATCGTTCAAAAATGAACACTATCCAAAAATTAATGCTATGGTGAAAAACTTGGATAGTGTCTAGGAAATTCAAAAAATTGCTCTAAAATGGACACTATTCAAGCAATTTTAACTGAATGTTAGTGTATTTATTTAAATATACCTTGTTCAGGAACCTTCCTATGATGAAATTCAAAAACTCAAGTACCTCGATGCTGTCGTCAAAGAATCCCTCCGTCTTCATCCACTTGCGGCCAGGGCTGTTGCGAGAGAATGCATGGAATCCACAACTTTGGGAGATATAAAAATCGACAAAGGTGTTCAAGTAGTTGCTGATGTCTACACTATCCACTACAGTACGGAAATCTGGGGTCCTGATGCTCATATGTTTAATCCAGACAGATGGCTCAGGGATGAAAAACGTCATCCAATGGCTTGGCTTCCCTTTGGGGCCGGTCCGAGGACCTGCGTCGGGATGAGACTCGCTTACTTGGAAGAGAAAAATTTCCTGATCAGTTGTTTGAAGAAATTCAACATTGTCAAAACCGAAAACACTCCGGAAAAACTAAAGTTATTTGGAGCTTTGGTCGTCGCTCCGGAAAATGTAAAAGTTAAATTTGAACGACGTGAATAAAAATATGTTAATTTTCTAATAAAATAAATTTAAAAATGTCATTTCTTCATTGACGGAAGGAATATTGTGCTTTTTTCGTAATGGAATATTTGTCTCCAACTTTTATGTTTCAATTTTTACAACTAATTTAAAAATTAAAAACGAAAAATCATTTTAAACAACTTTATATCCGTTATATAGTATTTTAAAAGTAATTTCAGGTAAATCTATATTTTTTAAATAAAATTTTATATAAAATTTGATATATTTTTGAAATTTAGGATTCTAAAAATCAACGTTTGATTCTGATTTTAGATCCAGAATCTATGGGTTTTATTACAGTGTTATAAATGGTTTTTTTCAGTTCCAGTTTTAAATTGGAATATAAATGCTTGAGATAGAAATGCCATATAATCGTTTTTTTGCATTTTGTTACATAAAAAGTGGGTTGCTTTGGCGTTGTGTTCTCTACGACAACTCGCGCAATTCTCATTTTTCCTGGATTTCGACAGTTTCTCTTTCGAACCTGTCTTCTCCGTTTCCATTTGATTGTTGACTTTACTCATTTCAGTTTTCAACAATGAGGTTAGTTACATAATTAAATCCCGGAAAATCTCCATTCCCTTCCTTCAGACTTGAACTCGACAAGTTGACAGTTCTGTTTCCTTTTGAGCACATTTATCCCGAACAGTACTACTACATGATTGAAGTTAAAAAAACCTTAGATGCTGCTGTGAGTGACTACTTTGGGAAATAATCATTCATATGTGAATTCGCTTTTTCAGGGTCATGGATTGATCGAAATGCCCTGCGGCACCGGCAAAACCGCATGTCTCTTGTCTGTGATCGTCGCTTACATGCTGAGGTTTCCGAACAGACTCCAGAAGCTCGTTTATTGTTCGAGAACTATTCCGGAAATTGAAAAATGTGTGGAAGAATTGCGACATTTATTTAATTATTACGAGAAAATGACAGGAGTAAGTTGTCCTAAAATTTCTTTTTTATATAAACTTCCAGGCTGCTCCTGAATTCCTTGCTTTGTCATTGTCATCCAGGAAGAACCTCTGCATTAACGAATCTGTAGTGTCCAAAAGAGAAGGAGTTCTGGTCGACGGAAGCTGTCAGAGCATGACCTCGAGTATCGCCAGAGCTCGGAAGAAGATTGATCCAGATTATCCTAGTTGTGAGTTCTTCGAGAATTGGGATGCTAAAAGAGATCTCACTCTACCTAAAGGAGTTTATAATCTATCCGATCTTCGAGAATTCGGGAAAAAAAGAAAATTATGTCCATATTTTCTCGCCAGAACTGCTGTGAATGCCGCTGACATCGTCGTTTATTCCTATCATTACATATTAGATCCGAAAATCGCGGAAATCGTAAGCAAAGAATTCAATCCTAGATCTGTAGTCGTGTTCGACGAAGCCCACAATATCGACAACGTCTGCATCGAGTCCATGAGTGTCTCCTTGGTAGGTCAATAGTTTACTTTTCCGTAATTATTCGAAATCAAATGTTTCATTTTAGTCCCGTCGTTTAATTTCCAAAACTGAATCGAATCTTGAAGCCTTGAATCGTCGTATTGCTAAGCTCAAAGCGGAGAATAATCAACGGTTGACGGAGGAATATGAAAAACTCGTTGAAAATCTTCGAGAAAAGGAACGCGAACGAGAAGAAGACATTGCAATTGTTAACCCAGGACTTCCGGAAGAGGTACTTCGTGATGCTATTCCTGGTTCTATTCGAATGGCAGATCATTTTGTCAGATTTATGATGAGATTTACTGAGTATGTTAAGCACAGAATGAGGACAAAAACGGTCTATGTCGAGAGTCCGGCGGCTTTTTTGAGAGATCTTTATTCCACTCTGATGATGGATAGACGAGCTTTGAAGTTCTGTAGTGAAAGACTGAGTTCCTTAGTCAAGACATTAGAACTGGCAGATATCAGTGGATTAAGCCCATTAGTGAAAGTCGCTCAATTTGCCACTTTGGTCAGTTCTTTTTCCCATGGATTCAGCGTCATTATTGAACCAGACGAATTAACCAGAGATGAGAATTCCCTTCCTGATTGTCTAGTCCATTTGAGTTGTCTAGATGCGTCTGTAGCGATGAGACCTGTGGTTACGAGATTTCAGAGTGTTATAATCACTTCTGGAGTAAGTTTTTACATGATTTTGTAATTTATTATTTTATTAATTCTCAGACTCTTTCGCCATTGGACATGTATCCGAGGATTCTGGACTTTACTCCTGCAATTATGGCTTCTCTTTCAATGACCCATGCTCGTGAGAGTTTTGTTCCTTTGATGATAGGAAAAGGAAATGATCAAGTTGAAATTTCTACAAAATACGAAGCTAGAGATGATACATCAGTGATTAGGAATTATGGCAATCTAATTCAAGAACTTTCTCGTTGTGTTCCGGATGGAATTGTTGTGTTTTTTCCGAGTTATACATATATGGAAACATTGGTAGCAACATGGGCGAAAACTAGACTATTAGATGACTTGACTAAACATAAACTTATTTTTATGGAAACAACAGATGCAGTGGAAACGGCTCATGCATTGGAGCAATACGTGAGAGCTTGTGAAAGCGGAAGAGGTGCGATATTGTTTTCTGTGGCTAGAGGAAAAGTTTCGGAAGGAATTGATTTTGCTCATCATTTGGGAAGAGCAGTTATAATGTTAGGAATTCCGTTTGTATACACTGAAGGAAGAATTTTAAGAGCGAGATTGGAGTACTTGAGAGATGAATTTGATATACGGTAGATTTTATAATATTATATATGTTAATTTTGTTGTTTTTTTAGTGAAAATGATTTTTTGACTTTTGATGCAATGAGACATGCAGCTCAATGTGTTGGCAGAGCAATTAGAGGAAAGACAGATTACGGTGTTTTGGTTTTTGCTGATAGAAGATTTGGAAAATTGGACAAAAGAACTAAACTTCCCAGATGGATTCAAGAACATATTGTTCCTGGTAGTTATAATATGAGTATTGAAGAAGGAGTAGCTAAAATAAGAAGATGGTTTCCATATATGGGTCAACCAATGAGGAAAGAAGATCAATTAGGAGTATCACTTGTGAGTCAAGAAATGTTGAAAAAGAATCCGCAAGTAATGGAAAAGTTCAAAAATGTACTTGTTGAAATAGACTGAATCCGGTTTTTTTAAAGTTTTTTTGGATCTCCGAAATAAGGGTAATTATTATTTATTTTTTTTTGTTTGGAATAAGTTAGAGAAAAATTATGGATTATTTTTTGCCCCATCCCAGAAGGGCAGCATAACCGAATGGAACACAACGACAGTCGTGAGTTACAACGTCATTGGCGAAATCTTTGCAGATGCCTTTGCATTGGTTTAGGATGTCTGTACAACGGTTTCGTCCACCATCCCATCCACAACCTTGGGCCTGGAAAGAAATTATTTTAATAATGAAGTTTGAAAACTTACGTGGAAATTGTCCTTGTCGTAGACGTAGCTGATTAAACTGGCCATTGCGACGTCTTGGGCATTCGATCTTGCGAATGGAAGACCTCCTGGAATGGAATAGGTAGTAGAAGAAAGAAGGAAAGAATTACCGTATCCTAGAGGTTTTCGATAAGATGAAAATGGAGTGTAGTAGGAACTGGAGATGGGGGAGACGGGCACGGGCTCGGCGTACTCGTCGTCAGCCATGGCAAGTCCGCCAGTCGCTGGAAGTTGGGTTATGGTAATTTCGAAAATGACAAATTATAAAAATTGGAATTTGATTTTATGTAAAAAAAAGTAATTTTTTAATTAACATTTATTTAAAAATTACTTTTTTAAAATGAAAAATATTTTTAAAATAAATTATTTTTTCATAAATAAAAAAATTTTGAAATTTAATTGTGAATTTTCATAATTTTAAAAATGATATTTTTAAAAATCAAAACTTACGGTAGATTGGGTACTGCATTCCGAAGGTCCTGGTCAACGGCCAGAATTGTCCAAATCCGGTCTCAACTAGTGAAAACAGAAAAATTCCGTAAATTAGAAATTTCATTTTTGGAAGTTTTGGAGGGTTTTCTGGAGATAAAAATGAGAAACTTTCGATTCCGCCTCCTGAAGGGGATCAGAATTCACCCTTCAAAAAACTTAAAAAATCGGAAGAGAAAGTGAACAATGAGTGACCCTCTCCAAATCCTATTCAGAATTTCCGGATATTTTAAAATCCTATTTCTTTTTTGGAGTGACGATGACCTACTGAGACTAAGCTCATCAAACTGGCCTAAAATTGTTTTTTTCCTCGTAAAAATGCCGTAATGATTTTGAATTTTGTTGACTTTAACCCAAATCCACAAAAATGAAATTTTTAGAGAGTTTCGTGCGGGAAGTGGGTGGTGGAAAAAAGTTGAGCAAGAACATTGAAAAGACAGGGAGCAGACAAACGCCTGCATCCCGACACGAAAAGTCACGTTCGCTACGGTGAGTGCGAGCTCTCGTTTTGCTCTCTGTTATCCTTCGTACTTCTTAATTCCCCCGTTTATCTGCTTTTTCTCTACTATTACTCTATTATTTGTTTTATAATTTTATTAAAATCAATCCTTTCACATGAAACTAACTTTCCATCTAGAAATTTCACTTCATTGACCCCTTTCTCACTCGTCTTTCCAATTGCCGATATATGAATGTGATTTCTTTCTGCGTTTTGCTGCATTGTCACTGATAACTTCTTCATTTATTTCTCAAATTACCTTATTTTCAGACTTCAGAAACTCAACGATGGCTAACAGGAAAGGAAAGACCAAGGAAGAGCAGCCAGTTGTCTCTTTGGGCCCACAAGTCAAGGAAGGCGAGAACGTCTTCGGCGTTGCTCACATCTACGCTTCTTTCAATGACACCTTTGTCCACGTTACCGATCTTTCTGGACGTGAAACGATTGTTCGTGTTACTGGTGGTATGAAGGTTAAGGCCGACCGTGATGAGTCTTCTCCCTATGCTGCCATGTTGGCTGCTCAAGATGTCGCTGAACGTTGCAAGCAACTTGGAATCAATGCCCTCCACATCAAGCTTCGTGCCACTGGTGGTACCAAGACCAAGGCTCCTGGACCTGGAGCTCAGAATGCTCTTCGTGCCCTCGCCCGCTCCGGAATGAAGATTGGTCGTATCGAAGATGTTACTCCTATTCCCTCTGATTGTACCAAGAGAAAGGGTGGTCGCCGTGGTCGTCGCTTGTAAGCGCTTTTTGTTTCTGTTGTTTATTTTTTGAGATGACCGTTCATCATAAATAATATTGTTGGGCGAGTAATTTGCATACTCAAATTTATTAGACTAGTTTCTGGGGTGGTTTTTTTTATGGAGAATGTGGTGGGTTTTAAAAGTTCTCTGTTACGGTTTCAATGATTTTACTGATGGGTGGGAAGTTGGTGAAAGCTTAGTTACGGAAAACAGAGAAGAAGCCGGAGTTGATGATCAAGGATCTACTTCGAGGAAGGTGGAATCTTCTGAAAGACCTTCAATATTGAAGCTTCATATCGATCAGTCTATCATTCAAGGTTCTCAAGAATCATACCAAGGATTGAAAGGAGTAGTTATGAAGTCGTTGAAATGTCTGAGGGTAAGTTTTGTAATTTTGTTTATTAATATTTTATTTTTTAGATTTGTTGGATGGTAACTTACACGATCTGTCCTCCGATCCCTTGTTGTGTTGTTAGAAAAGTTGCTTTTCATCCTCCTAAACAGGAAACTTACAAGTTAATTGTCTACGAAAAAAATAAAAAAATAAAAATTTCAACAAAAAAAGTTTTATTTTTTTTATATAAAATGTAAAAATTTAATTTTTAGGCTGAAAAATATTTGAAAATTGAAATTTATCCGGTTTTTGCAGAAATTAAGAAAATTAAAAAAGAAATGAAACCTGGTTCTGGATTTATCGTCCGATCTTTGAGTGGAAATTTTTTAGTTTGTGCTACATTCGATCCTGATGAAAATGGTAAACTTGGCAATGAACGGAACAAAGTTGTTTTGTTTGCTCAGCCTAATGGCAGTGATATTGGAGTATTTATGCAACCTTTTTTGTCTACAAGTTTTCAGCAATTTTCGACGACTGTTGGAATCAGATTTTATGTTTTTGATTACTCTGGATATGGATTAAGCACGGGATCTCCTGATGAAAGAACAATGTATGCTGATATTGAGAGTGTTTATTACGAAATTATAAAACGAGAAGGACCTAAAGTTGAAGTTTGTTTTTTAAAAAATTATAAACGCAAAAAATCGATATATGATTTTTCGAAATTTTTGAATTCCCGCGCAAGAGCAAGGAGGATTTATAAAAATGGAAAAAATGGTAAATTTATCGGTTTTGTTTTGAAATCGACGCACTCTGTCTTCGTGTTTTTTCTCTCGTTTTCTTACCTAAATTTCGAAATGCCCTGGAAATCCTGAAATTTCTTTGTAATTTTTCTTTATTTTTATAATAATAGTTTATTTTTAGGTGATTTTGATAGGCTACTCTATTGGAACTACTGCTGCAGTGGATCTTGCTTCCAAGAAACCCAAGAATGTCGTCGGGTTAGTTCTCCTGGCTCCTTTTACTTCTGGATGGCGTCTTCTGAAGAACGAACCTAGGTTAGAAAAAACCAACTGTATGGATTGCTTCAACAGTGTCGAAAAAATCAACCAAGTCGAAGTTCCTGTTCTTATTTGTCATGGAACCCAGGACAGGGTCGTCCCTATATCCCACGCCCAAGTGATGTACGAGAAATCGAAAGTCAAGGTGGATCCTGTGATAGTCGAAGGTGGTACTCATGTGAGTATTCTCAATTCTGATGACAGAACAGTCCAGACGGCTATTAGGCACTTTGTTTCTGATTCTGATGCAAGTTCCTTTAGAAATGACCGAAAGTATGCAAAATATTTTTGATTTTGAATGATTTCGTAATCGATAAATATGGAAATCCTGATTGAGGGAATACGTGCCATCAGCATTCGAGAGAGACCTCCGGACTGGTTCTGGAGCACTGATACCTGATGGAAGGATGGACTCAGAGCTCTCGAAAGTCCACTGATTTTCGGACTTGTCTTCAGTTTTCTAAGGAAGACTCCAGAATCTGGAATCTGCTACTAGAATATGGAGAAAGTGAAAAATGTTCTTCATTGGATCTGACTATTGAGGAAAAAATTGAATCACAGGTTGGTTTGGAAAATGAGAAATACAGAGTAATCCTATATCAATCTAGACAATGATAATATTGTTCAGTGTCTTTTCAGCTCGAAACCCGTCTAACAGCCGGAAAAGATGATTTTTCTCCTGACACGGATACTCCAGACATGACCGATTTTAGAAATTCAGGGATTTCCAATAGTCCCGAACGTCCTAAAAAACTAAAATCTCCAAATTTCACTGGTAGATGTTTTCTTTCTGGCCTGATTTCCATCGTGAAATGTCTCAATTTTATCTCGCGAGAAATTTGTCGAGACAAAATCCCCTTTCCAAGTTCTGTCATCATCAACAAGCTTGCTTTTTTCCCTCCTTCCCCTTGGCAGTTTTACTACCTTTCCTTCGAGGAAAATGGAGAAAGAAAGTACGGTGATGCTAAGGTCGGTTTCATGAAGTTGAAACTCAGAATCGAGCCAGTTTTGTATTGGAAATCAGAAGGTTATCTGGATACTGTGAGGTTATTCCTGTCACGTGTGGTTCCGTTCGTTATTTACAGTAAATCCAGAAATTACCTTGTTTGCTGTAAAATCAAAGCAAGAATTGAAGTAATGAAGAATCCGAATAAAATCCTAATCGTCTCGGGAACCAACGGCGGGGATATAGGAATGACGATATCCGGATTATGCGGCTTGATCGGAACCCCTATGCATCCGGATGAATACGAGGTTTATTTGTTCGATTACTCTGGTTATGGATTGAGCACCGGAACCCCGACAGAAAAAAACATTTACAAAGATATCGAAAGTGTTTATGACTACGTTGTTGAAGAAAAACAAAATCCAAAATTGGAAGTGAGTATTTTCAAAGTGAAATAATTCCTATTTTAGATTGTTCTTGTTGGTATTTCCATCGGAACTGCGGCTGTTGCTGATCTTGCTGCAAAAAACCCACCGTATATCGTCGGGATCATCCTGATTTCTCCTTTGACTTCTGCTGTCCGTCATGTTACTTTCGACAAAACTCCAGAAAAAATTTCAAAGAAAATAGATCGATTTCGAACGTTTGTTTTTCATTTTTTTTATTATTTATTGAAATTTCAGATTGGATAAAGTTCCAAAAATCCAAATCCCACTGTTATGTATCCATGGATTGGATGATGAAATGATGTCTCCGAGTAACAGTTCCGAAATAGCTGCTGCTGCTCCAAAAGGACTAGAGCCATTGTTCCTCGCTGAAGAAGGCCACTTAACCTTGCTGGAGAATCCTCTGGTCAAAAAAAGATTACTGAAGTTCATCGACCAAGACATCCATGACCACGGAGCCCCGTAGGTTGAGTTGCTGACTGATTAGAGTAAAAGGATGGAAAATCTTCATTCATGGAATTCTGAAACTAATGCAATAATAAAGTACTTATCACAACTGCTTTTCTGTAGAGATGTTTCCGAATCAGAAATCATATTAGATAATTTTAGAATGGTCTCCAGAATTTCGAAGTAATTTATATATCAAAGTTGCGGTTTTTAGGATTCTTTATTTTTTACTTTTTTGATGCATTTATGGAGTGAATTTACCCAAAATTCAAAAACTTCGGGGATCAGAACCTGTTTATTGAGAAATCCCCTTTCCAGAACCTAGTATTCTCTGGAGATGAAAAATATCCACAACTGGCTAAATTCACTTTCACCAATAAAAAGAAACAATTATTTACTGTTTTCCAACCCGTAACAAAATTCTGATTTTCTCTCACTGTCTATGACGTCATCAAACACGATCATTCCATCTATGTAGTTTTTTCTTAGCTTCAGTTACACAATGGGATACAAATATTGAGTAGACTGGAAAGAACCCAGATCTGTCCCGATAACTTCCTACTGCCTTGTAATTCTCCAAAACCTCCAGGAATTCAACTACAAAAAAGGAGATTTTTCATATTACTGACAATCAAGCCCAAAGGACTCGAGTTTACATCGGATTTCCCCTCTTGTTGCTCAAAATACTCAAAAACTACCCTATCATCAAGATCAATTCCAACAAAGACAGTATCTTAATATAACCTTTTAGTCCTTAATTTGAAAACTTAACAAAGTGAAATGCTGAAATCACCTTCAAGCTTGTTTACGAGCAATCCAAGCTTCATGGGATCGTTGAGCATAATCGCGAGCTACTCCAGCAATGTCTGCTGCTTGAGTGATGGCCCTTCCAACAATAATAATATCGTTTCCATCTCGTACGATGGCATCGTTGATCGATCTCCATTGTTGTCCTCGACCATCTGTCTTGCTAGATTCATTGACTCCAGGTGTCCAACAAAGAAAAGCAGGATCTTCAACACATCTTTTTTGACAAATAAACCCACAGACTGCTTGAGGAGCTTCATAGGCCATTTGAACTGTCTCTGAAAATGGAATTTCACCATGTCTCTAATTTCTTACAACTCACTTTTGGCATACTCTTCATCCATCAAAGCTCCTTCAGAGCTGAGTTTGGCAATCAGCAGCATTCCTTGGAGGACGTTACTTCCATTAACAACGTTGGTGACGGATTTGACGATGGAGTTTCCAGGAATAGAGTGAACTGTAACGAGATTCGCCCATTCAGCGATCTTCAAGTTGCCCTTAGTCAATTGCAGCTCTACAGTATTACCAGTATCTGCGAGTTTTCTGTCAGCAAAGAGAATGAATCGATGTTCATTGGCAAGAGTAACTAGAGAGTTGGCAAAAACTTCGTCGAATCCTTCAATAATGTCTGCATGGAGTTTGACAGCACAAACGTAAGGAGCAACATCACGGACGATATCTAGAATTTTAGATTTCTCGACTTCATCAACAGCGACGCAGAGGTTTGTCTTCTTGCTAGAAATGTAGTCCTGAACGATGGAGTTTAATGGGCAAGTTTGCGTGGCTTTGCGAGTTCCATTGACACCATTCGATGTTCCGTTAGATGCTCCAGTAGTGGCAGCAGCTCCGGCATTCAAAGCTTCTTGGATTTCTTGTTTCCTTGCTGCATCAATAATGGAACTGTCAACCAGGTAATCCAGGATTCGAGTCATTGAGACAGCACTGTGAAGCTTGATCCCTTCTTTGAGTAATCTCTTGACTCCTCCTTGTTCTCGATCAAGGGCACAGATGACGTCCTCACAAACCAATCCTTCAGCTCTCAATGCCTGGACAGTTTCAAGAATAGAAGCCCCAGAAGTAACGACGTCTTCAATTATCAAAGCTTTCTTTCCAGGTTCATACACTCCCTCAATCAGCTTCTTGGTTCCGTAACTCTTAGCTTCCTTTCTTTTCATCAACATAGGAGCCTTGAGGTTGAGACTGACAATCTGAAATAACCTCAGAATATGGAAATTCTATGAAATTAAAACTCACAGTAGCCATAGGAAGAGCAGCATAAGGAACACCGACAATGTAATCATACTCAATATTTTTCTCCTGAATTACCTTGGCAATCTCGTCACAGGCATCAGCCAGAAGTTTAGGGGTAGAAATCAAAACACGGAGATCGATGTAAATTGGGGACTTGATACCGGACTTGAGGGTGAAGTCACCGAGCTTGAAGACTTCCCTCTCGTGGAATTGCTTCAGTAATTCCGCAGACATTGTTCACCAGAGACTAAACAATAAGTGCTTGATGATTTGAAGTAGTTATATAAAACGATTACACGAATAAGTGCTCGAAGGAGAGTTACAATGGGTACTGCTGGCTGACGTGTAAGAAGTAAAAAATACAAACACGGGATTGTTTGTCATATATCGACTTCAGGCCTAAAGACATGACAATACGGTGATTATCATGAAAAGACTTGAAACAGCCAGGGAATTTCCCTATATAATGAACTACTTCCTTACCTAAAACTCCCCCTAACATTAAGTAGACAAAATTCACGTTTGAATTTTGCAATTTCCCCATTTCGAATGATAAAAACATTGTATAAAGGATTACTTTAAAATTAAAAAACAAAATTCACGTCAAAACAACGGGGTTATCACAAGAAATCAAGGCAAACAACGAGAGGAAACAAGACCAAGGGTGTTTGTCCGTTTTTCAAATGGCGCGCGCTTGGCAAATCGCCCCTGAGCGCAATTTTCACTGCAAGTCCAGCATACTGTCGTCGCTCTGTTCTCCTTCTTCTTTTTTACTCTCATTTTCCTGTTTCAATCAACATTTTCATCGGTTTTTCGTGTTATTTTTTATTTTTTTCCATAATTTTAAACAGAACACTATTGCTTAGCACTGTATTCAGCGTAACTAATGAATCCATCTCCGTTTTCGTCCATTTCCTGGAGTACTTTGTCGACAATCTTTTCCAACTCCTCATCACTCGATGTGTGGGCCGTGTCTTCGTGTGTGTGCGTGATTGCCTGGAATTTTGATTGATTTAGCTTTACTGAGTGATTATATTGAATCCTATCAATTTTAGGCTAGAGGATCGGACTCTCCGTATTGCTCAAACATGGTTCGTATGAGTGTTTTGGCTGGTGCCCTGAACTCCATCAACAATGCTGAAAAGCGTGGAAAACGCCAAGTGATCGTTCGTCCTTCTTCCAAGGTCGTCATCCGATTCTTGACTGTCATGATGAAGCACGGTAGGCTACTTTTTACGTGTCTTCTGAGCGATATATAACTTTCCAGGTTACATCGGAGAATTCGAAGTTGTTGATGACCACCGTGCCGGCAAGGTTGTGATTAATCTCACTGGACGTCTCAACAAGTGTTCTGTTGTCAGCCCCAGATTCGACATTCGTGTTGGAGAACTCGACAAGCACACTACCAACTACCTTCCATCCCGTCAATTCGGCTACATTGTCCTTACGACTTCTGCGGGCATCATGGACCATGAAGAGGCGCGTAAAAAGCATGTGGGAGGCAAGATTCTTGGATTCTTCTTCTAATACGTTTCAACAAATGGTTTTCTGGCCTATTCGCCGCTGTTTTTGTTGTTATTAAAGACTGATAACATTACTTACTTTGATGAGTTCTACACCGTCGATTACATGATCCTTGTTGAGATCATGGATCGTGAAGTAGTGGAATCGCTCCTGGTCGGCGTCGAATTCCACCTTGTTGACATCAATTTTGTCCTCGAGATGCTGCTTGATATGTCTGAAAGGGGTTGGGGTTCTTTTTGTGATATAAGTCAGGAAGTTACTCTTTGTCGTGCATGGCATCTTGATTGCCGAAAGTTCTCATTTGAATTGCTGGAATGGAAATCAAGGTAAGACTGATTCAAAAGTGAGACTTACCCGTGGTTGAAGAGAAGGCAAATGTAAGGACTAGAATCGGGATTAAAGAGTTCATAACGGACACTAGTAGTTCTGGATCCCTGGGGGGATTAACAATGGCAAATAAACCTTTTATGACGTGGCGATCGGTGACGGAGCAGAGTAGGCCTTCGACAGAGCTTATCAGTAGGAGTTTCTCCCCTGGAATCAATCGATCGTTGTCTGCTGTTTTTAGGATTGGTGTTATAGAGTTGATATATTAAAAGTAGTTTTGAAGTGATATGAAGGTAGATGGACATCACGTCATGTAGCTAGGGGCGGGTATCAATGAGAGATGCTGGATTTGGATAAATAGTAGTCTATGTGATCAGGATTAGAACTGTCGATTTCAAAGTACTTTGGAAATTTAAAACGATAGTTCTGATTAGTGATCGAATTTTAAGAATATTTGTATTTTTATATATCAAAAAAGTTGAAAATTATTTGTAAAATAATTTTATCACTTTCTTTCATCAATATTAATACTGTTGTAAAATTATTAAAATTCGATTTATTTTTAATACTGAATTCGTTTTTCGGAATTTTTAAATTTCACACATGAACTGTTGGACATTATTTCGTAATCAGATTTTAATAATTTTATAATTTAATTAATAAATTTAGTAAAATAGGATTTTCTAAAAGAAAGTGCAAAAATCGAATGAAAATTACATTAATGTTCCGTAAAAATCACTATTTTGATTCATATTGGATAAAATTAAACAATTCATATATTATTCGATAATTAAGAATATTAATCATTATAATTGACGAAATTTCATCTTGTTTAGTTTATTATTAATTAAATTATAGAATTACTAAAATTTGATTACGAAATAAGTTTCAACGGTTCATATATGAAATTTAAAAATTTCGAAAAACGAATTCAGTATTAAAAATAAATCAAATTTTGATAAATTCGTAAATTGTTAAAGAAAATTAACTTTGAAGTGCTTTTTTGAAGTTTTTAATTCAAATTTTCTTATTTTTTGTTGAAAATTAAATTGTCGGAATTGTGTCCTGGAAGTTGGATCTGGTTGATCGGATAACTTTCGTCAACAAGAAACTCGAAGAACTGACTAATTTTATCATCGAAATTTCTAATTTAAATAAAGATAAATATGCTTTCAAAGTCAAATGCACCAGCAACGACCTCTTCCGCATCCGACCGTCTGTGGCTATCCTCGACTCTGGGAATTCTGCTCCTGTTATTGTAATTTCTCTATTTTCGTATTAATGTATATATTATTTTTATTCAGATGACCTTCAACAAAAGGAAAATAGTTCCAAAATCTAAAAAAACATTATATAGTAGTATATCACATCAAAGCAAACAAGAATCAGAAAAATCCCGTCATTTCTGGCAAGGAAAAAAATTCTCAGAAAATTCAGTGACTTTACATTGATTTCAAGAAAGAAAACAAAAAAGACGAAAATAAAGAAGATAAAAAAGATGAAGATGGGGGAAATAAAGTAAATATAAATATAAAAATAAAAACAAAGAAAACAAAAAAGACGAAAATAAATAGAATGACAGTAAGGAAGATGAAAACGATAAAGAAAATAAAAATGAAACAAATTAAATATTAAGATCAAAAAATAAAAATTAAGACAGTAAAGAAGAGGACAAGGAAAATAAAAAATTAAAATTCAAAAAACCAAAAAAATAAATACAAAGAATGGTCCATTGGTGACCTTGATTGTCCATGTAAAATGAAACATTATTCTTCTGTTGGACTACAATTAGGTCCGAGTCCTATTATGTCCATCATAGTATTTCTTTAACCATTCTGATTATTCCTTAATTTCAATAACTAAAATTCCATAGAAAATCCAAACTAGTTATAATTATTAAAATTAATCATGTACCGATAATTACTTACTTTTTTAATTTTACCCACAACCTGAAATAAATTACTAAGACAACAACGAACAAGTAGTTCTATCACAGTTATTTTTTCATTATGTGAGGACAATCTCTTCCGTCATTGCTGCCATTTGAAAATGCAATCTTCTACCGAGGTTGCTGACCTGCGGCCATTTGGGCTTGATGAGCACGAGCAGCATCCTCTCTGGCTTTTTGAGCTCTCAAGAATTCGCCATAGTCGATGAATCCATCGCCGTTGTAGTCGTCTTCTCGCAATATTGAGTCAATCATCTGTTCCAATTCGATTTCACTTGGGAGAGGAGGGGGTTGATTAGTGTTTTGATGTTGCGGGCCAGGATTCTCCTGATGGAAATGAGTGATTGCCTTGATAAGTTCCACGCCGTCCAGCCTTCCGTTCTTATCAAGGTCGTGCATATTGAAATAATGGAATTGCAATTGCTCGGGAGTCATGTTTGCTGTTGGGTCTACTTTCCCTTCCAAGTGTTCTTTGATATGTCTAAAGTAGGGATATGAAAATTAACAAAGGACAAAGTTCCAACTCACTCTGCGTCTTTCGCCTGTTCTCCACCAAACTGAGCCGGGGGAGTATTCGGCTGAGCTGCTCCTGGTTGTTGATGTTGTTGTTGAACTTGCTGAGCATGTGCTGGAATAAGAACAAAGTTAGGAGTTATATATTGATAAAATGACAGACCTTGATGATGGGGTTGATTCTCGTTTGTTCCTGGGAAAGTATTTGAATGGGCGAGAACGAGGCTCAGGAAGGAAATAAACACGACCCCCGGTCGAGTCATCCTAAAAACAATATTATTATCATAAAAAGTATTTAAAAAAAGAAAAAAGTGGAAAAAAAAACACAGTAGTAGTATATTAGTGAGAACGTAAAAGAAACAGAATTATTCTTCTCGAGACCTCCTCTGACGTGTCTTTCCTTTTTTCTATTTTGGACTTTGAAATACAACTGGTTATTTTTACTCGTTGTTTAATTCTGTAATTTTTTAATTTTATCGATTAATCCATTATTTGCGTATATCATTGCCATTATTGATATATGAATTTTAGACATAAGCCCACCTCCTGTGTATTGGAGGTGGATTTGATTGCTAAACTTTGTTGATGTATGATTGGAGCGAACAACGAGCTCGTCGACGGCATCAATTAACAAATAACAGTGGATTTTCTGCTTCAAGTGGGAATTTAGCAGGAGGAACTACAGATCCAAATCAGTCCTCTGCGAGAGCTGCGAGAGTCGATTTCTCTCGGGAGGACGCTGACACAGCGAAAAAAGAATCGCAACGTGGTTTTTCTGGATTTTTACCAGCGACAAATTCGTTTTCTGGTTTTTCGCAATATACATCCCAGATTTGGAATACAGCTCAAGTACGTTTCTTTTGTATTTTTATGTGATAATAATGGTTTTTTAGACACTTGCTGATCAATTTCAAAGAGATTGTAGTCCGTCGCCCGTGCCCCCGGAACCCGTCCAACTCGAAGAAGAATCTCCAGACCCTTTCCAAGTAATCGAGATGCCTTACCGCGACAGAACTAATGAGTTTAGAACTGTTTGTAAATCTTATGAAATGAAAATGATTGCCAACGGCAAAATCCACAATAGGGACGAAAGAAACAAGCTGGTGCAGTCCTCGATCGAATTCAATCAACGGGCAAAGTATGGTTTTTAAATTGTAAAGTAATATTGTTTGTTTTTAGGAGAATTGGACGTCATTTGTCAATAACTTGTGCGAAAATGGAGAAACTAACAGAACTTGCGAAAAAAAAATCACTTTTTGATGATCCTGCACTTGAAATTGAACGGTTGTCGAAAGAAGTACAAGATGATATTACAGGTCTGAATAATCAAATTGCTGAATTATCTCATTTACTACAAATGAGGTACAGTAACGCCCAAGGAGCTGATCATTCTAAGTTGGTCGTTGTTGGATTGCAAACAAAACTGGCTTCTGTCGGGAAGAATTTCAAAAATGTTTTAGATTTAAGAACTCAGGCAAGTATTTTTCAATTTGCATCAAGAAGCAAAATAATCTACTTTTATGGAGTACTTGAGTGTTGTTTTTTGGACATTTATCAATAGTTCCATATATCGAAGTTAACCCTAAGGGATGGGCGGCGGGTTATGATCCCATATAACCTTAATTCAGAAGTTTCTAGATATATTCAATTAGAATATAGTTTTAAAAGTTGATTGCGAAATGATGATTGGGCAACATCGAGATTTTAGGCTACTTGTAGGTTTTAGGAAGTTTTAAAATCCGCGTTGGGGTTATTTCGTAAACTTTTCATATATGATTTTCACGATATATGACTGATTAAGAAATAATCACTGTACAAAACCAAAATTTTAGGCTACTTGTATTTCTAGAGCCTTTTCAAATTTCTTTAAAGACGGCTTTTTAAAATTTTTGATACTAGTTTTGCAATAGTATGATTATTTTACATTTTTAGAACCTAAAGGCCAAGAAGAACAACCGGGCCAAGTACTGTCAGGCTGAGCCTGTTCCTTCGAGCATGCCCCAATCTAGATCCAATGTTCTCCTGAACGATGATGCAGCTTCTTCTGGACAAAATACTGCTAGTTATGTTCTTGAAATGGATCAACTTCAAGCTCAACAACATGCCCCGTTGCTGGACAATACTGATACTTATTACAGAGACAGACTAGGAGCAATGGAGAACATTGAAAGCAGTATTTCTCAACTTGGGCAAATTTTTTCTCAATTAGCTCATTTGGTCCATGAACAAGGAGAAATGATTGCAAGAATCGACTCAAATGTGGAACATACGTCAATGAACGTCGAAGCTGCTCATCATGAATTGTTAAAGTACTTTAATAACATCTCCAAAAATCGGTGGTTGATTATCAAAGTTTTCGGAGTTTTGATGGCTTTTATTGTTTTCTTTATTATCTTTATGGCTTAATTGGGAGGGTTGATGCACTTGTAGAAATTTATTTATATGGAAATATTTATTGAAATATATTTTTTATTTTTGGAGGAAAAAAATGGTTTTTTAACCAGTAATTATTTTTATTTTTTAAAGATTTTTTAAAATATTTATGAATTTTTTATAATTGTTTTACTTTTTTGTATTTTTAAAATTTCCGTGTTTTTTAATATTTTTAAAATTTATTTTTCATATTTTTAAATATTTTTCGTGTTTTTTAATATTTTTAAAATTTATTTTTCGTGTTTTTTAATATTTTTAGAATTTATTTTTCGTGTTTTTTAAATATTTTTCGTGTTTTTTAATATTTTTGTTTTTAGATGGCTCCAAGGGTGACATTACCGTTAGTAGTGGCGATCAGCTTTGTCTGTACGTCGTTGACAATTGCCAATGCCCTAATGCTCAAAAAACAGTTTTATCCTTCCGTTGTCTATATCACAAAAAACAATTTGTCAATGGCTGTAAGTGTATTTTTTAATATATAAAATTAATTTGTTTTTCTAGGTTGTATATGGACAAGGAGCAGTTTTAGCTTATTTGGCTTTTACTTTTGTGAGATATATATTTTTTGGACAATTACGTGCTGCTGAAATAGAACATGCTCAAGACAGAGTTTGGCACGCGATTATGGAAACTTGTCTAGCTTTCGCAGTATTTAGAGATGATTTTTCACCTAAATTTGTAATCCAATTTGTTGTTCTATTTTTTGTCAAAGCTTTTCATTGGCTAGCAGAAGACCGAGTTGATTACATGGAAAGAAGTCCATTAATAACTTTGACTTTTCACGCAAGAATTCTCGGAATATCAGCTTTATTATCCGCTATCAATAGTCATTTTATTTCTTCGGCTTATTTCTACACGATGAGCAAAGGAGCAAGTGCTCAAATTGTGTTCGGATTTGAAGTAAGTTTTTTTATATAAAAATTTTTACAAGATGTTTAGGAAATATGATTTTTGAATATTTATTAATAATTTCATATATTAAATTTAACTTTAGAAAGTTATATTTCTCATGTGATCCTATTTTAGAAGTTTTTAGATATATTAAATCAGGATGTAATTCTAGAACTTTGATTATGAAATCTCCGCTGCGTTAAATCGAAATTTCAAACTAGTTTTAGATTTTGGGAAAGTTTAGAGTTTTTTTAAGACAATTTTATAAAAAATTTACATATAATTTTTATAATATAAAAGTAATCCTAAAATATTATAAAATTGCGAAATAATCATTATGCAAAATTAAAATTTTAGGCTGCTTTAAAAACCTCTAGAATTTATTTTCAAAACAATTTAATAAGAATTTTGATATATTTATATTTTAATATTTTAGTACGCTGTTTTAATGACGATGGTAATGCATATCGTGATCAAATACCTTCTTCATACTCATGATCTGCAACAAAATCATCCATGGGAAAATAAAGCTGTCTATATGCTTTATGCGGAACTTTTTATCAGTAAGATTTATATTTAATTTTAAAGAAATAAGTATTTTTTAGATTTTCTTAGATGTATTTTATACTTTTTCTTCTTTGTTGTGATGATCAAGATTCATACTTTCCCATTATTTGCTATACGTCAATTTTATTTGACTGTTAGATCCTTCCAGAAAGCTTTGAATGATGTTATTCAATCGAGAAGAGCAATTCATGCTATGAATAATCTGTTTCCGTTGGCTACGGCAGAGGAATTGGCTCAAGGAGATGCTACATGTATTATTTGTAGAGAAGAAATGACAGTTGAAAGTGGAGCTAAAAAATTGCCATGTAATCATATATTTCATCCGAATTGTCTTCGTTCATGGTTTCAACGTCAACAAACATGTCCAACTTGTAGGACTGATATTTTAGGTGAGTTTTTAAAATAATTTGTTTTTTATGGGGATATTTTTAATAGTTTCATATATAATTTTTAATCTTAGAGAGTTATATACTCCATATGGTTCTGATTTAGAAGTTTCTAGATATATTCAATTAGAATATAGTTTTAAAAGTTGATTGTGCAATGATGATTGGGCAACATCGAGATTTTAGGCTACTTGTAAGTTTTAGGAAGTTTTAAAATCCGCGTTAGGGTTATTTCGTAAACTTTTCATATATGATTTTCACCATATATGATTGATTGGGAAATAATTATTCGGAATTATTATGTAGTTTAGTTTAACTTCTAGCAATTTTTGGGGATTCGTGGCGAGACAACTCTTAATAATGTCTCTTCTATTTTTTGCAATGACATGATTGTATTTTTGAAAGTAACTTTTTAGCACAAAGACGTCCAACAAATATTATTCCTGGTCAAAATCAGAATAATCAAGGACAAAATAATCAAGGTCAAGGTGTTAATCAACAAAATCAAATATTTGGTCCACAATTTATTAGACAAATATTTGGTCAAGTTGAACAACAACAAAATCAACAACAGAATCAACAAGGAGGTGGTCAAATACCACAAAATCCTCCACATGTATTTCCATTTATGGCACATAATTTTGCTTTTCCACCTCCACCTGTTCCTCCTCAACAACAAGGGAATGAAGGACATCCTTCTCAAGCTCCTCAGGCAATGCCAGGAAACTTTAATCCGTTTATGTTTCCAATGCCACCGTTGTTAAATCCATCACCGTTTCAGTTTCCTCAACCTCCTGTATTTGCTGGATTGTCAGATGAAGAAATAATTAGAATGGAAGGAAATGAAAGAGCTGCTGTTGAAGCAAGAATTCAAGCATTGAATAATATTACAACTTTGTTAGATGCAGCTGTTTTGCAATTTCAACAATATTTAAGTATTGTTAATACTCTTCCGTAAGTTTTTTAAAAATAAAATTAGTTAATTTTGTGGTTTTTTTAGGCCAAATATGAGACCGCAACAATCTCAATCAACATCGTCATCAGGAGAATTTCAAAATTCTGCTGTGCCTGGTTCTTCTACTTCGAGAAATGAAAATAATACGGAATCTGCAACGAATACTGGTAATTCTTCGAATTCTAACAATCAAGATGATAATGTACAAGAAGATGTTTCTAGTATGTCTCCAGAAGATGCTGAAAGACTTGCGGAAATTAGAAGAAGAAGAACAAGGTTTTTTGAAGAAAATCAAGAATAATTGACAAACGACATTCCAATTGTTCGTTTTGCGGGTTTAGCTATAATTGAAGAATTAATTGGATTTTGCTAGTCGTCATAGGGCAATGTTTTATTATATTTCGAAATATAGGAATAATTATATGGAATTTTTGTAAATTGAAATAATTGGTTTTTGACCAGCTTTTATTTTTTAAATTTTAAATTTTTAAGATTTTTTTATTTTTAGAATGTCATTAACGGAATTGAAGAAATTTGTTGTTGATGGAAATGCTACAGGTCATGAAAGGAGAATTGCGATGTTAAGAACTTTAACATGGAATTTACCGGTTCCGAAACATACCCAAAAGTGAGATTTTTAAAAATAAAAATGTTTTAGATTTCATAAAATTCTAGAAACTTAAAATTTTAAGTCGAAGATTCTGGAAATTCGTCTCGAGACGATTTTGTAATTGTTCTTGATTTTTGTAATTTAATAATAATTGTTATTTTAGATTATGTAAAAGAACAGGAACGTTGTTGAATCACATTGTTGTGAATTTTCGGAAACAGGTCCAGACTTGCGATGCTTTTGAACGAGATTCGAGAGATTATGATGAAGAAAGCCAAAGAATGGGTCTGGTTTGGAATAATAATATTTTATAAATATAAAATTTTTAGATGAATTAATTGCACAGAAGAAAGCGGAATTAGCGGGTTTGCAATTGAAATGGAGAGAGATAAATATCGAAAGAATAAATCAAGAAAAAAGAGAAGCACTAGCTCAAGTTATTGCTAGTTTGCCGTCGAGAGAAGAAAGTCAAAAGTAAATTTTAAAATTTTTTTATAATTAATTATTTATTTTAGTGTGATTAACGAAATTGATCAACAACAACAAGAATTGTCTGAACGAGAAAAAGCATTAAACGATAAAGTAAGAAAAATTAAAATGTAATTTTTATATGGAAATTTTTTAGATCGAAGCAAGAAAGGAGCTCCTGTTTCCACTCGGGATCAATCTTGCAATGGTTATGGGTGAATTTAAAGGTAATTAATTTAAAATAATTGGTAAAAATAAATGTTTCTAGATGACATTGAAGCTCGGCAGAAACGACTGCAAGAATTGAAAGCTTCACAGAAAGACGCAAAAATGGAAGAAAAAGAAAGTTCCGAACCTGTTTCCAATTAATCGTAAAAAACAATGGGTATTTTTTATTAGATCTCGAATGAACGTTTTTTTATGAATTGTTGGATTTTGGAATGAAGTTGTTGGAATTTGGAATTTTTAAGAGGAAATTGGAGATTGTTGTTGGGACTTGAGACGTCCAAGTGACGCTTCCCTGATTAGGTGGTCTTGGCACGACCACCGTAATCTTATGAGGTTTACATCATTGTGTTATTGTTTAATAATATATTTCTATGAGAAATTGTGGCTTGTTGTTATATAAAAATTCAAGTATGTTTCTCTCTATTCGTCATACACCAAGTCACAACAGTTGTCATGGAGACAGACGCGCTTTGACTCAAGTTTTTGGAGAATTGTTTTCTTAATTCTTTTTGGAAATGGTTTCTGTTCTTAGACCTCGTGAGAATAGTGTCTTCAGATACAACACTATCCCGAGCTCGATTCAGGCAAGTTATTGATATTTGGAATTTTATTTTTAGAGTTTTCCAGGATCCGGCTGTGATTAAACAACAACGAGAAAGAACGGCGAAAATTGTCTTTGATCAGTCTAAAAGAGAACAGTTTACTCTCCAGAATGGTTTTAGACAGATTCAGAAGCTCATCAGAGGTCAATGGACGATAGATAGGTTTGATATATGAACGTTGAAAGGTATTCAAAATGTAATTACAGTAATGATGACGAAATCAGCGATGCCACGTTTGAAAAAGTCCAAATTTTTGTTTTACCCGCTCCGAATGCAAAATTCAACGAACAGGAGGTAGGAGCTGTTAAGAGTACTGCGAAAGTTAATAGAAAATACTATTTATCGTGTCAGGACCATCGAAGTTTTTATAAAACATATTTAAAATCCAACTTTTTATTTGATATATTTTTGAGAACATTTTCGTACAAAAATTACAATGTAAAAGATTTAAAAACCTATAAAAATATTAAATGGTCCTGACACGAAATCTGAAGATTAGTGAGGACTTGTCTTACTCCTTTGAATAACCATATTATTTTAAAAATCACAAATGGATTTCTAGAATTTTTAGAATTATCCCAAAATTTAGGTAAAAGGAGAGAAAAAACGAGTGCCAGATTTACCATTTTTATCCTCATAGATCTCTCCCTCTCTTTATGTGGGAATTCAAAAATTCCAAAATTCATACCATTTTAAAAAATTAGAATTTTCTACGAAATTGTTTCGACACGAATTTTCAGAATTTAGGTAAAGGAGTAAGAGAACGAATCAATTTCACTAGTGAATTGCCAGTTTTTCCATTTTTATTAATCTCTCTCACTCTTGTGCGGGAATTTAAAAATTCCAAAAATTAAACATTGTTTTTTATTAATTGTAATGCTTGTTTTATGAAGATGATATTTTCAGTTTGATGCTCTTCGGAAATTCATCCATGCTGGAGGAAGTTTGCTGGTCCTCATGGGAGAGGAAGGAGAGCAGAAGCTGGACACGAACATCAACTACTTGTTGGAGGAGTTTGGGATTGTCTGCAATGCTGGTACGTTATTCATATATCAATTTTAATTTTTACTTGGAATATAACATAATTTTACAGATGCAGTAATCAGAAGTGTTTACTATAAATATTTCGATCCTAAAGAAGCCCTCATTGCCAACGGTGTTCTGAACAGAGCTCTCGGAGCTGCCGCTGGAAAACAACCCCGAGGAGCTGATGATAATAACTCCCATTCTTTAGTTTTTGTGTATCCATTTGGAGCAACTTTATCCATAGGGAAACAAGCCACAGCTTTATTCAGTACCGGAACTGTCTGTTTCCCGGTTTCTAGACCAGTTATCGCTTTCCACCAGATTCCTGGAGCTCATGGAGGACGAATCGCCGTCGTCGGGTCTGTTCATATGTTTTCTGATGCTTATTTAGACAAAGAAGAAAATTCGAAGATTTTTGTAAGTTTTTAATTAATAATGACCGAAATAACTCGTTTTCGATAGAGTACTTGTGTATTAGGATTTTTCCAATTAGCACTTTCACGTATGATAGTTAATCTTAGAAGAGATACAAAGGCTTTCAAGCCGTGTATACCCTGATTTAAGAATTTCCAGATCTATCCACTTGAGATATAGTTCTAAAACATGGGTTACGAAATGACTCCCATGGAAAACCGAGTTTTAGGCTACTTTAGGTTCTAAAAGCTTCTAGAAATTCGTGTCAAGACTATTTCGCAGAAGTTTTCATATATGATTTTGCTAATATATGAATAATGACGAAATCATACAAGGTTACAAAGTAATCCCCACAAAACCGAGATTTTAGACTAGTTCAGTTTGTAAGAACTTTTGGAAGTCCTCGTTGAGATTATTTTGTGCAATGTTTATATATGGTTTTTTATAAGATTGTGATGATAGAAGGGGATTTTTAGGATATTATAATCCGGCTTCTTGGTGAAGGATTGGATCTGAATCCTATTGATGCAGCCGATCCGGACATTAATGATGCCAGGAATGTTCCTGATCACATTGTTCTTTCTGGAACTCTCAAAAGTTGTCTCCAAGAATCCGAATTGGAGGCTGGAGTTGGACCGGATTTCATGAAAGCTTTTGATTCTAGTCTTTATGCTTTGGATCTGGAGCTTTGGCCGGAAGTCATAAAGTGAGATTTTTAAAGTTATAAATTATCGTTATTTATTTCCAGAGCTTACGATAAGCTTTCTGTTCCTTATGAACCGCTGACTGTGATCAAACCGTCTTTGGAAATTCCTCTTCCTCCTCTTCAACCTGCTGTTTTTCCTCCGAATTTTCGAGAATTACCTCCTCCTGAACTAGAACTTTTCGATCTTGACGAAGCTTTCTCTTCTGCAGAAACTAGACTCGCTCAATTAGCTACAAGAACTCCTGAACATGATGTCGAAAAATTCATCAAAGAAGCCGGAGATCTCGTTGGGGTCTGTAAGGGACTTCCACCAGCAGAAAGGACTGCTAAGAGGATCTTAGAAGTCGTCCTGGCCCAGCTAATCGAGTTCAAACGAGGTCAACCAGATGTAGAAGCTGTTGATGACGGTCATCTATTTGCCACTGTTGACGATCATGGAGAAGAAGAACAATACTTTAGTGATCTCGATGAATATGACGATATTGAGCCTTGAAAAAAAATAAAATTTCAAAATACCGAAGAATACTGATAAGAGCAAGGGACTGTCAAACCGTGTATTAACACATTTTTAGAATTAACTGGTAAAAAGACACAACGTCAAACACGCCAAAGAAGGCCCGGTGTGGGCATGTCGTAATTCATATTTAATTTTCTTCTTTTTTATATTACTATTATTGCTATTTGTTATTATTATTGTATCGTTGTATTTTTGTTCATTCGTGTTAGTAAAGGGAACTTAAGTTCTTCCACTTTTATCTTTAAATAGACCAAATCATGAGTATCTTTATTCTGCTTATTTACCTGTTTTTCCAGAAAGAGCTTGTTGGGCGAACATTTCAATAACAAATCTTAAAGCTTCTTGTTCTTGATTCCCATTTCCATTGTTACATAGGATAAAATTAGGTTTGTTGTAATTATCTAAAGCACATTCTGTTTCTGCTTCGTCGATTTCAGGCTTGTATTCGAATCCTCTTTGTCTTCTGGAATCCAGATCAGCTGTAACTTGAAAAATGAAGCATTTCTCGAAATCGTGTTTGAAAAACGATATATCACTAGGCCTACGACAGTCAGAAATAATTAAATATTTTGTATTTTCAGGGAGATTAGTAATAGCTTTTCTAGAAAGTAATTTTAAATAAAGTTCCGACCAGAAAGACATACCGACAGAAGTAACCCGGATCTTTGGCTCTGATTTCCATTCCGAATTTCACCATGTCTTCTCGAACTTTTTCTTTTTCTGGACCAGAGGTTTTCAACGAGTCTGAATCCAGTCTTCTTAATGCAGCATATTCGTCCTTCAGGGGATCTGAGATTCTCCTGATTACACAAGTCCCGAACTTTGCCAGGTAATTCCTCAACAACTCGGCAGAAAAGTCCTTCCCGGATTTTCTTTTTCCATAAAAACAAAAAACAGTAATATCTCCCATCTGCAACTTTAAAAAACTAAAAAATATAATTCGAACAAAATAAAGGAAATAATTACCATAAAAGCAACAAATTAGATAAGTCGTTTGTATTTTATTAAAAAATTACTTTACACTCCCATCAACAATATAAATAAGATTAAACGATTCCAGAACTCGACTTCCTTTAGCTACCTCCGACAATGATGTTGTTGATTGGAATGTGGATCAACTTGACAAAGAATCCAATGAATCCCATGATGGCGAATCCGACGGCAGTGGCAAAAGCAATCTTCTGATATTCTGAAGAAAAAACGAGGTTAGACAAATTAACAAAGTCAAGGACAAACCTTTGCGATCAGGCTTGGTGCATTTCTTTACGAGTCTGACGGAATCCTTGGTGAATTGCTTGGCTGGTTCGATGACAGCTTGAAGTTGGTCCATTGTTCTGGTTCTAAAAAGTAATATTTCTATATGGAAAGTAAAAAAAAGTTTTTCACGAATAGGAATGCAGAATTTTAGGGAAGTCATACAAATCAGAAAACAAAGATAATAAACACGTATTCATATAAAAATGTTATAGGTAACTATTATTAGATTCAAATCAGTCATGCAAAAGTAAGGATTAGAGTAATATAAAATGAAAAAAAATATAAAAATTAATGTTTACAGAAAAAAGGAAAAAACTTAAAAATTCGGTTTTTAAAAAGCAAAAGGATGCGGTGATGGTTAGAGGGTTGACTGTTGGATATATGTGGTTAATGTTGAAGTTTAAAAGTAGTAAAAAAGTAATAACAAAGGAAAATAAAGAAATAAATCCTAACTAAATGCAACTGAAAAACCAAAATGCGTGTCTCTCTCGCGCTGGCCGGCTTTGTCGAGCTGACTGTTCCCGAGTGGAAATATCAGTTTCCCGTTGCGCTGCGTTCACCGTAGTCGCACTGCATCAGAATTTATTTTTCAACGTTAATATTTTTCTTCAATATTGTGAATATCAATCAAATATTGTAATTATAACAAATAAAAAACAACAAAAAAACGAATTATTTAAAATTTTTAAAAATTAATTTTTTAAACATATTTAAAATTAATTTTTTTTTATTTTTAAAGATTAATTTTTTTGAGATATTAATAAAATTAAGTTTTATTATAGTTAGATTGTCATTGAAGGGTATTTTAGTAGAAATAAAAATGCAAAATTGAGTTTTTGAAATCCTCGGATTTGATCCAACTTGACCATCCAAGGATAATAATTATCCAACTTTTTGCATTTTTTATTCTAGATATCCGACCGAATTTCTCTAATCCGAAAACGAAAGTTGTTCAGTCAGATTTGCCCTCGGGGCGTGAATCCGACCTGAACAAAAGTCGGATTTTTTTGATTTATTTGGTTCATTACGTAAACTTAATTTCTGGCCATTTCGACGAGTACCGTTCTTCATCCAAGTCGACGTCGAAGCTATCTCCGAAGATAGAAAAACCGGAATCTGGCGCTCCTTGAATTTGATTTTTATTGATTGGGGGATTTCTCCGAGGATATCTGTTCTTCAAAAAGAAGCATTCCGTTGTCCAAAGGCTCTTCTAGCCTGTTTATCCTTCCAAAACTACAGTATCCAATGGTGAATACAGTACTTGCAGTTTTTATTTTGAAATCTATCTTCGTTGTGACTTTTGCCAAACTTCCAAATGATTTAGATGGATTTTTAGGGGTCTTGTTTGAGACTTTGGAATGTAAGTTTTAAATTTTCGAAGATTTTTGAAATTAAATTTCCAGGTGAACCGTTCATATCCGACAGTACATATCTAAGTGTGGAAACCTCCAAATGCGATCCTTATACTTGTGATTTCCCGAGGCAACTTTGCATGAGAATATCCGACAAGTACCAGGATCCTTCGGCGAACGAATGCAGAAATATCCCTTCTGACGTAAGTTATGACGTCATTGAAAAACATTAACTGTACATTTAAAACTCGAATTATAAATAATTTTTAAAATTCCAAATTTATTCAAAAAAATTTTTCATTTTTCAAACAACTTTAGTTTTTTAAAATTAAAAACCCAAAAAACACGTTTTGAACACATCAGAAATCGGACAATAAAATTAATCATTAGAAACTCCCGCAGCGAAACTTGTTTCATGAATTTTTTATTTAAAAAATAACAATTTTGAGAATCCATAACATTCGAATTTCCGGAATTTTCAAAAAAATAAAAAATTTAATCAAATATTTTTAAAAATTAATATTAAATTTATTTTAGAGTTATCAGTTTGGAAATCTCATGTCTGATTTTTTGTAACATATAGATATACTAAAAGTACTTTTTTATCGTAAAACTTGATATTGATATTGTTTTTATTGAATTTATCATTACAGTGCTTAACGGCAGCCAATGGTGGAGTTCCTCTCGGACCACCTCGTATTTCGGGCAACAACAGACCTCCTCCACCACCACCTCCACCGAGGTTCGTGAATCCATCAGACAAAATCAACGGTCAAGGTCCTCCACCGGTGAAAATCGTCACAGCCGGACCAGATGTAGTAGCCAGTAAGTTGTGTGCGAAATTTGTGTTAAAAAGAATAAGTTCAATTTTGGTCTTGGCACGAAAGAAGTTTTATTTTTTCTAACACTAATTTTTGAACATTTTTAAAATTACTGTTTATGTCTATCAAATAGAGCAAAACACCGGCTATATTTCAAGGAAAGCTTATCGAAAATAATAATTTTAAACTGGGTTATTGCGGTCAAAAATAAATGACATCATCTTTCGTGTCAAGACCAAAGCTCAACAATCTTATTTCTTTCTTTAATTGAAATATCATTGTTAGCCACGGCTCCCCCTCGTCGATCTTCATTTGGCGACATCTGCTCTCAATCGGTCCCCGATGGAAGGTTTTGTGGATTCGCATTGAAGTTTACCTTCAACAAAGAAACAGGAAACTGCGAACAATTCTGGTTCCCTGGATGCAAAACAGAATCTACTAACGACAACCTGTTCGACAATGAAGACGACTGTAGAAGGGCTACGAAGCATTGTGGAGGTTGGTTTCAGGGTTATTAATTAAATAAAAATATTAAGTACTAATTTAAAAAGATATTACCCTAATTTTACGCATATAAGCACGGGCTTATACACAAGCGTGTTTATATACGTAAAATTAGGACAAAAAATAATTAAAACATGCTTAATTTTTAATAATATTTGCTTTCTACAGTAGTCCAATCTTATGTTAAATTGTAGATGATAGGAGAAATAATTTGGAATACATAGTATCAATAATAATATAAAAATTATAATAATGAATAGCACGTGAAGATGATTAAAATCAACAGATACTTTTGGTTAAATAACGGAGCTAATCGATATACATGGTTTTTCGTTCAGAAATCACATAGAAGGTGAGAAAATATTAGAAATTTTCGATATCAACAGTACTTGAAAATAAAAATAAAAACCAGCGTAACACGCAATTAATATACTGAATTTCTCGCCTTAGAACCACGTAAAAAGTAGGGCAATATTAGAAACTCTTGATATATCAACAACGCGTGAAAACAAAAATAAAATAAAATGAATAAAAAAGTAAAAATCAACAAAACCAATGTGCAGTTGGTCTTTCGACTACAGTAACACTACTAGCAATATGCAGGGTTTTTCGCTTCGGGACCGCACTCTTTGAGTTAGTTGCACTTTAACAGGGCTAATGTTTCATATTTGTTTTATTTTCACATTTCTTCAGAATCCCCTACTTCTACTACTCCGAAAGTGATGAGAATCAGAATCCCGACTCCAAAACCCACGACTACCCCTAAGCCTAGGAGAAGACCGAAGACGACTACCCCAGAGCCGGAGTATCCCGACCCCGGTCCTGACCTCGCCCCTCTGCCCCCGCGACAGACTGCGAACGTGGGTGGAGTCGACCTGGGGTCTCTCGCGAAGTCCTTCATGGGTGGGGGTACTGGAGGGGGTCTCGTGGGACAGTTCCTCGGGAGCGGTCTTGGTGGGGGAGGGGGTCCTTCCCCCACTTCCTCCTCCATCCCTAGAGGATACGGTGGAGCTAACCTCGGGGGTGCTGGGGCTTCAAGAGGTGGAAACAATGGTGGTGGACAAAACGGCAATTTCATTTCTTTGATCGCTAACACCGTGAAGGAACTCGGAGACAAAAGAGCACGTGGTCGGCACGGTGGTGGGAACGTCGCCAAAGTCGCTCAACAATGGCTAAATCCGAATCAGTTTGGATCACTATTTTCCGGATTGTAGGTTTAGATATTAAATTGGAAAAATTAACTAGATTATTTATGAAAGTTTATTGCTAATCCTCTAAGTTTTCAACAAACAACTACAAAGAAAAATTTTCCGTTCGAAAGTCGCTCAACAATTTTTTTTTAAATTTCGATCAAAATCTGTTTTTTTTTTAAATCTTTTTTATATGAAAACATGTATAAAATTGTAGAGGAACCCTTGAACATTCTAAAAATACAAAAATTAACAAAAAATAATAAAACTTTTATTAGAATTTTGATGCTTAACATATTTTTTAAATTTCGATCAAAATCTGTTTTTTTTAAAATCTTTTTTATATGAAAACATGTATAAAATTGTAGAGGAACCTTTAAATATTCTAAAAATACAAAAATTAACAAAAAAGAATGAAATTTTTATTAAAATTTTGATGTTTGGAAATATAAAAAAAAGTGAAAATTATTTACCAGGTCCCGAACGGAAAAATAATTTTTCTTCAGTTGTTTGGCAAAATGTTCTGAGATTGAATAATTAGGACAGTATCTAATTACGTAATTTCCAGCGGTCGATGATCTCTCTGCGTACAAAAAACTAAATCCCCAAATCACGTGTCATTTGCCTAGAGATGTAGGCCACCGAAACTGTCCGAATTCTCAATGGTCCCATCGTTTCTACTTCGATTCTGCTTCTGGCGAATGTCGGCCGTTCTGGTTCCTTGGTTGTGGTGGCAATCTCAACAATTTTAAAAAATTACATTTTTGTCGAATTATTTGTAAAAATTAACTTTCAAAAATAAATTTATTTTTAATCGATTATAAACATTGGAGAAAATTCTCACAATTACAGTATATTTTGGGACTTATCAAAGTCATTCAAGAACAGGATGGTCGTCTTCTATGGATTTCCGATGGAAGTCAAACCGATAAGCTTCAAGGACGTGAGGAACCGAGTTGGAACGAACGTGACGAATCTAAAAAGAGCAACATCTAACGAAGTGATTTTTCGCGTCGAGACCGAATTCAACGCAGCCGAAGTTATTTCATCATTTTGAAGCGCAATAACCCAGCTCAATTTTATTATTTTTCGATAAACTTTTTTTTGAAATGTAGCTGAGATTCTGTTCTATTTAATGGATATAAAAAGTAGTTTTAAAAATCAGCGAAAATAAGGTTTATATCGTGACCAAATTCCAACGTAACAAATTCGGTTTAAAACAATTATTTTTAAACAAAATTTTTTTGTTTTGTAGTTGAAGTCTTGTTACATTTAATAAAAATAAAAAGTGATTTTAAAAATGTTCAAAAAGTATTAAAAATTACATTAAAAAAATTAATTTTCGCGTCGGGACCAAAATTAAAAAATCTAATTTTTTTTCAAGGCCATATTCGAAAATTGCATTAACCGTCGCTCATTTTAGGACCGATTTTCTCAATTCTTATTTTCTGACAATAAATTTCGAACAATGGTCCTGACACGAAAAATATTTATTCTTTGGGAATTAACTTACAAAGGAAGTTTACTTGCTCCAAGTGGCCTTTTGAGATCAGTTTTATAGGATTTTCTAGTTCTTAAAAATACTGATTCAGAATCCATATTTTATTTTTGCTAAATGATCTTCCGAAACGAGATAATTTGGGAAATCACTACAGAGGTTTCTGAAATTAGATCTAACTGAATATAATCAACATTTAATAGCCCCTGTAAGGGATTCTGGTTTCTTCCCTTAATTGACAATGGTTAACTGGTCACTTTATTCCAGTAGTCAACAGTACAAATTAACAACAACTCTTTGCGACGTCGTCCGATTCCGTAGCGTCGTTTCTCTTTTTTTCAGATTCTTCTTGTGGTTTGGTGCGCAAATTGAGTTTCTGCATCTCCAGGGTTTTCGTGTTAGGAGTCTTCTCGCTTTCCGCGACAACCCCTGATTACGGTTTTCACATTATTTGATTCCAGCTGAGTGCACTAGATGGCAGGATTGTAATTTAATAGAAAATTGATTCTAATTGAGTGTAATCAACGCGTTTGGACCATGTTTGTTTTTAATTAAATAGGTATTAGTAAGTTGATTACATTCATTTAGAATCAATTTTCTATTAAATTGCAATCCTACCATCTATTGCATTCAGTTAGAATCAAATAATGTGAAAACAGTAATTAAGAGCTCTTAAATGTTGATTCTATTCAGTTAGATCTAATTTCAGAAAACATGTAAATTTAGGAAATCCTTTCTTATAAGTTATGCTTTACTCGGTCTCAAGGGGTATCTTATATCCAAGTTCGACTGTATTTCGAAATTTCTAAACTATAAATACAGTAGAACTTGGATATAAGATATCCCCGGTATAAGATATCTCTTCTTATAGCATACAGTCTGAGTGAGTGAGGTTGGTTAGTCTGTCTTCGAATTTACCCCTACTATAATGTATCTTTTTTTATAACATACGCTTTACCCGATCCCAAGGGGATATATTATATCCGAGTTCGACTGTACTTTCTTCTATTAAATGTTATTTTTTGAATTATTTTGTACATTTTTGGAAATGAATAAATAATAAACCTACGTGAGCAAGATAGGCGTCCTTGATCTCGTAGATGAGGAACCCAATGAGGACGTTCCAGCCGTAAGAAGCTTTTTCGTTTTCACACTTGAGGACCAAGGACGAAATCAGAGCGCTCTTGAACGACATCCATCTGGCCGCCGTGAAACTCAGAGATTTGATGTTGCAATGTTGTCGACCAACCATTCTGTAATTTCGAAATTAATTAAAAATAAATTTTATTTTTATCGATTTAGAATAATTATTTTTCATTTTGTGATTTTTTCGAAAATTATTAAAAAATTTAATTTTTATAATTCTTCAGGAAATAACTTTTTTTAAAAAATAAAATATATTTTAAAATTAATAAAAATATTCATTAATATATGGAATTTCAAATTTATTAATTTTTTTGAAGTTAAAGAAATTTTTAAGTTTTTTGATTTTTATTAATTTTTTTGATTTTCAAAATTTTTGATTTTTATTAATTTTGTTTATTTTTTAAATTTTAAAATGTTTAAAATTTTTAAAATTTTGTTTATTTTTTAAGTTTTTTAAATTTTTTGGATTTTCGAAGATTGTTTTACAAAAAATTCTGAATATATATCTGAGGAATTTCAGTATGATGTATGTTGTATTTAAAAAGGGCATTTGTACTCAAGTCCATTCCCTTGTGAATGTGTTTAATTTTAACTGACAAAGGAACTTTTATCAAAGACCCATGTCATCATAAAAATCAAAAACAAAAATTTTTCTGAAATTGTCTTAGAACAAATTTCAGGAAATTTTTAGAAATTACGGTAATCTGAAATTTCGATTTTCTGTGGTGGTTATTTCGTAATTTTATATAATTTGAAATTTTTCTTATATTGTAAAAGTTATATATGAACTGCTTCACGGAATAATTTTTAAAAAAATTTCAAAAAGTTCTCAGAAGCTACAGTAATCTAGAATTTCGACTTTTTCAGGAATGATTTCGTAATTTCTTAATCACCATACTGTAAAAATTACACATAAGAAAATTTACAAAGTAATCCTGACACGATACTTCTAGAAACTACAGTAACCTGAAATTTTGATTTTTTGCGACGGTTATTTCGTAATTTTATACGATTTCGTAATTGATTTTTGTGAAGATATTCTTAGATAAATCTAGAAACTCCCGAGTCGGGGTCACAAGGGGTACATAGCCCCCCTCTGCCTCCGAGGGTCATAAATGGGGGTCCTAATGGTTATTTTAAAAATCACATTACAGTAACCCTTGGGATTTAGTTTTAAATTAATTTCCAATGAAACGCTACTTACCTAATGATCTGGACCAATTCGTCCTCTCTTCCCTTCTTGGGCAGCAGGTCCGCGACCGTGGTTATGAATCTTTGGAACTTGCAGACGTGGGTTCTGAAGGCGTTTCTCCTCCTCATTTCTTTCTCCCCGACGTTCCCCAATCCAAACACAGGGGCTAATTCGGGATCGTCGATCAAGAACAACTGTAAAAACATCTTTTCGAAAAAATCGTACTTGTTGGGGATCTTGTTGAAGTAATCACAGACGGCTTCGATTTGGTCTTCTTCCAAGTTCAGGTCTCGTCCGGAAAATCTGCTGCTGATCCTTCTTCCTGGAGGAGTCGGGGGTCTGTCTGAAATTCTCTCTATCGTGGAGCTTCTGGAGGTGGCTATAGCTCTGGCAACCCCTAAGGCAGTCGAATGGGTACTCGAGAATCCATGACTGCTTCGTCGTTTTTTGTATTTTTTAGAGTGACCATGATGGTTGGTGTTCGAATTATTCATCATCGATTGCAGAATGTGGATCATTTTGAATTCGATTCTGAAATAAGTCAAATTTCACAAATTACGGTAGGCACATTCTGACACGAAAATCATTAAAAAAATAAATTTAAAAAATTAAAAAAAATAAATTTTAAAAATCATTAAAAAATCAAATTTTAAAAATCATTAAAAAAATAAATTTTAAAAATTAAAAAAATCAAATTTTAAAAATCATTAAAAATTCAAATTTTAAAAATCATTAAAAAATCAAATTTTAAAAATTTGAATTTTCCTAAAAACTGATTAGATACTGTAATTAGTTTAGAAATATATTTAATTTTTAAAAGTTGAAAACTACTAAAATTAGAAAAGAGTTTCAAAAAATTAAAATTCAAAGATCATAAAAAAATTAATTTACATTTTTTGGACATAAGAATTTTTAAATTTAATTAATTTTTTGTTTCAAAAGTACTCCATAAAAACAGATTTTTAATTTTTTATAAATTTAAATTTTTATTAAAAAATCAACATTTTTATTTTTTATTTTTATTAAAAAAATTAACATTTTTATTTTTATTTTTATTAAAAAATTAGCATTTTTAATTTTATTTTTATTAAAAAATTAACATTTTTTATTTTTATTTTTATTAAAAAATTAACATTTTTTATTTTTATTTTTATTAAAAAATTAACATTTTTTTACTGATAAAACTCAAAAACGATTTTATATTTTATTATAATGTACATTTCTATTTTTTTGAAGAAAAAACTCCAAAAGTTGACTTGCTGATTTTCCCCAAGGGCGCCGTCTCAATTTCCATCTTGTTTTGATGTAAAAATACAAATTTTGCTAAAAATGACGACTTCCCGTTCTTTTTGAAAAAAATTGGAGACGTTTTGTGACAAAAGTTGAGTCGAAAAAGAAGGAAGTTAATGGTATCTACAGTATTTTGAAATTTATTTGAAAAACAAATATTGTGAAATACAAAGTTAATTTTTACGGTGGATTTTTCGAAAATTATAGAAATTTACTGTATTTTGAATAAAATTAAAATAATTTTTTTTTACAAAAGTGATTGAAAATTTGTCAAAAAAGTAACTAAGAATGAAATCAAATCCCTCCACGAAAGTTTTTAACGACCAAGTTTGAGTTCAATCCTCCGTCAACTCGAATCAAATTTTGCATAAAACAAAAAAAAAAATAAAGTCAACTTTCATCACGAAAGATCTGATGACCTTAGAGATCCGTCTGTTTCTAAACGTAAGTCACATTTAATTTTAAAAATTATCAGAAAATAGAGTCGATTTTCATCACGAAGACCCCGATGACCATGAAAGATCGATTTCTACAGTAAGAATACAGTTTTTAATATTTTTGAAATAAACTTCCTAAAAATGATAAAAGTTAGATTCCTACAGTACTAGTGAAATTTCGAATAACAAAAAATAGAAATTTTTTTTCATAATATATCTATTTTTTATTTTTTCTAAAATATCTATTTTTTATTTTTTTTAAATAACTAATTTTATTTTTTCCCAAATGTTTTTTAAAATTTTTTTTAAAATATTTATTTTGAATTAAGTAATTAATAAAAAAAAAACTCTGTTGATGGAGCAAAAAATAAACCATAAAACTTAAATATTTTCAAAATTTATCCAGGACGAGTTTCAAAATCGTTCGATTATTCAATTACCGTAGGAAAAATTCAAAAAATCCAGAATCCTAAAAAATAAAATAAATTCTTGGATTTCTTTAATTAGATTTCTGGCCATTTCTGATGCATGTCATTGGACTTTGGAAAACAAGCAAAATTTATTTTTTCGTTCTTCGTGACATTCCAAAAAAAATAAAATAAAAAATTTCATAAATTTTATAAAAAATAAAAAAACATTTCGAAACTGCCACCCTCACAAGATTCCTTAATTTGGCCATTTTTGTCCGAAAATGGAAAAGTCTGATTTTCAATGAGATTCTGACTTCCGACTTCTGGAACCGAACAAAGAAGGAACAATGGGATTAACCGGATTTCTGCTTTTCGGGTTTGAATGACAAAATTTGACTTGTACTTAGCTTGGAATAAAGTCACGTCAAATTTAAGATGAACTTTGCGGATTATTACTGGCATACGGTAGCCACAATTAATAAAAAACAAAAAAATTTCAAAATTTAAAGAAAACTATTTTTAAAAAAACAAAAAAAAAATTTAAAAAAATTATTTTTAAAAAATCTAAAAAAGTAATTTAAAAAAAAACAAAAAATTGAAGAAAAATATTAAAAATTATTTAAAAAATTTGAATTTAAAAATATTAAAAATTATAAAAAATTGTTTTAAAAATTTGAATTCTTCTATAATCCAGTGATCACTTCTGGAAATTTCCGAATTCTTCTATAATCTAGTGATGACTTCTGAAGTCTCCTATAATTCACAAGAAATTTCTAGAATCTTCCAAAATTCACTGAAATTTTCTAAATTCTTCTATAATCCAGTAATGACTTCTGAAGTCTCCTATGATTCACAAGAAATTTTTGGAAGCTTCCAAAATTCACTGAAATTTTCTAAATTCTTCTATAATCTAGTGATGACTTTTGGAATCTTCTATGATTTACAAGAAATTTCTAGAATCTTCCAAAATTCACTGAAATTTTCTAAATTCTTCTATAATCCAGTGATGACTTCTGAAGTCTTCTATGATTTACAAGAAATTTTTGGAAGCTTCCAAAATTCACTAAAATTTTCTAAATTCTTCTATAATCCAGTGATGACTTTTGGAATCTTTCAATATCTGCTAAAAATTTTTAAATCTTTCCATAATCTCAGAAATGCTTAAAATTCAATAAAAAATTGAAATTAATATAAAACATCGAATTCAGACAATTATGGAAAATTTCTGAATTTCGTAACAAATTTTTTAAATACAATAATATTAATTTTTTTAATTACTGTAATTTGAATTATTTAATTTTTGCAATATAATTTCAACATGTTGTGTAAAAAATTTTTTTCAATTTCAAATAAGATTTAAAAATAATTTTTTTTAGAGGTTTTTGATAAAGTTGTTTATGATCAAAAACACATTTTTCGATTTGTAAGATATTTGATGAATCGACACCGAGTCATCTTTTTAGTGAATTTCGAAAATTATATTTTATGAATAATTTGAAATTATTTATTAAAAAAATATTTTTATTCAAAATTTCTAAAATCAGAAGAATTTTGAAACATTTAACAAAAACTTTGAAATTTTTAGAATTTTCGATTTTTGAAGTTGATTTTAAATTTCTGTTGAATTCTGGAAGATTCTAAAAATTTTAAAAAAATTATGAAAAATTAGATTTTTATAAAATTTTTAAAAATTTTAATTAGATTTCAAAAAATTATAAATTTTTATAAAATTTCAAAAAATTCCGTAATTTTAAAAAAATTATGGAAAATTATAAATTTTTATAAAATTTCAAAAAATTCCGTAATTTTAAAGAAATTATGAAAAATTAGATTTTTATAAAATTTCAAAAAATTTCGTAATTTTAAAATTTTAATTAGATTTCAAAAAATTTAAAAACTTTACAAAGTTCTAAAAAATTTCAAAATTGTTTATAAAATTTTGATTTTGTAATTTTTTACTAAATATTTTGATCATTTTGAAATTTTTGTAAAATTTTATAAAATTATTAATGATTTCGTAATTTTTCATTAAATTTCAAAAAAAAACATAATTTTCTTTAAAATTTGATGATTTTTTTGATTTCGCTAGATGTTAAAAAACTTCAAAAAATCCCAATTCTGAAAAAACAAAGTTATCAGTGTCGTTTTCGATTTCAAAATGTGTACCGCTGCTTATCAATTGCGAGTTCCGTTTAATTTTTAATCAATTTCGCAATTTTTATTTAAAAATAAAATCAAAAATAAATATCATTGTACATAAATCGACGAATAAATAACGTGGGACACAAGATCTAGGATTTTTACAAACTAAATAGAAATTAAAAGTTTTTTGCGTAATTTTGCACTTTTTAATGCAGAATTTAGACGTTTTTAAATTTAGAAAAAATTATAGAATAAGATAATCGAAATTGTGGATTCTGAATGTGAAATCAGGTTTGGAAATTATTTTTGAGAATCAGAAGAATGAAAATTTCTAAATTCTGAGGATTAATTTTCAATTCTGTTTTCAGAATTCTGGATTCTGAAGGTCAACCTCAATTCTGACTAGATTCAGAATTTCCGGATTTGAATATCAATTTTAATTCTGTTTTCAGATTAAAAATTTCCAAATTCTGAGGATTAATTTTGAATTTTGTTTTCAGAATTCTGGATTCTGAAGGTCAACCTCAATTTTCACTAGATTCAGAATTTCCGACTTTTGAATATCAATTTTAATTTTGTTTTCAGCTTCAAAATTTCCAAATTCTGAGAATTAATTTTCAATTCTGTTTTCAGAATTCTGGATTCTGAAGGTCAACCTCAATTTTCACTAGATTCAGAATTTCCGGATTTTGAATATCAATTTTAATTTTGTTTTCAGCTTCAAAATCTATGAGTCCAATTACCTTATACTATATACCTTTTTTGAAATTTAAAAACGTCTAAAATATTATTTCAGGATCATGTTCGAAAAAGTGCAAAATTAGTCAAAATGACCTTTACATAACAATTTGGATTTGTTGCAAGTGCCGCAAATTTTATACTTAATTTTGAGATAGTTGAATTTTATCTGAAGATCGGCAACGGCAATTTCGAGTTGATTAATTTTTTTTTCGTCTTGTTCTTGTTCTTTTTTAAGCATTTCGTTACGGTAAATTCTGGACCTTTTCGCAATCAAGTTTTTCCTCGCTTTTCTATCTTTTTCCGACAACATCATCTTTGGACGTCCCACCTGGAAAACAATAATTAAAAATCACAAAATTAATTTTACTGATTAATTTATATTTTTGTGTAAAAAGTTAAATATTGTCAGAATAATCCTATCATCATAAAAATTGTGATTTTTTAACAAAATGGTCCCGAGAAGAACATCTGAGAGATTTTAGAAACTAAAAGAAATTGTACTTTTGACTTTACGGGTAGTGATTTCGTAATCGGTACTTTACAAATACATTCTTCTTAGACAGATCCAGAACGTTCAGAATCGAAGTACACGAGGTTCAAAAACTTATTTACTTTCGAAAGTTAAGAGTTAAATATAAAAATACTGATATATATTTTGAGAAATTATTACAGTAACTCCAAGGCGGAGTTTTTTATCAGATTCTTATAAAAACAGAAATGAATGTTGTGACGAAACCGTCTCGATGTGGATTTTAAAACTCATTGGAAATTCTTGCGTGAAAATTTTGATTTTATGAGATGATTATTTCGCAATCATAAACGATTTCGAAATCGATGTTTTGAAGCTAAATTTTCTCTAAGAAAATCCAGAACGTTCGGAATTAAAATTATATAAAGTGCAAAATTTCCTGTTAATTCTCAAAAATTTAAAGTTGTGAAAATAATTTTAAAATTACGACACTACAGTATCCCCTGTATTACTGTAATCGTTTGAAAAATAAATATTGTCCTAAAACTCACATTTCCGGTTTTAGTCGTGACATCTGGAAGAACAATCAATTTAGAAGTATCAGGAATTTTTTTCTTTCTCGTTGTTTTTTGCTTTTTGGATATTCTTGAAGGTGAAAATGTAGAAGATGATGAAGATGAAGAAGATGAAGAAGATGAAGAAGAATCCGAAAATGAGCTTTGAACAGAACTCGGTGAAGAAATTGATTCTTCACAACTCTGTGGAAATCGATCAAAAATCACAGATTTGGTTTCAGATTCATTCGTTTCGAAAGGCCAACTCGGAGAACTTGGAAAACTCATAATATTCTGTGAGCCAGTAAGGTAAGAATCAAAGTTGTCTGTCTCCTCCGTTAGACTAATTCCACTGTCGACGGTCATTGCAGGAGAGTAAGCGATTGAAGTTTTTTCGTAGTAATTGTAAAATCCAGAAACATCACCCCCAACCATTGGATCGAAAGTGAAATGGGGTTCTGAGTAATCTAAATCGGAAATTGAATACAAAAAATGAGAATCTAAATCTGTAAATTCATTTTATAAAAGTATAAAATCAACAAATTTAGCATAATATCATCTAAAAAACAATTTTTCAATTTTACAGACAAAAATTTAATAAAAATCAAATTTCAGTAAAAATTGTATAGATAATGTTTGATTTTGAACGATTTTGGGAATTTTCTGAACACTATCCAAGGGTTAACACTATGATGAAAAAATTGAATAGTGTCTAGAAAATTCAGAAAATCGTCCAAAAGTGGACACTATCCAAGAATTAACACTATGATGAAAAAACTGAATAGTGTCTAGAAAATTCAGAAAATTGTCCAAAAGTGGACACTATCAGTACAATTTCTAGAGGATTTTGGGTTTAAAAATTTCTTAGATAAAGTACCGTAGTCGTAAAGTGAACTCACATTGATTCCCATCTTCAAAATCGTCCATCATTGTAGCCTCAAGAATACCGAAACCACCTGCCATATAGCCGAGAAGAGACTGCTGTCCTATCAGAGATTGGGTTTATATAGACCGCGACGCTCCTTTCATGTTAACATTGCACAAGAAAAAATAATTGCTGTCGACACGACGAATCCCATTGGTTCGTCCTGTCAAATCACCCGTTTTTTCACTATTTCGTCCGGTTTGTTTCATTTTGTAAGTGTTGTGTAATAAAAAAAATGTGATTAAATCTGAACAGTTTGGGAAATTTTATAGTGCAATTAACAAGTAAAAAAATCAATGAAATTTAATTTTTTCATGATGATGCATTCACTGATAAGTAAAATCGATTTTTGTTATTAAATTTGCAAGAATAAAATTTTTATTTGATTTTTCGCCTATGAGTCACTTCCAAGCCTCAGGCAATAATGATCAATATTGAGTAATATGATGAACGAAATAAATCAAAGTCGTTTCAAACTTAAATTTTTTTTGATTGATAGTCCCAAATCGAAGTATTAGAATGATCAAAACACAAACAATACTTATTTTCAGATTTCAAAAAATACAAAGAAAATTTTCGAAAATTGCGATTTTTAAAATTTTTTAAACAAAAAATATAATTAAAATTTATAAATATTTAAAAAATACGAAATTATTTTTAAAAATAAAAATATTTAAAAAATTCAAAATTATTTTTTTAAATTTTATTATTTAAAAAAATAAAAATATTTTAAAAATTCAAAATTATTTTTAAAATTTAATTATTTAAAAATTTTAAATAAATTTTACCGTAATAAAATCATTTTTTTCAAAATTTAAAAATTGTTGAAATTTTATTTTCGTTGAGATCCGGTAAATCCAATTTAAAAAAATACAAATTCAAAATCAATAACAAATTTAAAAAATAAATCTGAAAGTCGAGGTCAGGCTTTTTCGAAAGCCAGTAACTGATGAAATAAGGCATGATACAGTTCTCCAACATTATTCACAGATAAAATTATTTTTAATTTTAAAAAAATTTCAGAATTTTCAACATATCGAGTTATCACTGGTCCGGGAAACGATGGTCGGTCTGGAGGGGGTTTCCTTCCGGGGGCCTGTTGTGAAGCTGAGTTTCTTACTGTTGGGGCCGTAGGAGGATCTTCTTCGATCCAGTACGTTTACTGATATCGTATCTGAAAATATTAATTCATAAATCCTTCAATTTCTACAGTAACTTCAATAAAAACAATTTTAAAAAGTATTAAATTCAATTATTTTTTACTAAAATTGACTAATGTTCAAAATTCGAAAAAAAAATTAAATTGTTCGTTTTTGGCCTTGACGTAAAAGATGAATTTATTAATTTTGAAGCGCAACAACTCAGCTCAAATTTATTATTTTTAAATAAAATCTTTTTTACAATCTAGTCGAGATCTTGTTACATCTATTGAGTCTAAAAAGTAATTTTAAAAATACTCAAAAATCACCAAAAACCGATGTTAAAAAAGGAGTAAAATTAATATTTCTGTCATAACTAAACTTTAATGTAACATAACTTGATTAAAAGCTATTATTTTTAAATAAAATCTTTTTTATAATCTAGTCGAGATCTTGTTACATCTATTGAGTCTGAAAAGTAATTTTAAAAATACCCAAAAATCATCAAAAACCGATGTTAAAAAAGGAAAACTATTTTTCATATCGAGACCAAAGTTAACCAACTTAGTTTTTTTGTTTTATTATCCACAAAACTCACCTAATTTCTCGTGGACTTTCTTCTGAGCCAGACTGAATAACCGATTTCTGAAGTGTTTGGAGCAGAGACAGAAGAGGATAAAGTTAGAAGCCTTTCCAAATATCACCAAAGTACTGCAAACGAGAGTGATATTGTACCAACTGCTGGGATTTCCACTGTAGACAGTTTGAAGAAGATGAACAACAGCACTAGGTCCGTTGGTGACAGTGAACATCGTGACGATCAACGCTACAGTCAACGTCACTCTTTGTTCTGTTTTGTGATGTTTCAGGGCGTCCACACAAGGCCTAAAAACGTAAATTACAGTAATTAACGCAATTTCGAACTATTTTACTTTGTCATGTCGTCTCCTTTTAGCAGCAAATTGTGGGATCGTTGCCTGAGGGCACAAAGCAGAAGACAATTGAGAGCTGTGAGGAGGATGATGGGACATATGATCAGCAAGATGACGTTGAGGAGGATTGAGACGTCTATGAACTGTTGGAAACTTTGAGAATGAGGATTCGTTTGATTCCCGAACCAACGTCTAGAAATTTATCATTTTAAAATTTGAAAAATTTAATTAAAATTATTTTTTAAATTTTGCAAAAACTAAATTAAAAAATTAAAATTATCGAAAAAAATAAATTTTAAATATTTAAAAATTTTGTAGAAAAATCGATAAATATTTTTGTATTTTTCAATCAAAATTATGAAAGTGATTTTTCAAAAATATTTCATTTTTGTCAAAGTTGTTCATCAAAGTTCAAAGTTGAGACGTAAAATTTTCGTTCTAAGATATGACTTGAGTGTCATATTTTGATTCCAAAAATCCAGATAAATTTTAAGTTTCAATTTAGAAAAAACAACTTTTTGGAAAATAAAAATTTACAAATGTTATTTTAACAAAAAAATTTAATTTTTTAAATTTCGAATTTTAACGATTAACTTAGATTTTGAAATTTATTTTTTTTTAAACTAATATTCAAAAAATTTAAATATTAAATTTTGATTATTAATTTTAAAAAAACAACTTTTTGAAAAATAAAAATTTGCAAATGTTATTTTAAAAAAAAATTTAATTTTTTAAATTTCGAATTTTAAAGATCAACTTTAAAAAAAATAAATTTTAAAATCTGATTAATATTCAAAAAATTTAAATATTAAATTTTGATTATTAATTTAGAAAAAACAACTTTTTTAAATTGTTAATTTTTCTAAGAAAATCCAATTTTTTCGATTTTGAATTTTAAAAATCAACTTTGAAAAAAATAAATTACTAATTTTGAAACCAAAATTTAACATATTAATTATACGAATTTAATTTTTTAACAAACTTACGGTTGATTTACTGGTAGACATTTGGAATACAACTGTGTTCCTCTACAGTATGACCTGACGAGACATGTATGAGCCACGTGTTGGTAAGCAGTGAAGATCCCCGGAAAAATCACAATTGTCCCGATGAGTAACTTTATTTTGTACCCCGCCACATGACTTCTGATGTACAATGGATGTTTGATCCCTATTAATCTATCTGCGCAAACAGCGATCACACACCTGGAAGATTACTGTATTTCGAAAAAGTTGTTTGAAATTTACCAAATCGCGACAGCACTGGACCAGTTTGCGAAGGACAGAAGATGGACCTTCGTGTGGAGGTAGAACCACCGGAAATAGTAGTTAAAAGTAAATAACGGATAATTTGCAAGGGCGTTCGGCAACAGTAAAGACAAAAAAATTATGTCAGCGATCGCCAATGTTGCCAGGAACGTATTTGCTCTGAAATTACAGTAATCCAAAAATATTTGAAATTAATCTAACCTGCTTCTCATGTTTCTATTTAGTAAAACAGTAAGATTCAGAGCGTTTCCGAGAATTCCGAAAATAGCCAAAAACGGAAACAGATATCTTTGGAGGTATTTTTCGACTTCTGTCCCGTGCATCTGCATCTGGGCCTCCGTCAGACATATCGAGGACAGATTCGGCGGCATCCTGGGGACTGCAACTGAAAAAACGAATTCCGATTGGTTAGGTACTGTAGCCTCCGATATGGACCTGGAAATTAATCCAAAATTAAAAATCCAAAAATTATCAAACACGAAAAAAATAAAAATTATTTCGAAATAAATTTTCAGAATCTTTGGAAAATTTAAAATCTCAAAGGTTTACTAAAATGCGGTCAAAAGTTTAACAATAATTTTAAAAATTTAGAAATTTATTGGATTTTAGGAAATTTATAAAATATTTAAAAATTCTGAAATTTTCAAAAATTTTTAAAATAAACAATTTTGGAATTTGTTGAAATTTCATAAAAATTTTCAGAATCTTCGGTTGGATTCTAGGATATTTGAAAATTTCCATAAAGCTTCAGAAGATTCAAAAATTCTCCATTGGATTCTGGAAAAATTTTAAAAAAAGATTTTTAAAAATTTTTATTTTCGAAAATTTCTAAATTTTTATTTTCAAAAATTTCTAAATTTTTAATTTTAAAAATTTCTAAATTTTTATTTTCAAAAATTTCTAAATTTTTATTTTCAAAAATTTCTAAATTTTTAATTTTAAAAATTTCTAAATTTTTATTTTCAAAAATTTCTAAATTTTTATTTTCAAAAATTTCTAAATTTTTCCATCGGATTCTGGAATGTTTAAAAATTTTATAAAATCTCAGAATCGTCCATTAGATTCAGGAAGGATTTCGGAAATTTTAATTTTATAAAAAACTTCGAAAAACCGAAATCCCGTGGTGGCAAATTAATTTTGTCTTTTCCGAGGGTAATCTGGTGTCCCGGAGTTCATTCCACAAACGCCCAATAAAAATCCGGAAAAATGCAATTCGAACAAGTTTGGAAATTTTCAAAAACATTCAAAAACAAATTTAAAGTGTAAATAACTTTGAATTTAATTTTTGTAAAATCTCGCTTCAGAAAAAAAAAACAAAATTTCTCACGAAAAAAAAAATTAAAAATTATACTTTTTTTAAAGTTCAAGCCCTCAGGGAACAAGGCATATCGTCCTCGGGGAAAACACAAAACACAAATTTTAACAACGTAATTTTTTGATTTTTGTCGTTTTAGGATTGGAAAATATAATTTGAAACCAATCATGAAAAATTTTCGAAAATTGGAACTCCGGTTTTGTTTCAGGTTTCAAGTTGGTTATCCATGCAAAAAAATCTTGAAAAAAATAAAAAAAACAAAAAAAATAAAAATTTAAAAAAAGTTTAAAAAAATAAAAATGTAAAAAAAATTAAAAATTTTAAAAATAAATATGTAAAAAAGATATTTCTAAATTTAAAAATTTAAAATTAGAATTTTCTAAAATTTAAAATTAAGTTTAAAAAATCAAAAATTTAGTAGAATTTAAGATTTTTAATTTTCAAAAAATTAAATTTTTTAATTTTGTTCTAAATTTAAAAATTAAATAAATAAAAAACTGTACAGATGAAGTTTCTTCTAAAAAATTAGAAAATTTAAATAAATTTTCAAAGAAATTAATTAAAATTAAAAACAAAAATTTGATTGATAAAATTAAAAAATGAGAAATTATAAACTGGTAATATTGGAAATACATAAATTATAAAAAGTCGTCTCAGGACCGAGATTTTTAAAGAAATTATCTCACCACGAAAATTATCAAAAAAATAAAATTGTCATAAAAGTAGTTTATTTTTTAAAAAAGTCGTCTCAAGACCTAGATTTTTAAAAAGTCATCTCACCACGAAAATTATCAAAAAATAAAATCGTCATAAAAGTAGTTTATTTCTTAAAAAGTCGTCTCAGGACCGAGATTTTTAAAGAAATTATCTCACCACGAAAATTATCAAAAAAATAAAATTGTCATAAAAGTAGTTTATTTCTTAAAAAGTCGTCTCAAGACCTAGATTTTTAAAAAAAGCCATCCCATCACGAAAACTTAAAAATTGAAAATCAAAACTATATTCGAGTTCAACATCATACTGTAGCTGCAAAACCGGTGAATTTGCAGAATGACGACTAAAAAGAAATCAAAAAAGTAAAAGCAAACCAAATCCGAGAATTCTCAAGTTTTTTTGTCTATGAAATTTGAGAAGGTGCAAGAAACATTTCATTTTTCCTCGACTCGTCCTCGAATAGATCGACGGATAACGTGGACGGAATAAATAACAAGGATCAAAGACAAACAATTACATTCTAATTATCGTAGTAAATGACGAAAATTCAAAATTTACTTTTCTTCAAAAAATAAAATTTAACTTTTTTAAATAAAAATTAAAAAATTAATTTTTTTCAAAAATTTAAAAATTAAAATATTAAAAAAATTAAAAATTATATATTTAAAAAAAATTATTTTTTTAAATAAAAATTTAAAAAAATTTTTTTCAAAAATTTAAAAATTATAAATTATTTTTTAAATAAAAATCAAAAAATTTAGAAATTTATTTTTTTTCAAATTAAAAATTTATATTTTTCAAAAAAAGATTAAAATTTATGTTTTCTAAAAATTGAAAATTAAAATAAATGTGTTTTATGAGAATTTAAAAATGTAACTAAATACACTTATTTTTAATCACCAGGAAATGAGAAAAACAAAAATTACCAAATTTAAGTGTCGAAAAATAAAAGTTTATTTTTGGAAAATTTTATAATTTTTAAATTTTTGAAAAAAAATCAAAAATAAATTTTTTCAAAAAAAGTGGTGATTACGAAATCGGAAAAATCAAATTCGAACTAAAATATTTCAAAAAATCGACTTGGAGTTCATCTCTCACCTTAAGGGTTACTTTGTGTTTTTATTTTTACAGTAAAAAAACCAACGAAAATATTCTAAAATAATTTCCACTCAGGACCAAGTAAAAAATGTTCAAAAAGATTTTTTCGGTCCTGACTGGAAATAATAAAAAAATGCTATTCTTTTTTTTCCACTCAGGACCAAGTAAAAAAATGTTCAAAAAAAGATTTTCTCGGTCCTGAGTGGAAATAATAAAAAAATTTATTCATTTTTTTCTACTCAGGACCAAGTAAAAAAATGTTCAAAAAAATCCTTTCGGTCCTGAGTGGAAAAAAATGTTATTCGTTTATTTTCCACTCAGGAGTAGGAAGTTCTTTTTTGAAAATTTTTTACTTGGTCCTGAGTAGAAAATATTTATTTGATTTTATATGGATTAAATGACGTTTATGGTTTGGAACTTTTATAATTAATATTTTTATTTTTTGTTAAAGTTAAATTTTTAAAAAAATCCATTTTTTGTCAAATGTTTGAAATTCGACCAAGTTGATCCAGGAGGACTTTTGGATAACTTTATTCGTTTAATTTTCGAAGGTAAATTTGGTAATTCAGAAAAATTCGAATTAATTCCAATTTTCGTCCTGGAAACTGATGATGAAAAAACACATCCTTGGACAAGTCATAAAAAATTAAAGAAATTTTAAATTAACAATTCTTAAAATTCTTGAAAATCATTAAATTTTTAAAATTAAAAATTTTCAAAAATCAAAGAATTTTTAAATTTAAAATTTAAAAAAACTAAAAATTAAAGAAATTTAAAAATTAAAATTAAAAATTTTTAAAATTGAAGAAATTTTAAAAAATTTTAAATTACGGTAATTTTGATTTTTAGAAAACTCTGAAATTTCATTCAGATCATAGATCAAATTTTTTTAAATAAAAAAATCAAAAATCTCAATGAAAAAAATTTTTTATTTACTATAAAAATTGAATTTTTTTAGAAATTCGAAGATTTCCAGAATTTTGTCATTCTGAATTTTGAAAAAAACTTTTGTAAGTTTGGTTTGCACTTGGATTGTTGCAGATTTAAGAGCTCTTGTGAAATCCGTGAACAAGGAAAAATAAACACGGAAGTCCAATATTCACATAATTCCACATGGACCTAAAAATAAAGACAAAAATAAATTTTCCCTGGAGAATAAAACTCGAGATTTTAAAAATTAAAAACTTTAAAATGATTAATTTTAAAAATAAAAAAATAAAAAAACAAAAATGTTAAAAAATTTAAAAAATAAAAATATTAAAAAATTAAAAAATTAAAAATAAAAAAATTTTAAAATTTCAAAATTCTAAAATTTCAAAATTTAAATATTAAAAAAATTAAAAATTTTAAGATAATTAATTTTAAAAATTTAAATATTAAAGGAATTTTAAAATTTACTTTTTTTTATTTAAAAAACTTTAAAAATAACAATTTTTGTTTTAAAAAAATTTAGAATTTTTTTATTTTTAGAAATTTTCTTCTTTTGAAAGAATATTTTTAATCAAAAATATTTTAAAAGAAACCGCTAAAAGTGAATTAGTCAAATGCTACTTTTCTAACTTGACCTTTGAGAAATTTCTCTAAAAAGTCAACAAAAATAGAACCACATGTCTATTGTTGCCTCAGGCTAACGATGAGCTTGATGAGGTAAGATCTGTGTTAATTTTTGAGTGAAAAACAGGTGTTAAATAAATTTGTGTCGAAATCAAAGAAATCCGATTGATAAATTTTGATTTTTCAGTCACGATGGTGTCGTTTAAGTCCGAAAAATAATTTAAATAATTTTTTTTGAATAAATTTCTCCAAAATCTAGGTTTATTTTTCTTCTATTTTTTAAATAAAAACTTCAAAAATTATAAAAAATATCAAAAATATTTTTCGTTTCAGGACCAAAATCGGACTTAAATGATATTAATTTTTTTATTTTTAAAATAAATTTCGAAAAATAATTAAATTTCATTTTTTTATTTAAAATTTTTAAAAAACTTGAAAAAATTGAAAATATTTTTCGTTTCAGGACCAAAATCGGACTTAAATGATGTTAATTTTTTTATTTTTAAAATAAATTTCGAAAAATATTTAAATTTAAAAAATTGAAAATGTTTTTCGTTTCAGGACCAAAATCGAACTTAACCAATGTCAATTTTTTTTATTTTTTAAATAAATTTTGAAATATCTGTTTCATTTTTTAACAAATATCAGAAAAATAAACAAGATATTTTAAGTTATCAACAACATCATTAAAAAAATAAAAAATCACATAAGAGTTGAATTATGTTCAATTTTGGCTCTGACTCGAACGATATTTTCAAAAATAAACTTTTTTGAACTGAAGTTGCCATCTTCGTCTATTATATATGAAAAGCATTCAAAATCCATAAACAATAACATTAAAAAATGAAACTATCGGTTGAGACCAAAAAATGGACTACTTTTTAAATTTTTTTGAGAATTGTCGATAACGGACACTCAACAAAAATTTTGGAACTTGTTCTTCAATCTGATATTTTTATTCTGCAATCAGAAGTTCAGATGGCGCGAATGGCAAAGTGGTGTTGAGCGCCGTTTGCCATTGGGAGGGTTGCGGTTTCGAACCTATGGACGTGTCTCGTGTGTTGTTCAATCTAGTTGTTACTTAAGAGTGGAAGACGATGGGGGTATATACAGCAAACATGTAAAAGTGGTTCTAACCTCGAAAAAGTTACGTCAAAGCTTGCAACCCAAAGTAGTGGATAGAACTAGAGAACTATGAGCTAAGCATGCTCTTCGAAGATCACCGATGTGAGCATCAGTGATCAAATAGAGATACTCTGGTCCATCCTGCACTTAAAACTGTAAACCTATTTGTTGAGCATGGGGTTTTTTTTATCTTTTTTAATACAAAGCTTTTACAATCCCGAGAACGATGACAGCGACTATAGCTCGCGCCATTCAGACATGATAGAATTTCAAAAAAATTAGTTTTCTTAACAAATTTCGAAATTAAAAAACCAACTCATTTCTCAAAATTCATCTCGATAATTATTAATTTTAAATTCCGCAAATATACTTTTAAAACAAAAGTTAATTTCCCAATTTTTAAAATTTTCTAAAAAAATCAAAAATTCCTTAAATTTTTTGCATTTTAGTTGAAGTGAATTTTTAAAATTTTTAAGGAAATTATGAGTTTTGAAACTACTTTTAGTGTATACGTAATAAAGTTTTCAGTTAGGATAAAGACAACCACACAAAAAGAGTATGTTGAAACGACTCTAATGTATCGAATGCATTATATTTAATCTATCGATGCATTAAATATAGTATATCGACACATTGGATATAATGCACCTCATAAATCAAAATTGTTTTAAGATATTCATGCATTAAATATAATGCAGCAACATCATATTTAATACATCGATACATTGATTTATGAGGTGCATTATGTTCAGAGTTGTTTTAATATACTGGTACCTCATATACAATACACCGATGTCATAATTAATACATCGATGCATTGGATATAATGCACCTCATACATCAGAGCTGTTTTAAGATATCCATGCATGAAATATAATGCAGCAATATCATATTTAATACATCGACATATTAAATACAATTCATCTGGTAAATCAGCCATGTATCGATATATTGAATACAATCCACCGATATCGTAATTAATATATCGATATATTGAATACAATGTATCTGGTACATCAGAGCTGTTTTACGATGTCCATAAATTATATATCGTGTACCTATTTTGTGTGCAGTACTTGAGTAATTCCGGGATGAAACAAATTATGCAATTTAAATATAACGAATGAGGGAGTCCAATTTTAATGAGTTTTCCTGCTTACAGTACTTGGGATTTATTAAATTTTTATGCAACCTTAAAAACTATGAACACAGTATAACCTACAAGTTGTGGTCCTGACTGGAAAGTTCCGAAAATTCCCCTCAAGACAATTTTACAACTAATTTTTGATTTTCGTTTTTTACAGTATGATTCAGAATATTTTAGATATCTTTAGAATCACGTAAATGCTAAATTACACAAGTTGTGGTCCTGACTGGAAAGTTTCGAAAATTCCCCTCGAGACAATTTTACAACTAATTTTCGATTTTTATGATGACATAATAATAATAATTTCAAATTAATGAAAAATGGACGAAAATGACATACAGTATCTTCGGAAATCAGACAATTGATTTCTACAGTATACAATACTAAAATCAATAAATTTCGCAATTTTTCTTTGAAAACTAAAAAATTGAAAAATCTAGAAAAGCACTTAAAAGAATTCTGACTTAGTTGATGAAAAAATTTCTTCCAAGTTGATGGCCAAACGACCGGAAACTCCTTGCAGAAATAAAAGATTTTAAAAATACCCTTCGGCGGATGTCCATGTCTCCAGAAACTATTCCGTCAAAGGTAATGTTTGCGAAAATCCAAAAACATGAAAGATTTTCGATTCAAAAATTTCTGAATTTTTAAAATTTTAAAATTTCTAAATTTCTTTATTTTCTAAAATTTCCGAGATTTTTTATTTCCTAAGATTTCTGAATTTTTTTATTTTCTAAAATTTCTGAATTTCTAAATTTTTAAATTTCTTTAATTTCTGAATTTTTTAATTTTAAAAATTTCTGAATTTTTTTAATTTCTAAAATTTTACAAAATGTCTAAAAATGAGATTACTGTCAAAAACGGAAGTCGTTCAGAAGACGTGGGAGATTTATATGGCGTTTTCAAATGTCACAATAAAAATAAAAATAAACTATATTACTGTAAAATCCATATTTGTAACTATATTTAACAAATGTGAAAATAACTTTTTACATTTCATTCAAATAAAAAAATCATTAATTTTCATTAAAAAAAATAAAAATTTTTAAATTAAAAAAATTCGAAAATTTAAATTTAAAAAAAAATAAAAATTTTTAAATTAAAAAAATTCGAAAATTTAAATTTTTTAAATTTCAAATATAAAGTTGAAAATTTTTTAATTTAAATTAGAATTTTTTCTATCAAAACAAAATTGAAATCAAGAAAGGTCAAAGAAGACCGGGACAATCTTCTTTATTCTTCCAATTAGTCAAAATAGAAAAAAAATAAATTTAAAAGCTCTGTAGCAAAATACACACATTTCGAACAAGATAAACGTCATTCGGAACAATCTTCCAAAGTATATACAAAAATTAAAAAACTATTCAAAATCGAAAAATTAATATTTATTTTAAAAATTATTTTTAACTTTTTTTAAAAATTAAAAAAATTATTTTTAACTTTTTTTAAAAATTAAAAAAAATTATTTTTAACTTTTTTTAAAAATTAAAAAATTCTTCCCGAGACCTAAAAGGACAAAAATTAGTTTTTGTCTCGAAGAGAAAATTATATTTTTCTTTATCTTGAACGGAATTTTATTAATTTAAAAAACACTAAAATTAATTTTTGTCTCGAATAGAAAATTGTTGTTTTTTAAATTAACAAAATTTTATCCAAGATGAAGAAAAATATAAAGTTAATTTTCATCTCAAAAAAAATTATATTTTTTTGATCTTGGATAAAATTTTGTTAATTTTTAAAAAAAGTAAAAATAGTAAAGTTAGTTTTTTGTCTCGAAAAGAAAATTAGTATTTTTATTTTTTTAAAAAATAAAAAAATTCCGTTCAAGATAAAAAAATAAAAATAGTAATTTTTCTTTTAAAACAAAAACTACTTTTATAACTTTTTTAAAAATAAAAAAACTTCATCCAAGATTAAAAAAATATAAAGTTAGTTTTTTGTCTCGAAAGGAAAATTAGTATTTTTTTTATCTTTTTCAATAAATTTAAAAAAATTCCTCCTGGGATCCGAAAGGGCAAAAATTAATGTTTTTTTCAAAGACAAAATTACTATTTTTAACTTTTTAAAAAAAATTCTGTTCAAGACCGAAAAATTAAAAAACTGATTTTTTTTAAATTTTATGATTTTCAAAAATATTTTATTTCAAATCATTGGTTTTCACTGTTTCGGAATCCATCTGAACCCTCGGGCGATTTGTGTTTTTAGAGTTCTTTGTTAAAAATCCAAAAATCTATTTTCTCCAAAGTTTCAAAAATAACTAAATTAAATTAATTTTAAGTTCCAATTTTTATTATTTTTGACAGCTTTCAATTTTTGAATTTTTTAGAAAAAGTAAAAAAAATCAAAAATTAGCTCAACTGTCCAAAAATGATTAAAACCGAAATTTTAAAGTGTCTAATTTCCTGTTTTCGGACCAGAGGAAGTAATGCCAACTTCTGACCCTGCAGAATTAGATCTCCTTTTTTGGCAATAAAGTTCGATGGACATTTTTGAAAAGTAAATACCAACTTGATCAGAAACCAAACGTGAAGTTTAAAAAGTGGAAAAAAACAGTAAATTTCATTATAAAAAAGTTTTGAAAAAATAAAAATTAATTTTTTTACAGTAATGTGAAAATTTAAATTTTTTTACAGTAATCTGAAAAAATAAAAATTAATTTTTCTACAGTAATATGAAAATTTAAATTTTTTTACAGTAATCTAAAAAAGTTAAAAATTAATTTTTTTACAGTAATCTGAAAATTTAAAATATTTACAGTAACTTAGAAAACACATTTTGCAAAAATCAAAATTAGGTTTTTTGGAAAAAAAATAATATTTGTATTATTTTTGATGAGATATTTTTAAATAAAAACCGATAAAAAAAGTTTAAAAAGAAATTCGAAAACGACAGAATGGAAGCTGTTGAAAGCGACCTTCGAACTCAGCTTCGAACGTTGAAGTCATTCCTGTTCAAATTCGACAGCTAGGTTCCGAAATTTACGCAATTTTTAATTTGGATAAAAATAAATAAAAAAAATATTTTTAAAGTTATTTTTAAATTCCATATAAAAACAAAAAATAAACAAGTACATAAAATTTAAAATTTAAAATTTACAAAAATTTACAAAATGGTCTCGACGCGATTTTTGATTATTATTAAAAATCGAATTTCTAGGGTAGACTTTTAATTCCAGTACCGAGAATTATAAAAATCGAAATCAGCAGTCTGCTTGCAACATTAGGGCAGATCACTTAATAAGTTTAGTTTCATTTATGAAAATCCCAAAATCAGCAGTCTGCTTGCAACATTAGACTAGCTTACCAATTGCTGTCCAAAAATCCAACTTTTATTTTGGTTTTTTACAAACCTCATCATTAATTTACAAAATTTAAAAATTTATTTTAAAAAATAAAAAAATTAAAAATTAAAATAAAAAATTTAAATTTAAATATTTAAAATATCATACTATTATAAAAGACAGAAGTGGTTTGTGCGGAAATTCAAAAAAAATTAATAACAAAGCCATTTTGCGATAGGGATTTTTTTAATTGTTGATTTTCTTTAAGTTCATATTGAGGCCTTTGGAGTAATATAAAAATCACTGAAATCCTATCGGGATTTACGTGGATTTCCTAATTTGATTACGAAATTCGGTGGGGTGGTCAATTTATAACGAGCGCGTTTTTTGCATTTTTGGCGCAGTGGTCTGCGCGCTGCCTTGAGAAATTAGTATGCCTGTGGTTCGATCCCTCACACGAACAAATCACTTTTTTTTTGTTGTTGTCTATCCACATTTTATACCTTCGATATAACTAAGCTATTTTTTGCGAGGATGTGAGAGTATGAAATAAGGACAGAGTAATTGTTATTACTTAGTTACTGTATTAGTTTTAATTTTAGTAATGAATGAGAGAATGGTCAGAATTTTTGTTCCAAATGAGAATGGAAATTTGGAGAATGAAAACGGGAAATTAGAGGTCCCGTAAGAATTATTAGGTGTAGGAAATATTGTGAAAGATGTTTTCGAAGACATCAACGCAATAGAAGATATGGGAAATGTTGATCGAGTAATCTTAACACCGGGAAATCTTGACTCATTAAGTATTAATAACAATAGTGTTGCGCGATTTTTTGGGGAAGAGAAACTTTGCAAAGCATTGATGATATCGATTATGACGATGGAAATAATGGAAACAACTTTCCATTAGGATTTTTAAACAGTTCAGCTCCTATCGAATATCCTCCACATGAATTATATTTAAGAAAATAAGCTATTGTGATACTTCTTAGAAACTTAAGAGTTAAAAAAAGCTTATGCAGTGGAACAAGGTTAATTATAAATCATATGGGTAGGCATATTATTAGTTGTAAGGTTATAATAGGAATTAATGAAGGAAAGTATGTAATGCATCTCAAAATTCCATTTATATCTCGAAGCAATGCTAATTTTCGATACTTATGGGTTATACGCACACAGGTCTTGGCGCAAAAAGTTTTAGTGAATTTTAACATATATTGTTAGATGAAGTAACAATTTCAAATAAAAATACAAACAATATCGCGAGATATAGTTAAGTTAGATTTAAGTTTCTTGGACTGAACTTAGGCTTGGGATTAGGTTTAGATTAAGCTTGATTAGGATATGTGCGTATATCCCATAAGTACCCAATTTTCCTATCAAATTTAGAAGAAGACAATTCTTTATCAGATTAGCATTTGCTATGATAATTAACAAAGGTTAGGGATAGATCTTTAGTTTAGTTAAACTCTATTTATCTCAATTTTCTCACATGAACAGTTATACAGTATGTCGCGAAAAGCTGTATCTTCCGATCATAACTCGCTTCACAGTTATCGTATTGGGACTGAATACTATAACTATTCAGAGCTCTTTTATGTCTATGATTTGAGCTCACGTGCATTCGCCAAAATCTTTTCCTTCAGAAGTTCTGACATAAAAGATAAACTTTCCGGCACAAAAATTTAGGTCTTTAAATATTGATAAATGGTGTGTAGAATGGGGGTAATGGGACCGATAGATTCTCAATCTAATATCAAAATCAAGGGTTAGACTTTAGAATCCAGAGATTCGGAGTCCTGGATTTTAAAGTTTGAAAAGTCATAACCCCATTAGATGAAGTTCAATTAACTTTATTTCCTTTTAAAATCATATCTATCTTCAGAGATCTCCAACTTTTCTTTGGACACTGATTTTTGAAGTCGTGTCTCAAGGGGAATTCTGAAGTCTATTTTCCTGTGTTTTTGTTTATTAATATCTAACTAAACAGTAAGATCATTAAGGTTCCCTATAATGCAAAATAGGATGCGATATCAGTGTTGTGTCCGAAAAAATCTGCATCAGAAAAAATACTTTTGACCATTGTTTGAGAAGTTAAGAATAGCATTTTGTTAATCAAGAAATTACTTATTGGAGATGAAAAATGTTGATTATAGGGTTTTTAGCAGTTACGGAATTCATTGGTGATGGGGTTTTTAACTTAGAATCCCGGAGTCAAGGGTTTAAAATTTAAGAAAAGGATGTAAATGAATGATCAATTATAGGGTTTTTAGGTGTGCAAATAAAGAAAATGATAAGGTTCTTGGGTTAGGACACCGGGGATGGGAGTATGGAGATAATCGAGTACTAATATACATAAATTCGACAATAAATCACTAATGAGTGAGCAAGTGTAGGGTTTCCTGGCATCAGAAATTCACTGATGTTGACATTAAGTCAAAACCTCAGGGTAAGGCTATTAAAAGCCCAGGTTAACTCATAAATATATGGTAAGATATCGGATTTTCCAGCATAAAGAATTCAAAAATGAAGTTATTTTCGCTCTAGGACCACTACTAAGTGGCTTTTCTAAGTTAGGGTAGAAAACTAAACTATAAAGAGAGCACTCGAAGGGATAACTTGAATATCAGGGATCATAGAATACTATAGAAAGTGAGTCAGACCCTCAGTAGTCTGGTGTGTGATACATGTTTATTGTCTGTGTCTTATTATTTTCAGTAAAGATTAATAATATTCTTTCTATTTCTATCTTAACAGTAGTCTTACAGAGAATTTTATTATTTCACTATTTCGATGTGGGAAAACCTGTTTTGAAGCACCAAGATAGTTCTACAGTGAAAATAACTTGATTTTCGAATTTAAAAAATTCAATTTCCTGACCCCGTACCCCCTTACCCTAAGGTTCTGACTCGAAGGTTTTAATACTAATGAATTTTTCATCAAAGTATCCCATTTTTCATTATTTAACCACAACCTATTCTCAATTTCTAAATTTTTGTGTCGGAAAGTCAAAAATTACGTAGAATGCGTCTTAAAGTAGTTTTATTGTCGTGATGTTTGTTATTTAGCTATTGTCTAAACTTTGTGATGAAAAGAAATACAATCACTACTTATAAATTCATAATAGCATAAGCAAAAAATTTTGCAAAGCCTGCCGTAGGGAAGCTTCGTCGCTTATATTAAAATATGATATAATGTACAAAATTTAAATAAGTGTACATAAATGTTAAATTGACCAAAGATATTCTGAAGAATAAAAGTGACTTCTTTTAACAGCAAAGGGCCCGCCAAAGGCGGGCTACCTTTGCTTGTAATTCAAAAGCCGAGGTCCTTTGATACTTTACTTTAAATAGTAGCTTATACGGTCCTGGAAGACTGAATAACAAATCTTTTTAAGAATGAAACCCATGAAATAAGGAATGTCATAAAAAAGTTTAAAATTTGAAGAGTACCGATTTCTGAGACTTACTGATATAACATTTGGAGGATGTTTGAGAAGGTAAAATGACAGAAGTTCTTTGTAGTCATCTAGGACAATCAAATTGCTCCTGATGATATTAAGTTATACAATAGAGTAATATATAATAGGCCATTGAAGATATATAAGTACATATGGTCATTTTAAAAATCATTAGTCTTTTCTAACATGCGAAGTTTATAGTATTCACGAGATCTATTCTGTTGTGAAATTCCAATAAGAAATAATAAAAACAATACAACTAAATACACTTGTTGTAAGATGTCAAATCACTAGTTACTCTAATAATGAAGCTTATGTTCGAAAGTTTATATTTCGATCATTAACTAGTCTGATCAATATCATTGTCAAATTGGGACTATTAAAAGTAAAATTGTAGTACCTGTTTTTGAGATAGTTCACGAATGCTCTCTGCAGAACACTGTTGAACATAATGGACTTGAAGCAATGTTTCATATATGAAAAGTTAATTTTACTCATTTTTAGACTTCCCTTGTTAAGAAATTCTTCGACTTTAAGAAGACTGTCCAAAGTTCTCGACAAAGAAGGGATCCGATATTCAGTTCCCAGCCATATGAGTCTATAAGGACAGATAAATGGAGGAAGATCTTTGAAATTAACTCCCGAATCAGGAAACATTTCATCTGCACTCTGTTGAATTCTGTTCTCTTTATGGAAAACATCTCGATCTTCTTTCACATAGAGTTTCCTCCTTTTCAATTCCAAAATAGTGATTTATTTTCAAATAAGCATGAAAGTCTATCTTGTTGATTTTGCTAAATTTATCCTATTCACTATTTCTTAGAAATTTGTGCTTGATTATGTGGATGGAAATTGGACAATTGTTGGTGTTACAATATGGCTTGGAAGTGAACGATTTTTTATTTTTATATTTTAAATGATTGTTAATGAGATCATTATGGATATTTTGAGAGTACAGTTATTGCTGAACATTCTGGAACGAAAAAGTTAGGGCACTTTCTAAGGAAATGAACTTTTTGATAATTTGAATTTCAATCCTCTTTCTGAAACTATCATATAATTGTTATTAAATAGGAATTAACTGGGGAATTCAAATAAACTTTGATAAGGTTGAAAACATAGCACTGGAGGAATTGATGGATTTCAGAGAGGAATTAGAGAAGATATTCTGAACTCGATAATTTTGTTAATTTTTGATATCAGGAACTGAATCAGAAATTCCGAAAAATCGAAATCAATAATCATAATGAATTTGAGAAAGTTCCTGCATATCTCTACCTCACAGAAAAATTGAAATTGAAATGGAGATGGAAAAGGCTAGGTGTCAGGTATTCTTCCTGATTTAAACTCCGAGGGGAATTCATTTGATAAGATTTACTGTAATGTATAAAAGAAAAAGATTATGGATTGATGAATGAAATAATTTGTTACAGATATATCCAGTGCTAAAGAGACTCTTCTGTTACACTGATAATATTAGATACTCCATAGATCGTGAAAAAAATACTTATGAAGGAGATCTTTTCCAGAGATCTTAGTGGGAATGAAACAATGGCTTCGTTAATTGAATAACTGGTCTCTGATGCAGATCAACGGACATTAGTGTAATTGTATGAACACTATTGTTTTCACAAATGAGAAAAACAGTAATATTGTTGATAAGCTTCAGAAAACCACAAAATCTGTAATTATCACAGAAACTGATGATCAAGCTGTTAAATTTGAATTCATTGATGTCTTCTGCTGGAGAGAGTCGAAATAAGGAAATGTCACCAGTATTCGAGGGAAAGTGCTCTTAAAACTATTCAGATGACTTGAGAAAGTTGGTTCGTATAAAATGTGGAGATTTTGTTAAAGGAAAGTGTGAGGGACAAATCTTTTTATTTTATCCCTACAAAAGGAAAAATTCTAATCATGAGCTATTGACATGTCCTTAACGTTCAAAATCATAAAAAGAAAAGTTCCAAGAATTTGGCAAGACGAATCTCCCCTGTCTTGACCACAGCAAATGAATCAGATTTCCGTATTGAGGCATTTCCTGATTTTGAACTGAATGGTGAAAATCTTGCTTTTATTTTGCCTTGACTCCAAAAACATGACAACAGAAGTGATGATAACAAAATCGATCTACATAGAGATCTATCCAAAGAGAAAGATGATCTTGTCCGAATTATTCTAGAGAAAGTTCTGCAGACTCCTAACTTGAATGGGGATACTGTAAAACTCATACAAGAGTATTAAAATAAAAATCGAGGAGATTAATTATTGATCTATTTTAACCGAACTTTTGTTTAACTTTTGAATTACTCTTTCTCAAAATGGACACTCATTTAGTGACTTAGAAGTTTCTAATTAAAATTAAAGTATACTCTATAAATAACAAAGTTCAGATATCAGTGGAAAAATACACTTTTTATCAACTTGTAAAAAGTTATGAAATGTTTGTGCAAATTGTGAGCAGATAAAATATGAAGGATTTCCTTGGATTTATTTATGACTTTTATGTAGATGAATTAAAAGTTCTGGTAGAGTTGTGAAATTATTGGGGAGATTTATTGTTAATTAAATTTGAATATTTCATCTCGTTTTGTTTGAAGGAAAAAGTTTAAAAGAGCGAAATGAGTATTTTCCTACTTTCCCTCAGAGGTAATTATCATCCCTTTCTGATCAGCTTTCTAATAATTCCAATTTACTAAATTTGTTGAAAAAAGAAGCTAGGAGCACTAGAGATTCCCAGGACGTCTCCGATCCAAGTACTAATCCAGCCCTAGGGCGTTTCACTGGCCAGATCGGACGGGATGGCGTGCTCTCACCCTGGTTTGACCCCTAGCGATGGGAAGTTATTTTGACTAGATCGCTTTTCTTACTTTGACAAGAGAATAAATCATAAGTTTTTGTTCGTTGTAAAAATTATAGAAACGCTAGGCATTAAGATTATTTATTTTTTCTGTATGACACAAAAGCATTCCATTTAAATATACATAGGAACAATGAATATTTTTTGAAACAACTTGATATAGAGACAAAAATCAACTTCAATTTTTGGATTGTCGTCCGTCTCTGAGGGGTCCAAAAGGGACATTCACTGACAACAGAATTAGTTAGAAGTTTTTCTTAATGTAATTTCTACTATGGAGAACATTTTTTCTGAGTATATTTTTGAAAACCATATACAGCATTTTATTGTAAAATCTATATATTCCAGGAATAAAACTATTTCAATAAATAATCAAAAAAGCTTTTAGTGATTGATAATGAATTTAAGAATTGTCGATTATAGATTTAGCACAAGAATGCATCTGAATGAGAAGTTCATTCCTGTTGTTCGTCGGTGAGAATGAAGAATAGTTCGATTATTGCTCATTTCAGTACTTGTATGAAAGTTGCATTCCTGAAAGTTGATCTAATAATGATATTCTATACTGAGTAATAACTACTTCTTTA